>JACGDI010000425.1:0-40577 GCA_014898725.1 Jacaranda copaia | reverse complement strand
CACAAATATTTTTCCCAAAATACCCTCTACTATCCTTCATTATACCCAAAACTTTCCCATTTTTTAATATATACATACATATATTATATGTATTATATATATTTTATTATAATCACTCAATTCTATTTTCACCAAAAAAATCTAACAAAAAAGTATTAATTTGACTTTTACAATAAAAAAGATCTCCCCCAAAATATAAACAAACTTACACATATATTAATATATAATCTATAATTTTTACTAATAAAAAAATTTAATCTGCCATAATAACAATATTCCTTTAACTTTCTTGGTTGGCACAACTTTGAATTTAAAAATATACACACATATATATATGGACAGATACTTATATAAATATATATTTATATATAATTGATAATTATTTACTAATTAAAAAGGAAAAAATAGTAATCTACTATATTAACAATATTTTTTTAACTAAAAACTTGCTTAATTGGCACAACTTTGAATTTAAAAATGTACATATATATTTATATATAATTTATATTTATTTACTAATTAAAAAATAAAAAATTTAATCTACTATATTAACAATATTCTTTTAACTCGCTTAATTGGCACAATTTTGAATTTAAAAATATACACACGTATATATACAAAAATATTTATATATAATTTATAATTATTTACTAATTAAAAAATAAAAATTACTTTGTTAAAATAATTTAAATTAAAAATAAAAATTTGAAAAAAAAAGAAAAAAAAATGGTACATCCCCCCTTCCCCAGCCAACCACCATGGCCACCTAGCCCAATCTAACCAAGCAGCCATGGCCGGTTGGCGCACTCACTTGCTCAGGCAGCCAATAGCCACAGAGCTCATGGCCATGGCAACCCAGCCATGCTGCTTGGGGGGGGAGTGCAAGCTTTGGGGTAGGGGGTGGGGCATGTATATAATATATATATGTATATACAAATACATATATTTAGATAAATATATATTTAAATATATGTGTATATTTAAATATACATCATATACATGATTATATCATATATATTTTATTATATATATCTATATATATGTATGTATATATAAATATATATCATATACATGATATATGATAAATATCATAAATATATATCATATATATTTTATTATATATCTATTTGATATTTTTATTAATTTTTTAATTATTCAAGTCACATGAGCTGCCAACAAGGCAAAAATTCAAAATGGGCATGCATCTAGCAAGCCACGTCAGCTTTTCCTGGAACTTTCGCTGGTTTAAAAAAATAAGGACTAAAAATAGGAACTTTTTGATAATTATAGAACTAAAATTGTAATTATGCAATTTACAGGATTAAAAATCAAATGGGGTAAAGTTACAGGACAAAAATTACAATTTTGCCTATATGTGCATATATAGTTTTAGTTTTATATGTTTTCCTCATTTATGTATTTATTTTTTATTTTTATACTTATATTTCATATGACTTATTTTTTTTACTTTTCTATTTAATTTAATTTTTTTATGGGTAAATATCTAATTACTCACAACCACTAATGAAGGATTCCTTGAAAAGTTAAGGATTAGTTATCATTTTTAGAAATCGAATGGATTTGGTCTTATACATATGCGAGGAAGGTAATCAAAAAATTTAACTACAAAAATACCAAAACTCTCCAAAAACAAATTTTTAGCTATTCTATTTATACTTATTCACATATATATAATTCACATATATTAATTTATCAATAAAATTTGAATTGCATTTATTTTGTTCTATTTATTCATTCTGAATTAAATAATAATTAATATTTATAAAAATATATATAATATAATTTTTTATTCATATTTATATACATATACAGTATATATATACATATATATAAAAATTTCAATAAAATTTATAGAAGATTCATCATATATTTCTCATTTTATACATATATAAATTTATCATTATTTCTCATTTCTCATTACTTCATATATTCTTATTTTATACATATGTATAAATTTATTTAATGAATTTGGATGGCAATGCTATTTTGTTTCCCTCCAAAATTTGGCCCATAAAAAATGCTAAGAATTATTTTTATTATTAGTTTGACATATTAATTTAACTTGATTTCTTCCAAAAATTTGATTCGCTCTAATAATAATGAATTCTCTTCATTTTTTTTCGATTCCTTTAAATTTTAGCTTCTCCATTTTTTTTTTGTATAAATAATTTATGACAAACTTAATTTCTTTTTGTCTTAGATTACAAGATGAATTGACATATAATTTTTTAAATTATTAAATAACTTTCTCTTATAGTTAAAATAGTTAAATAACATATAATTTGGACTTATAAATTTTGGTTTAATATAATTCAATACAATATTCTTTTAGAAATTTTCTAAAAACTCCTCTAAATAAATAGCTAAAGGTTACATACCTTAATAGCAAAAGAAAATAAAGAAATCTAGTTTATCATAATACTTAATGAAAAGAAAATGATCCCTGAAGTTAGGCCTGTTAATGTTATATTTTATTTTTTAATCGTTGTATTAGCCAGTTAAAGATTTTTATAACTTATAGATATCTATATGTTTATTGTGTATGTTTTATGTAACACCCCTAAAATTTTATTAATTTTATTTATAATATATAATTTTATTATTAATCAAAAATTTTATGAATTTCACATTATTAATTATTTTAAAAGCCTTGTGGGATAAATTATAATTTTTGTAGACTTAATTTTGTAGACTTTTGAACAATTTGGGGCTAATCACAATTTTTCAAAAATTTGGGGTAAAATTGCATAATTTCAAATTTTATCAAAAAAAAATCAAAAAAATCAAAAAAAATCAAATTTTGGATCAGGCAAGGGCCCTTCCTTCCTTACTTTTCCTTTCTTTTTTCCTTATTCCTTTTCTTTCTCCCTTTTCCTCTCTTTTCCTCCTTTACCGAACTACCAAGACCATCTCCAACCAACTCTCCAGCGGCCTTTCCACTCCTCCAAACCCACCAACCTCTTCCTCTCACCACCACCTACACCCTCAACCCCTCAAAAGCACCAATCGAGTGGCGGAGCAATGGCGGCGGGAGGTGATTAAGAAGGCTAACCCATGGTGGTAGATAGGTTTCTCTGTTTCTAGCGTCCATTCGCAATTCTGAGGGTTGGGATTGGAAGCACTCAATGTGAGGAGCTCAATGGTGCCCTTACACGGCAACTCCAACAACAGCAGGGTGATGATCAGAGCTCGATAGAGGAAAGAAAAAGTTCATGATTTTTGGCCCATTTCAATGTCTACGCTACTCAAAATTGGAAACAGAGGGTAACATTGGAACTCTCATGATGAGACAAAAAATTTGGTGGTGAAGTTGAGTTTTCCGACAACAACGAAAAGGCATTCTCCTCGTCTCGATGCAATGATCTTCCTGGTGCTTTTGGTTTGTGATTTCAAGCCTTCAATAGTAAGATTGGATTTTTTATTGATTTATTACATGTTATATATATGTGCATGCATGTATGCAGTTGCTAGTCTTGTTCGGGTTAAGCCTTTAAGTCGATATATGTGTTTCAATGATTATTTTCCTATGCAAGGAATAGAGTGATGGGAGATGTGATTTTTGGGCTCATATGTTGGTTAATAATAAGTTGAATATAAATTTTGATATCAGGAATCATTATAAGTTATATAGTGTTGGAATGGGAATTTGACTAAGGAGTTATGCGTGAATGTTGAATCTGGAGAGTTTTAACTCATAGCATATTTTCTTGATTAGGTGACGACAAGCTATGCATCGACGAGCATTGGTTGTTGATGTTTGTGATTACAAGAGGTGAGGGTCCCTACTTTGGGTTGTTGCTTGTTAAGCAACTCTTATTTGTTGGTAACAATTGTGAGAGTTTGCCGATTTGGCATTACATTTCTTATCTGTGATTATAATCAGCCTCTACATGAGTTTTACTATTTTTGAACCGTATTTTGATTTGTGTTTGAGATCTGTATGTTATCTGTTATCTGACTTGATTACCCTTGTGAGGGTTATTTTTGAAGTCAGTTTTATTTTTTGTTCATTCAAACGATCAAAATTCTATCTATTATCTATTATTCTGATATCTATCAGTCTTGTATATATACTATCTATACTATATCTGTTGCCTTGTTCGCATATCTATTATCAGCTCTATGTTTATTGGCCATGCTAGCTTATCTGTTCTCCATTTGCTAGTTTCTATTACCTTGGTGGCATACTATTCTATTCTATTCTGATCTATTGATTTGAAACCAACCGTGCACTAGAAAATTTTCTCTAGGCATCTATATGAGCTGTTATTCTATTAATTATACGGTGATTATGTAGGCCAAGAGCCATACTGGGCAATCTGTTCAGTTTATGTAGGGGCATGCTACAAATTTCTACCTGGATGTCACCGGTATGTTAGGGATTTTCCCTTAAATACCAACCGTACGCTAGGGATTTCCCCCTGGGTACAAGCGATACACTAGGGATTGCCCCCTAGGTATCAGTAGTGCACTATACAATCTGTATAAGCATCTTCCATATATCAAGTTGCATGCTTAGATAAATTATCTGTCTGTCTGATATAAGGTAAATCTACAATGCATGTCTTATAGCCTTTTCTTGGAATGTATATGCTTTGGGTTTGATTTGCCTAAATGATTTCTATCTATCTGTAATCTGTTCATGGAGCAATAAGGCAGGAGAGTTTTTTGTTTGTCTATTTTGCTTACTGTTTGTCTATTTTTTTCGAATTCTATTATATTCAGTCTAAAAAACAATATTTTATCAAGTTGAGTTTCTCCTCGTTAAACATTGTTGTTACTTGTACATATCCCTCACAAAGTCATTGGACTTATCCCCCTGTATTTCATAGTCTTTTAGACAGGGATGGGCTCTAGTGGACACCAAGTTTGGAATGAAGTATATAGTTGTTTTGTAATAGAACTGGAGCCAAAATTAAGTATGGAACTTGTAATTGTTATAGTTGACCTTAAAAATCTTGTGATGTATATATTTTGTTTGAAAATTGTACTATAAGATGAAAATGATGGCTTAATCTGTCTAAGACTGTAATATAACTTAGTTCCCTGAACTCTTTTGATATATTTATTTTGTGGTTTATTTAGTATTGTTGGAGTTGTATCAGTGTTAATTTTGATATGGTTGAATTTATGAGTCTACTGTTGAAATGTAACTTTGACAAATAAGTTTAAATTAGAGTAGTGCCTCAACGCAGGTGCTATCCCGAGAGAGGGCACTACAAAGGTGGTATCAAAGCCTAAGTTTAGATAACCTAAGTGTGAATGTATGATAGAACCCTCAGTGACCTCTAATTAGGTTATTTCAAATGTGCACTTAAGGTATTGATAGGATTGTTAAGTCATTGTAAAAATGATAGAGTATAGTAGGATCCTAACACTTAGATTTAGAATTATATTGCTTGATTTTGTGGAGATGAATTCTTGAATTATTGTAGGATAGATAGCGGATCTGACAAAGAGAAGGCACCTACGAACAACCATAATGACAAAACCTTGGAGAACAAGATCAAGGAATTGAAAGAGAAAAGGAAGAATCTCAAAAAGATTTGCAGGACTTCGGAAAAAAAATGTTATGGACAAAATGAGCATCTTCATCAGGTTTGAGAAGAGGTGCGTACGTTGAAGGGAATGTTAGGTGCTTAGGATTATCTGCATGATGGAGTCATAGGTGACCTCAAATGGAAGCATCTTCGAGTTAATATCTTTGAAACACAAATCCAAGAGCTTCGCTCCTTGCGGGCTAACATGGAGGCAACATTTTAGGCCTTGTAGTCTAATTATAGGAGATCGGTACA
The DNA here is from genome assembly GCA_014898725.1 of Jacaranda copaia. Taxonomy (NCBI): domain Eukaryota; kingdom Viridiplantae; phylum Streptophyta; class Magnoliopsida; order Lamiales; family Bignoniaceae; genus Jacaranda; species Jacaranda copaia. The sequence goes on along the minus strand of JACGDI010000425.1, from coordinate 34,761 downwards.
AGTTCCTTACTCAGTGGTAGATAAGATAGGTCAAGCATTGGACTACTACTATAGAGCTATCAATCAGGCCATTGGAGTTGGTCCAGGGATAGACATAGAGGCCGTTCCTTTAGGTATTCATTAGATCCCCTCTCTTGATCAAGGACAAGGTCAACAGCAACAAGAACGAGCATCAGAACCTAAGGCAGAACTAGAGGACAAACCAAAAAAAGAATTAGAAGAGGAGTCTGAGGAGAAACTGAAAGAAGCCACCAATACATATGTCAACCCAAAACCTCCAGTTGTAGCACCACTTGAGATAGATGAAGAAAAAGATCAGTGAACAATAGATAAGACGAGTGAGCTCTCTGATATCACTAATGAGAAGAAAGATTAGATGCGAGTTTTAGCATTGTAATATTTTAGTATGTTGGTAGGAAAATATTTAATGGCTCCTAATTATCAACCCTTGTAACCATAGCAAACAACTTTGTGACTATCAGTGATATCTTTTCCCCTTTTTTCCTTTGAACATCCTATCAATTTGTTTTCAACTAGGCGTTCCATTAGCATAGCCAATTTTGCTACCTTTGATTTGTATATATGCTTTTGTAATATGCTATTGCTAACCTATATTATGCTAGTATATGAGTCTTGGGGAAAATTATTTTTTGCCTTTCTTTCCTATTACGAGTTTTGAAAGTTTACTTAAGTTATACTATTTTCTTTACTAAAACATGAATTTTTGAAGTGGTATTGAGAATTGGGATATTGACTTCAACTTTCAATTTGAGGTTGAGATATTCCTAAAATCTTGAGACGATGATGGCCTCCCGTCATAGTGTCCCTAGACCTGCACCACCCCAATTTGGTTGGCAATGAAGACCTCATACACAGTGATTTCAAGACCATCGTGCCCCCAGACAAGGAGTTTTAACCTATTCTTGAGCTGAGCAGAGAGATAAGGTATCACAAACTCCTTCAGTTAGGCAGTCAATGAGACCTACGTATGAGAGGGTACCAGAAGTCAGGCCACTAGTTCAACCTATAGCTGAAGATTAAGCTCTAAAAAGGTTTTTTCATTTTCAGCTTCCTAAGTTCCATGGAGAACCAGATGGCTGAAAGGCTAAAGAATGGGTTGAAGACCTTGAGGTCATATTTGATACTCTACACTACCCCAATGAACAAGAGGTTTGATTTTCCACATTTCTCTTGGCGGGATCTACTAAAAGTTTATGAAAAATAATAGACTATCATTGGGTAACCTCAAGATCAGAGGACATAGGACAATTTCACTAAAGAATTCATGGATAAATATATACCCCTAGTAGTCAAGCGGTTTGAGGAACGTGAGTTCATGAATTTGATCTAAGAAAATCAAATTGTTAGTCAGTATGAGACAATCTTCAACCGACGCATCCAATATGTGCCTATATTTAGAATGATGAAAGTGGACAAATTCAATGGTTTACTCAAGGACTACGGCTAGAGTTGAGATAGGGTCTAGCCATCTTCAATTTACTAAATTTCAATATAGTAATCAGTAAAGCATTACAAGTGGAATTGGAGCTGTAAGAAATTAGAAAAATTAAAGAAAAGGGTAAAAGGGAAAATTATCTCCAAGTGGACCGAGTGGCACTAGTAAGAAACTATGGAGGCCACAAGTTGAGGGTGCGACTCAGAGGACTACTCGGATAGATGGGATGGTAATTCAAGCTCAAGAAAAGATACCAATACTATGTGGATTCTGTAGGTCAGTAGGGCATGAGAAAGCGAATTGTTGGTAAAAATAGGGTAAATGCCTATGGTGTGGTAATAGCTAGCATCTTCTAAAAGATTGCCTAAGGAAGAAAGGCTCAATTCTGATAGGAAAAGAAAAGCAAAAAATCCAAGCCCGTGTTTACGCCTTCACTAGAGAAGACGTATTGTACCCTAATAAGGTAGTAAAAGGTATGATTACTATCTCCAAGACTCTTGATAAAGTGTTATATGATCCCGGTACTTCCCATTCTTTTATGTCTGTTGAATTCTCTGCAAAACTGAATATGAAACTTGAAACTATGGCATATCAAGTAGAAGTGAAAACACCTTTGGGGGTAGGACTGGTCAATGATATCATGTATCCGAATTGCCCAATTATGATTGAAGATCGAGTGTATCCATCCAATTTAATACAAATGCCTATATAAGGATATGATGTAATTCTTGGAATGGATTAGCTATACAACCACCAAGCATAAGTGAATTATTTCACTAAGTGCATAACACTTAGGGAAGGGAAGATGATATCTTCACATCCTTTCATAGATAAAACCTCTCCAATACTAATCATATCAACTATAGAAACTAGGTAGATTCTAAATGAGTGGGCAAGGATTCCTGGCATACCTCATCAACAAACCTCGAGACATAGTCAGAATTGGAAAAGTAGAAGTGGCAGCGGAATACCCTGAGGTATTTCCTGAAAAGTTAAACTCGCTACTCCCTGATAGGGAAATAGAGTTTGTTTTTCATACTATCTCGGGGGCTATGCCATTTTCCAGAACTTCGTATTAGATGGCATCAATTGAACTTAAGGAATTGAAAAGTCAGCTACAGGAGTTATTAGAGAAGAAGTTTATCAAACCCAACACGTCGCCTTAGGGAGCTCCAGTGTTATTTGTCAAGAACAAAAGATAGGTCTATGAGAATGTGCATTGATTATTGAGAATTAAACAAGGTTACTATGAAGAACAAGTATCCACTACCCCATGTGGAAGAGTTATTTGACCTCTTGCAAGGATCAAGAATCTTCTCAAAGTTAGATTTAAGGTAAGGGCATTATCTACTAATGATTAGAGAAAAGAATATTCTAAAGATGACTTTCAATTCTTGATATGGCTACTACAAATTTGTGGTGATGCCGTTCCGCCCAACCAATGCCCTGGTAGCATTCATGGATTTGATGTACCAAATATTTAGACCCTACTTAGATCAATTCGTGGTCATCTTTATTAATGACATCTTGGTTTTCTCTAAGTCCAAAGATGAGCATAGGAAACACTTGCACATAGTTCTAAAGACCCTAAGAGAATATCAAATGTATGCCAAGTTCAGTAAGTGTGAGTTCTGAATAGAGAAAGTAGCCTTCCTAGGTAATGTAATCACCCAAAATGGGATAGAAGTTGACCCTTCCAAGATAAAGGTGATTGTCAATTAGAAAAGACCTAAGAGTGTTACAAAGATTCAAAGCTTTCTGGGATTAGCTGGTTACTACCAAAGATTTGTTCAAGACTTCTCCAAGATAGCTAGCCCACTAACCAAGTTGACCAAGAAAGATGAGCTATTTGTTTGGAATGAAGAGTGTGTGAAGAGCTTTCAAGAATTGAAGAACTGTTTGACTACAGCACCAATATTAGCCCTTTTAGATAGGTTGAAAATTTTGTGGTATATACAGACACCTCATATAAGGGGTTAAGGTGCGTGTTAATGCAAAAAAGACATGTTATTGCCTATGCATCCAGGAAGTTAAAGCCTCACGAGGAAAACTACCCCACACATGATCTGGAGTTGGCAGCAGTTATCTTTGCACTGTTGAAATAGAGGCACTATCTTTATGGGGCTATATTTGAAATGTACACAAATCACAAAAGCCTTAAGTATCTATATTCGCAAAAGGATTTGAATATGAGACAGCGAAGATAGATGGAATTTTTAGAAGATTATGACTTTTTCATCAATTATCATCCTAGAAAAGCAAATTTAGTAGCCAATGCACTGAGTTGAAAAGTAGGAATGGCTGATCTGAAAGGCACAAAGACATCAAAGGGTTGAAAGTAAGTGCTATGATAAAACTAAAATAACAAGCTTAGATTGTAGGAGTGAAAGTACAATTGAAACTGTATGAAGAAATTCGGCAAGCTCAAGCCAGAGAAAACTAGATGCTGAAATAGAAAGAGATGGTTAAAAGCTCTCTAGATTCTAAATTCAACACGAATAGCCAAGGTATCCTACTCTATAGAAACAGAATCTACATATTAAAAAAGATGAAGAAAAGGATATTGGAAGAGGCACATCAAACAAGATACACCGTGCATCCTAGAGGAACAAAGATGTACCAGGACTTAAAGAAATAGTTCTAGTGGAATGGTATGAAGAAAGATATAGCAAACTTTGTGCAGAAATGCTTGACCTATCAGTTGGTGAAGATAGAACACCAGCGACCATTAAGTTTGTTGCAGCCACTTCCCATCCTAGATTGGAAATAGGAACAAGTGACTATAGACTCTGTGACCAATCTGCCAAAGGCCAGAGGAGGTTATGACAGTATTTGGGTAGTAGTAGATTGACTAACAAAGTCCTCACACTTTTTACCAATTAAGATTGATTATAAAGTCGAGAAATTAGCAAAATTATACCTTAAGGAGATTATCAGATTACACAAAATCCTAATGAGTATTATATCTGATAGGGACCCTAAATTTACATCGAGACTTTGGAAGAGTTTATAGAGACATCTGGGAACAAGATTGCAATTTAGTTCAATAGCTCATCCTCAGACCGACGGACAATTAGAAAGAGTCATTCGAATTTTGGAGGATACATTGCAGGTTTGTGTTTTGGACTTTAGTGGAAGTTGGACTCAACATCTATCTCTAATTGAACTTGCCTATAATAATAGCTATCAGTCTATCATTCAAATGGCACCATATGAAACATTGTACGATTGAAAGTGTCAATCCCCGCTATACTGGGATTTATCAAAATATAAGGGTACCACTAAAGAGTCTCCAAGGAGTATAAAGCCTGAACTAATCCAAGAGACTATGGAATAAGAGCATATTATAAAATAGTGGATGAAGACTGCTCAGGACTGACAGAAGAGTTATGCTAATAGACGGAGAAAAGACCTAGAATTTGAGATTGGTGACCAAATATTTCTCAAAGTGTCGCTGCGGAAAGGGATAAGAAAAATAGGCAAAGGTAGAAAACTAAGTCCAAGATATGTGGGGCCATACGAGATATGCAAAAGAATTGGACTAATGGCTTATCGTCTAGTGCTACCCCAGAGTTTAGCCAGAATACATGATGTTTTTCATGTGTCGTAGCTATGAAAGTATTACCTAGATCCATCTCATGTCATATCTCATGAACACATGGAATAAAAAGGCGACCTAACATATGAGGAGCAACCAGTTTTTATCACAGATAAAAAAATTTGAGAGCTTAGGAATCGAGAGATTCCTCAAGTGAAGGTGCTACAGCGCAATGACAATGTTAAGGAAACAACTTGGGAACAGGAGGATCTCATGCGCCAACAATATCCCGAACTATTTCAATATTCATGTGAGAATCTGGGGACCAAATTCCTTTGGGGGGAGGTCAATAACACCCCTAAAATTTTATTAATTTTATTTATAATATATAATTTTTTTATTAATCAAAAATTTTATGAATTTTACGTTATTAATTATTTTAAAATTTTTGTGGGCTAAATTATAATTTTTGTAAACTTAATTGTGTAGACTTTTGAACAATTTGAGGCTAATCGTAATTTTCTAAAAATTTGGGGTAAAATTGCATAATTTTAAATTTTATCAAAAAATAAAATCAAAAAAATTAGATTTTGGATTGGGCAGGTGCCTTTCCTTCCTTACTTTTCCTTTCTTTTGTCCTTCTTTCTTCTCTCTCCCTTTTCCTCTCTTTTTCTCTTTCTCCACCGAACCACCACCACCATCTCCGGCTAACTCTTTGGTAGTCTTTCCACCCCTCCAAACCCACCAACCTCTTCCCCCACCACCATCTACACCCTCAACCCCTCAAAATCACCAACCTAGCGACAAAGCAGTGGCGACAGGAGGTGACCGAGAAGACCAACCCATGGTGGTAGCTAGGTTTCTCCATTTCCAGTGTCCATTTGTGATTCTGAGGGTTGGGCTTGGAAGCACTCAATGTGAGGAGCTTAACGGTGCCTTTGCATGGCAATTCCGATGATGGTAAGGCAACAATCAAATCTCAATGGAGAAAGGAGAGAGTTGACAATTTTGGCCTATTTTGGTGTCTACGTTACTCAAAATCTCCAATAGAAGATAGCATTGGAATCCTCATGATGAGAGAAACAATTTGGTGGTGAAGTTGAGTTTTTTGGTGGCAACGGTTCGGCAGATGACGGCGGAAAGGCAATCTCTTTGTCTCAACATGGTGATCATCCCGATGTATTTGATTTGTGATTTTAAGCCTTTGTTAGTAAGATTGAATTTTTTATTAATTTATTGCATGTTATATATATGTGTGTGTGCATGCATGCATGCAATTGCTAGTCTTGTCTGGGTCAAGCCTTTAAGTCAATATATGTATTTTGATGATTATTTTCCTATGCGAGGAATAAGGTGACCAGAGATATGATTTTTAGGCTCATATGTTGGTTAATAATAAGTCGAATATAAACTTTGATATCGAGAATCATTATAAGTTAAATAGTATTAGAATGGGAATTTAACTAGGGTTTTATGTGTGAATATTAAATCAGGAGAATTTTGACTCATGGCATATTTTCTTGATTAGATGACGACAAGCTAGGCACCAATGAGCAGTAGGATTGATTTTTGGTTGTTGCTCTTTAGGACTGCAAGAGGTAAGGGTCTCCCACTCTGGGTTGTTTCTTATTAAGCTACTCTTATTTGTTGGTAACCCCTATGAGGGTCTCCTGATCTGGCATTACATTTCTTATCTATGGTTGTAATTGGCCCTTGTGTGGGTTTTATTATTTTTTAACCATATTTTGATCTGTGTTTGAAATATGTCTGTTATTTGTTATCTAACTTGATTACCCTTGTGAGGGTTTTTTTCTGATGTCAATTTTATTTTTTGTTCGTTCTGGCGACCAGAACTTCTATTTGTTGTATGTTATTCTGATATCTATCAATCTCATATTTGTACTATCTGTACTATATCTATTGCCTTGTTGGCATATCTATTATCAGCTCTGTGTTTATTGGCCATGCTGGCTTATCTATTCTCCATTTACTGTTTTCTATTACTTTTGTGGCATGCTATTCTATTCTATTCTGATCTGTTGATTTGAAACCAACAGTGCGCTAGGAAATTCCCCCTAGGCATCTGTATGAGCTATTATTCTGTTATTTGTACGGTGATTATGTGGGCCAAGAGCCATACTAGGTGATATGTTTGGTTTATGTAGGGGCATGCTAAGGATTTTTACCAGGATGTCACCGATACGCTAGGGATTTCCGCCCAAGTGCCAACTGTATGCTAGGGAGTTCTCCCTAGGTACAAGCGATATGCTAGAAATTTCCCCCTAGGTATCAGCAATGCGCTATACAATTCGTATAGACATCTGCCACATACCAAACTGTTACGCTTAGATAAATTATTTGCCTGTCTAGTATAAAGTGAATCTGTAATGCATTTCTTATAGCCTTTTCTTGGAATGCATATGCTTTGGGTTTGATTTGCCTAAATGATTTCTGTCTGTCTGTAATCTGTTCCTGCAGCAATAAGGCAGGAGAGTTTTTTGTTTGTCTATTTTGCTTACTGTTTGTCTATTTTTTTCGAATTCTATTATATTCAGTATAAAAAATAATATTTTATCAAGTTGAGTTTCTCCTCGTTAAACATTGTTGTTACTTGTACATATCCCTCACAAAGTCATTGGACTTATCCCCCTGTATTTCATAGTCTTTTAGACAGGGATGGGCTCTAGTGGACACCAAGTTTGGAATGAAGTATATAGTTGTTTTGTAATAGAACTGGAGCCAAAATTAAGTATGGAACTTGTAATTGTTATAGTTGACCTTAAAAACCTTGTGATGTATATATTTTGTTTGAAAATTGTACTATAAGATGAAAATGATGGCTTAATCTATCTAAGACTGTAATATAACTTAGTTCCCTGAACTCTTTTGATATATTCGTTTTGTGGTTTATTTAGTATTGTTGGAGTTGTATCAGTGTTAATTTTGATATGGTTGAATTTATGAGTCTACTGTTGAATTGTAACTTTGACAAATAAGTTTGAATTAGAGTAGTGCCTCAACTCAGGTGCTATCCCGAGAGAGGGCGCTACATTTTACTATATAAATTGCTAAAATGAAGATAACTTTTGTGGCCTAATATAGTGTAAAAAAAGTTTTAACTTAAATTATATTATTAAATGCAATGATTATTAACTTTCATGGATCTGAACTAGTTGTTCTTAAGAATTAATTGGTTTACATATCATATTTCCTTCAAAAAATAAGTTTACTCCCAAAAATGAATTATCCTATTATTTTTTTATTCCAACCAAATTTTTGCTTCTCCCTCCATTTTGTTTATAAATAGTATATACAAAAATTAATTTTTTTATCTTATATTATAAGATGAATTATGGTGTACTATTATAGGAGTTAAAAATTTAATTCTATTCTTTGTTATTATTTATTAGGGCATTGTTTTCAAACAAAAAGATTTTAGCAAAATTATTTATAAATTCTAAAAACTTTAGTCTTTATGTGTAATTAATTTTATTTTAAAAATTAAAATATTCTATACTAATAATATATTGATGTGGACAATTTGAACATGCATTTATTGAAAATTTTCTACACCTAATTTATGCAAATTGTTTTGAAATTGATCAACTTATATAACTTTAATATAGTTGGAAATTTTAAAATTATTTTGAAATACTCATGAAATTGTAATATAAACTTAGTAATATAGTTATAAGTTTAATAAAATTACTTTTTATCCCCATATATTTAATTAAATATTTGAAGAATTGTTAGCATCCTTAACAAATTTGTAGATGTCAGTTGAAAATTTATATTAAAACTCAAAAATATCCTTCAAAAGCTACCTTGATTATTTTTTAGACAAAAATATCCTTGAACTTATTTGTAACTTTAACATGGGGGTTTAACTTCAATATTATTTAAATTACTCAAAATAAATTTAAATAATTTTATTAATTATTTTTGCAAATATTAAATAATCTTTTAATTGAAGTTGAATTAAAAAAATAAAAATTTAAAATCATCAACATATCTAAAGAATTTAATCAAATTTAATTAAACATATTTAATAATTATAAAATAAAAATAAAAATTAAATCCATCTCTTAATTAAATATGATTTTGTTTTTAAATTATATATCAATATTATTAAAAAATAATAATATCTAAAATAATTTAATTAGATTAAGTTGAATACATTATTAAATATAAAAAACATTTATTAACTAAAATAAATAATATAAAAATTAAAATAAGATCAAAAGATATCATACTAACAATGGTAATTTTAAAATATCAATTTCACCCTACCAACACAATAAAAAAGTTATTAATATGATATCTTGTTCCCTCTTGAAACACAAATAAATAAAAAATAAATTCTCAATTTATTTTTTATCTACAACCCAGAATACAAAAAACAACCGTAATATTTTCCAACCCCACTTCTGAAAAATTATTTTACTAAAATATTTTGACAAAATACTCTGATTCATAAATAAACAAGCCCTAATTTAAACTAATTTCATTAAATTTATTAATTAACAAAAAATAAATGGGTCAAAATGTGTGAGATTTAGAGTTTTAATCAAAATAAATAATTTACATAAAAAAAATTCTAAAATTTTATCCTAACAATATAATTTTAATGATTTTAAATAAATAAATAATTTTAATTATAATATATAAATATATAATTTTGTTTCCCTCCTTCTCCCCCTTCCCCCTACAAGCCTACCCATCCCTACCTCCTCCATCTAGCCCCCTCACCCCCCACCTCCACCCCCAAGCCAGTCCATGTTCGGCTACCAACCAATCTTGGCCAAGCAAGCCACAGCCCAATGGCCAGATTTGGTTGTTGGCTACAACCTTCCATGGCCGACTGCTGCCAATAGCCAATGGTTAGCCATGGCCAACCGGTCACCAGCCATGGCCGGTGATGAGGGGTTGGGGGAGGGACGGGGTCATATATATATTTATGTATATATTTATATGACATATATTATATATATATATATATATTTATATTGATATTATATATATTTATATGATATTTATATTGTTATATAAAAATTTTAATTTTTTACGAGGATTTTGTTATATATTTTTAAAAAAAATTATTATTTTTTAAAATTTTTTTAATGCAAGTTGATTGGACATTTCAAATTTTTTGAAATTTTTATAAAATAAATTAAATTGAATTTTTGGGGCTGTTGGGTAATTAACTTATTTTAATTTAACGATTTTGCCCGGTCACTAATGGAAGTTGAGGTACTATCCCAAATGTGTTTAAAAAATTAGAGTTTTGATCCTCTAATTGTCAACCTAAGTACCATAAGTGCAATACACTCTATCCAATGGGACCAAAAATGTAATTTTCCAATATAACCAAACGTTACGTTAGCAAAAAAGAAAAGAAAGCTAAAGGCTCCATTGATATAGTAACAATTTTATTAGGCTAGTTGCAATTTACATCCTTGTGACTTGTGAAATAAGCATCAAACCCTCCTGCAAAATAAAAAACAAAAAAACTTCATTATGTTTTATGAAGGCACGCATCCTGCCTCCCTTCCACATTTGTTGCCCATTTAACATAATTTTAATATAAAAAGATCAATTTACCCTTAATCATTTTAGATATATACAATTCAATTTAAATTACTTTTTATTATCATATTTTTTTTTCTTTTTTTTATTCTTTTATTTCTTTTTTTTTTCTCTCATTTCTCTCTTCTCTCATTATTTCATATATTTCTCATTTTATACATATATATATATATAAACTTATCATTGATTCTCATTTCTCGTTATTTCATATATTCTCATTTTATACACACATATATATAAATTAATCTATAAAATTTTAAATAATTTTTATTTTTATACTTTTTTCTCATTTTATACACACACATGCACGCGCGCGTACACTCATATATATAAATTTATCTATAAAATTTTAAATAAGTTTTATTTTTATCTTTTTTCTTTCTAGTTATTCATACATGTATACTTATTTTTTCTATTTATACTTATTCACATATATATAATATACATATATATATAAATTTATCAATAAAATTTAAATTACTTTTATTTTTATCTATTTTTTTATTTATTCATTCCAAATTCAGTAGTATTTAATATTTATAAAAATATATAATATAATTTTTTATTCATATTTATATATATAGTGTGCATATATACACCACAAGAAAATAAGTTAATCGCAGCATATATTTTGTGACAATTTGTCTCAACCGCCACAAAATATTAATTTGATAGTGGTTAAGTGGCAATTTATCCAACCCGCCGTGGAATTCATAATAAATGGCGGCGGTTAGTGTAACCATCACTAAATGAATAACTTTGCGCTAGTTTTTCTACACCGTCGCAATTAATAATATTAATTTTTTTTCTTATTAGATTGCCATTTATTTTTTACTTTAAAAGGTTTTGTTCATAATTTTTTAATATATATATGTATTGCCATTTATTTTAGATAATTTTTTTATAAATTTCTAAAATAAAGTGTTTTATATTGTAAGCTCTTCTACAAAATGTAAAGAGGTATTTACTTAATGATTTTTATAATTTGAACATACTCCTATAATAATCTAGACCGTATGAATTTTAAGTTTTTATTTTATTCATACATTGCAAGGCTTATTTTAAAAGATAAAATCTGATATTTTTATAAGCATAAAAAAAACATTATAACATATTTTCATTAAAAACTTAGCCAAACACCCACCCACTTAGTCTATATTTTTACTTGTCTATTAATATTATATATTTTGATTAAAGAAATGAATTATTATAGTATATTCTTTACCCAATACTCACAATGCAAAAATATGGCTCCTTTACCTAACAATTTATATATACATATATGTAGTAAAATTTCTTTGCTTCATGTAGCTATATTATATAATTATCCCACACTTTCTATTTATTTCTTTTAGTTCACTATTTGATACTTTTATTTTATTTATTCAAATGACAATTACTATTTTATTTTTAAAAATAATAATATTTTTCTAAAATATTCTAATAAACTAATTATGTCATATCATTAATTTCAAAATTTATTTTTAATAGTGTAAAAAAATTCACAACTTTTACTCTTCCTATTAATATTTTTTATAATTTTATTTTATTTACATTAAGAACTAGGGGTATAAATGAGACGAGACGATTCGCGAATAATTTGAACTTAATCTATGCATACATCTTTATTAACAAAGGTTAGTTGGAGTTGAGTTGGTAAAGTTCTTATTGAAGGCTACAACTGGTGAGGGTTCAAGTCACCATTCCCAATGGATTTTGAATTTCCATTTCCAGCTGGTGGGAGGGCTGTGGGTCAGGCAAGGCATCTCTATTTCCAGCGTGGGGGGCGGGTCGTGCATAGAGGCTCCATTTCTAGCGGCCGAGCGCATGCCTGCGAGGAGGGGCAGTGCACTGTAGGGCGGGCCAAGTGTTAAGTATAACAAAATTTTTGCACTCTTTCATAATGAAACTCTTACTTATATATTCAATTAGTAACGAAATACTTATTTTTGAATTAAAATATTATTTAACTATTTGCAACAAAATATTTTGTTACATAAACAATTAGTAACTACACTTAATTAAATAAATAATATCTTTATACTATGCATTGATAACAAAAAAGTAATATGCAACAAAATTGTCAATATTTTAGTAACTAAATATTTTGTATGTTATAAAAATCTGTTGTAAGTAATATACTTTTTTGTTATTAATATCATATTTTTGGTAACGATACATTTCGTCGCCATAAGTCCAACATTCGTAACGAATCATAAATTTTGTTACCAAGACTTTTTGCGATGTGCTTTAGGACATTAAACTTAAGTAACGAAAAATTCATTACCAATATTTTAGGTAATGAATTTCAACATTATGATAATGAAATTATTCGTTATTAAAACTGTAATTGATTGTAGTGCTTGAAGACCTAGGATATATGAAAGAGTGGAATAGAGTTGTTGTAGGTTTGATCGGAGATAACGGCACATCGCCACAAAATCCAACATCAAATGAAATGATTTCAGGGTGAACTGATTAAAGGGAATATCCAACTCCTTATACACCAAAACGAATAGCTTAGTGATAGAGAAATGAAGACCTCTATACATTTGCTCTAGATACAAGCACAGTTAGTGGCCAGGTGGTGGAATATGGGGCCGATCTAACATGTGGGGACCCATATTCCAAATTCTACTGGGATACCCATCATTTCTCTAAAATCAGCTATTTTATAATAGGTCATCCCAGAATGGTAAATAGCATAGGATGCTAGACTAGAGCCTGAAGTTATCATCCCACACTTGGTCTCGTGGTCTAAACTCAATGAAGAGTTGTATAGATCCTCCCAAAAACTATTTTCAAGCAAGACTAGTGCTAATTTCAAAATATTAGAGTCTTGGGCCATCTTTCTAGCAATAGGGATGAAAAAAATGAAAGAAATAGGTGAATCGTGAAAATCTTGACTTCTTGATTTCTTGAAGAAAGTTATGACAATGAAAAAGGAAGAACATAAATAAGAGAGAGGATTAGTAAAAACCTGGCTTTATCTTTATAAGGGAAGAATAGCTGGTGACCTAAGGACAAGAGAAAAAAAATAAAGGTAGGTGAAGAGTGGCAGAAGTTATTGGCACGCCGCCGCAATGAGTAGCAGAAAGTAGCAAAATAGAGAAAAAAAGGTGAACAGAAGTAAATGGAAGCAGGAAAATGAAACAAGGAGATGAAAAATCTATTTATAAGGGAAATGAAATGGCAATTTCTAGGAATTAAATCCTCATCATCTACGTCTCCAATATCAAAGTCCCTCAATGATAAGGAGCCTGACATTAACAAGAGGCACGACGTCATTATGACTGAACATTTGAAGCCAGCCATTGTTTAGATGAAATGAAGCATCTCAAGTGTAAAACCAGTTAATTTGAAATTCAAACTCATTGCAGCTCTAGATCCATAAATTAACATAATTTGACCTTTCAATCTAGCATCTTCATTATGATCTTAACTGCTAATACTTGAAGATATTCCTACTGAAGAAGTAAGAGGTTGATGTTGGCTACTTGCATCATGTGACTGTATATATGGGTGGAAAAATAAGTACTTAGAATAACACCAAAATTGAGGAAGTGGATCAAAAATAGAAGCATGCTCATCAAAAATCCTTTCTTCTTTAATCAAAATGTATGTCTTGAATGAAATTAAAGTGTTTTTCAATTGGGACTCTAATTGAACCTACCTATCTTTTCTTTCAGAATTGTTGGATTCACCGTTTGATGAAAATCTAACTTATAGAATTTCAACATCATTAACATATAGTAGCAAAATAATGAAAGACCCCGCGGCATCACATCCAATCAATGTTTAGTTGGGCAAAAAAAATAAAGAATGAAGGTTGTAAGTTCTAGTAACTTGGTAAAGAAAGCATGCACATTTATGATTGAAATTGGAATTTGGAAGACACCATATGAATTTGCAGATAAAAGAAGTTAATTCAGAATATAACTTTAAATATATATATATATATGTGGAATTAATTGTATACTTGCAAAATAATATTTTGTACAAAGACATTTTCATTTCAAATTCAAGAAAATTGATATATTTCTCTTGAAAGGTGAGAGACTGAATATAAAATATTTTGACAACATTCAATTTTCCTTTCGAATTCACCACATCTCAAATCTCAAATCATAATTGAACAATCATTTTCACAAAATTGGTTGTGGAAGTGTTTTAGACCTTATCACTCAACTTACTAAAAACAAGTTGTTATCACTTTATCCTTCCAAAATGCCAAGAGTGAAAGATAGAGATGGATTGGAATTCAAATATAAAAACCAAAATATGCTAAAGTAAAATCAATTATCTCATCCCAAGGATCATAATCATGTTCTAAATAAGGATTTGAGGGTAGAAAATTTACCTTTGGAATTAGAAACAAAGGATTTGAGTATATCACTCCAAAAACTCTTCTATTGGAATATCTACAAGATCCAAAGATTGGATTTGAAAATTGCCCTTCCAATGCTCCAAAAATCAGCAAAAATGGAAAATCTTATCACCACCAAATGACCAAAAATCTGGCAAAGAATCGCTACAATTAGAAACCAATTGATCGCCCAATGATGCTTCCATAAACTAGTCCAAGAATGATGATCCATCAAGGAATTCTAAGTCCAATGTACGACCTCTAATGATCAAGTCTACACCCCTTAGACAAACTCTAATTCAACCTCACTTTTGCTAGAACAAGAGAGGAAGAAGGTGAGGAGGATGGTGGTTATATCGGAGAGAGGGAGGAGAAGATTTTTTATATGATTATTCAACACACAAATTATATCACACTTTGGTAGGAAAATGTGAGGATTGCCAACAACTTCTATAAGTGGCCAGGCACATGTCCCTTATATGGAGGGGATGGAAACTTTTAGATGCTTCCATCACAACATCCATGCCTGTTGGCCAACTTGCCAACTCATACGCGCATTTGCATTTCATATGCATTTGTATTTAATTAATATTTGTATTTTATCTCGTAAAATGAAATGATAATTAATTTAAATTCAAATGGACTCTTCCATTTGAATTTTGGAATTGATTTTCTTCCAAAATTCAAATCCTCAATTTAATTAAACTAATTGTTTAATTTAATTAATTTAACTTAACTCCCTAAGTCAATTAACTTAATTCTTTAAATTAATTAGAGTTAACATAACTCCTTAAGTTAACCAGTTAATTATCATATGGCACCAATTAAATTAACATCTTAATTTAATTGGCCTAAATTAACTCCTTAAATTATTTTGATTAATTTAAAACTTGAATTGATCAAACCAAAAATGACCAATGAAAATAGTTAATGGTTCCTCTCTCGAAAATCACCTAGGCTTAAATTTTCTAACTCCTTAGAAAATTCCTTCTATCAAATAAGATCTTCCTTATCTTTTTGTATGTGACCCATTAGGTTTATCCATTCATTGGACATGGGCTTATAACTCATTGCGATATTAAATATTAAAATATTTACATTAGTTTAAACTCTTTTAAACTAATAACTCTTTTAATTAATCTCTATTAATTAAAGGGTATCTAATCTTCATGGTCAATGTTTAGCAAAAGCCCATGGAGCCCAACTAATTGGATGAATGAATTATATCTTGATGAACCATTATAGCTTACGCTTACCATACAAATGCAATCCTTCTGTCTTTTATCTCCCAAAAGAGGTCTTAAGTAAGATATTTGTCAGCTTCCTAATGGCCTCAATAACTATGTCTCTACATCCAATGTTCAATTCCTTCTTATGACCTCAACTTTGGAAAACATCTTTTCCAAATTGTCATACTACCATGCGCAAGGATTTCTTGGAATTGATTATTATAAAATACATAGGAAATGCACTCCTTTTTCACAACAATGAGGAGATGGATTCTATTTTAGATCTCACAAACCTCTATGCTTAAGTATCTCAAGCCCAAACACAAATTACCATGGATCCTTAGGTCCTAAGACTAATTATATGCACTATTGTGAGCCTGAGAACTTGCCACTATGGCTATCTAGTGGATTATCTAAGAGGGTCTTTAGTCAACTTGTTCTCTAACAAACACCCGCTAACATGTATCTATGTCTCACATAGATTGTCCATGAAATAGGGCAATATTCTACCCCTTGGAATATGCATCGTTAGTGCAAGTTTATCCGAATCTTAAATACCCCATCTCATTAAGATTCTATGACTTATAATACTTTAAAATCATGACCATAGATACTTGTTTCAAGATCACCATCATAAGTGTGATCAAGTTTCATAGTTTTGTATGATTTAGGTGCTTCAATCAAATGCTAATGAAGTATTAAAGGCATAAGATGAATGCAACCATTTAATAAGAATATCATTCAATCAAACTTGTATCACAAAAAGAATAGTTTTACATGCTAATTTAATTAGCTTATGGGGTACTATTCCAACATAGAGGCGCACCTAATCAACGCAATAAAGAATGGCATGACCAATTTCATGTGGATCTAGTTTAAGGCACACTTAACCTGTTGTCGATGAATTAAGAGTCGCAAATTGGTATTTAGCATGAACACCAGCGGCCATCGGCCCAATACCAATTCAGTTTTCTTTCTAAAATTAGTCCCAAACCCACAACTTCCTGACTACAGCCCAAGGTGGGCAGTGCAAATATGTCTCCATAGCTCGAACCCAAATTTTATTTAACAATCATGAATTACAAATAAAATATAATTTCAGTAAATTCTAAAGCCACATACAAGTTAATTATCATGACAACCTTTCGCAGTATTGCAAAATAGGGTGATGTACTCAACAAAACATCATGCAAATCACACTTTAGCAAACTCGATATTCATAAAATTTTATTTTCTAAAATGACATATTTCCATGCTCATTCCAAATGAGCGCGTGGAATTTCATGTTTAGAGTAAATATCCAAAATTATTGTTCCATGAATGAAACGCGTATGGAGCATTTGATTCATTTCTTCAATTCAATATAAAGGGAGGTCATGCAACAGTATCAATTTTATAATATATATACATATATATATATGTACACACACACACATGCTTTTATCTAGCAAAAAGTTCGTAGTATTGAGTATAACGTCACCAAATAGACATATAAGTAATGGAGCTTTCCTCCGTAGTTTAGTCTAACCCAAAAGATTGTATAAGGAGGTTGAGATGATGTTTCATTAATTCTCTTAATATAGGTATTTGCAATTTTTCTGAATTGCTTATATTCAAGTATTAAGTTAACTATTCAGTAGTTTGTAGCTCAATAGCAACAATCTCCCCTATAATATAAGTGGTCTCAAAGTCAAACGTGAATGAGTTTCTTTATACACATTATGTGCATCTGGTTGTACACCTATTATTTGTAATGTTCTATCAAACCAAAAAAAAATTACTAAGTCAACTAAATGTGTGAAATCCTTAATTTGCTAAAATGTTTAATTGGCTATATTGACCGTAGCTTGTAACATCTTACCTATATTGAATAGAAGCCCAATAACTTGTACATCTAATTGAGACGAATCAAGTGAGCATTTCCTACCAATTTAGTCAGTTAAATTTGTAATTCTTTTTGTTCTATTAATTGGTACTCGAAGGTTTAATCCTTTTAACAATACATCAAACTCACATAGATTATTATCGAATTTAAAGGAGTCAGAAGAAAATATTCGAATATTCTTATGGTTCTGATTTATGGTCAATATAAATTAATTGCATACGTATTGTTGAGTTTTAATCCTTCTCAGACCCAATCATATCTTAAATTAGCCACCGCAACTCAATCTCAGAATACTCATATTAATTTGATGGTTTTGCAATAATTTAATCCTCAAATTATCAACTTAATCAGGTTTGAAATTGATTCATTCTTATTAAATTTTACTTATTACCTAATCAAATTAAGATTTATTTATAAATCTAACCTTTTATGTAATTTGTCTTATTATTGTTGTCTAAGGTATTAATCAATTCGTCTGTCTGGATTTATTAAGCTCAACTCTCAGAACCAATGATATCGAGTCTTTAATTTAATAAAATCCACTATTAATTCTTATACTTAAGTCGATTTAACTTTAATTTCCTTTTAAACCCATCAAATTGCAATCCTACACCGGATCGATAATAACTTGAAGGGATCCATTCAAGTTCCATATCGCCATCGTTGTCACTGTCGCTGTACCACCACTGATGTGGCGCTGGCTAAATGGAGGCTCTCCTCAATCAATTTTGAAATTTGTAGCTATTTTAATAATTTCCTGCATTGAGTTGCACCTCCAGAATCACCGCATCGCTTCCAATTCCATCAACAGTCCACCACTGCACTCATCATCATTTACTTAGTTCAAGCTACCAAAAGCTTCCCCTTAGCTCCCTAGAAATTCCAATCTCAAACAGTCACTCCCAATATTTAAATTCCTCACAAAGTTAAATACTTATTTAATTTATCTTTAAGACCACCACCAACTTCACTTTGTTTTTTTTTTTTTTTAATTAAGATCCAATTTTGTAACCCTAATTTACTCGTTGAAATGCATTTTAATTCTTTATGGTATTTCAATTTCAATTTAAGTTCTTAAAGTTGGGGTGTCACAAGAAATCTTTTTCTAACATTTCTTACACCATCCCTAATAAAATACCTACCTATGCGCCATAATGTTGAAAAATAATCCTATTGCACCAAATTCATTCAATAGCTTTATATCACTTAACATGAAGGAAACAACAAAAAGAGAGATGCGTCAAAGCCGGGCGGTACAGATATCGATTTGACAAAGCATGTCAATTCTGTAAATAAAAAAATAATAACAGTTAAAGTATGCCGGTTGTCCGTTTGTGCCGTTAAGGTGGCGGCTTCGTGGGGCAGTCAGCCTGTAGTCCTCCAAACATAATACTAAGAACACAAATTGAAATTACAGAAAAGGCCTGTGTTTGGTAATATTTTGAGGAAAGAAAAAAAAAATTTAATATTCTCAAATATCTATAACTTTTTTTATAAAATAAATAAATATTCCTAAAATATCCTTAATAATTTTAATTACTTTACCCAAAAATTTTAATCTTTATCTCCAACATCATTATTTAATCAATCATTACAATAATATTTTAAAATTATATCCAATTATCACACTTGCAGATACACACGCATTTTCAACTATTTTAGATATATTAAACTTAGTATTTAATTCTAATTTTTCCTCACTAACCAAACAAACGAGCAATCCATTTAATATCAACAATAGCAAATATTCCCTCCCAAACATAAACAAATATAGAAACATTCTCCAAAATATTTTCTAATTATTGTTTAAAATATAAATAAAAATCCATCACATTCTCCAACACCACTTCCACATCCCCAACCCCACCCCAAAATTCATTTCCCCAAGATATAAAACAAAAACATCTGCTAGACAAAACCAGACACTCCCTTTTTTTTCTTTTCATTTCTCATGTTTCCGAGCGTCTCTATTCCATCTTGAATCCAGGACAAGCCACATGCTCTGCTCCGGACTCCGAATACAAAATTGTAAAACCTCAAGGCTGGTTTCTATTTGTGATCGTGTTGTTTACGGGTCAGTTTTTCAAGTATTTTTAAACAGAATCTAATCTCTCCTGCAGACGTACGAGGCGTACCCTACATCCAATAAATCCAAAAAACACTTGCCAAAGTACTTTTTATAGAATCTCACTTTTGAGAAAAAAATTGAAATTTCCAATTTTTAAGGTAGTTGCTAAGAATACTTCATAATGCTTGAATGTAACCAGATTACATTCTATGAGGCATGCGGCCACAAGAAAAGGGATGAAATTACTTAATTCTATGATCCCTCAGAATCGGATACACAGGATACTCCATTTACTGACAGATGAATTATAAATGATAGCTGGACCAAGTTAGGACTTGAATCCAAACCAGTGAAAGCCATAGAACAAGGATTTTCATTACCAAGGAAATTCCATCAGTGGCAACTCTTAAACTACAAATGGCACTAAAATCATTAGCTTACCCCCATCTGCAGTTCCAATAGCAGCCATCACTGTATCACGTTTTAGACCTTAACGTCTGGACTTCAAAATATTGTACGTAAGCAAGTGCATAAAATAAAAAGTAAAATAAAATTTAAATTGTGAATTGCATACAGTTAGAATGTACTCAAAGGATACTGACACCGCAGAGCTTTTATATTAAGAAAAAATTAAAGCCATAACTCAACAACCTGAAACATCACCACACGGAATCAATGACAAGATACTGACCCCAAGAATTAGAAAAAGTTAAAAGGTCTACCCATGTAAATTTACTTCCACTGTTTAGTCTAGAATTTTATCACACAAGGAAAGAGCCTACACCATATCTTGTGGATTAAATACAGTTTCTGAAGCATGTGATGATCACATTTTGACTCTTAAAACAATGAAAAACAGATACAAGAGGCACAGGCTATCACTTGGGTCCAGCAAATTTACTCATCATTTTTGCAATAATTGGCGCCACCTTGGGATTTGCTTGATGCTGGGCCAGATTAGCAGGGTTCTTCATTACTGCAAACAACCAACAAAATCAGTAATGAAGCGAATATAATGCCTGGTCTTGTACCACAAAACATTCCCACTGAGAAAAGCAGGATTACACTTCATAAACCATGGTAGGTAGATTTCAAAAGGCAAAAGGTTAAACTTTAAACGAACTTGTGAAGCAAGGAACAACTTTTCAAGGAATGGATTTTACTCAATGAATAATTTTTAATCCCGCGAGATTAAATGGTGGTATAGGTTCAGGATATAGAACACAAAAATAACCCATCAAATTTGCAATTCTGCTGGCAGTTTTGACAATTATGTCATGCATTGTGTTGGGTGACCTTTTCTCAGTTATTAAGTGGGCCATATACTCAACGTTGTTACTTATATGTGAAACTACAAAAGTCAACAGCAAATCCACTGTTTTACTTTTTATCTGAAGACATGAAGTCATTAGAACAGTATCAACTGATAGAAGTTAATTAATTTTATCTTCTAGCTTGAAATTTTACGCTCATTCCCTTGACCTTTCTAATAATCAACCATAATCAGATATATCTAATCCACCACAAAGGTAGAAAAATATAAATGCACAATAAAACATGTCAAGTAGAAGCCCATAATAAAAGAGTAAGATGACGAAATAAATACTTCATTAAATCTAATGTTTACATGCCACATCTTTGCCAAAATATTTTCTTTGCTACTCTTTTTATGGATGTTGAACAGAAAAAGCAGAAAACATGGAAAGCACAGACCATGGAAGTAAAACAGGTAAATTAAACCTCTTGATTGTCTAACAGACCAAGAGTCATCTCCACTAACACAAAGAGAGTCCACTATTAGAAGATAATCAGGTGAATACATAGCCAGAGAAACTACAGGCACATAAAGAAACATAGATGAGCAAGAAAATATCTACCATCTTGGAGTGCAGCCATGACTTCAGGATCTTTGAATGCTGCCATCAACTCAGGATCCTGCCTCAATTATACAAAGCAAATTGTTGAGTATGACTCAGGAGTACAAAAGGAACAATAAACCTGCTTTCTTAAACAGCACGCTACAATCATAGTAGGAAACATTTCCTAATCAGCCAGGAACATTCCCCAAAAGGAAAAATAGAGATAAATTCATGCAATCATCGGAGAGCAGACTAGAAATTATCTACATTATGAGAACAAAAATTATGCCAAAAATAGCATTAATACATACGTTCAGAATTTTGCTATAGTCAACATTCCCGGGCATCCCACCAGGCATGCTCCCAGGAAATCCTCCAGGCATCCCACCAGGAAAGCCCCCAGGCATTCCACCAGGAAATCCACCTGACATGCCCTCTGGCCTTTTACTTGATGATGACTGCTCTTGCTTCTTAGCTTTCTCATATGCAGCCTTTAAAAATGCAAATGCAGAGAAAATTAATACATGAAGGCCAAAAAAATAATAGTACAGAAAAGATGATTTACCTGAGCTTCAGCTCTGCGACGTTGTCTCTCATGCTCAACCTTCTTGTCTTCTCTCTCTTTCCGCAGCCTGTCATATTTTCTGCGATGTTCCTCAATCTTATGTGCATTGGGTTCGACCTATTGTGAAGAAATAAAAAGAAAAAGGATAATACTTCAATTACAATCAAAAGGGCAATGGTTTTAAGCAGAACTTTTACCAGCCTAACTCCGTTATCATGCTGATTCAACTTAAAATTTACGAGAAAGATACAGGTCAATGCTCCCATTGTCATGATTTCAGACAAGTTTCCACCTTGTATGGGGGGATGTGACCCTTGCAGGGGAAAAAAACTACACTCACTTTTCAAGTCAGTTTCCTGAGCTCAAGCAAAAGGGTATTATTTCTACATTTATTTCAGGGGGCTGCATTAGGAAAAGACCATAATTATAGTAAAAAAAAATGTTACTCTTCTCCATCTTAGAACCTTTAAGCAACACTACTACACACATCTGTAGACCAACCTTCTTAAGTACAGCACTAATTTCCTCATCATAGTCTAGTTTTGAGGCCAAGTGAAGATCCTTAGCAGCTTCTTCCCATTGCCCAAGCATTGCTCGTGCTACGCCGCGTGATTTGTACCCTTTGGCAGAATCTGGATTGATCTGTGAAAAATTATCATATCAATTCCAGTGCCACAAATGTTATGCAATAAAGCAATATATGCAACACCAATACTTCCCACAAGAAGAAATAAATCTGACAGGATTTATGCCAATGATAGGTGGGCCAACGCTACATGCAGGAGCCAGAAAAACCTAACTGAGTATATAGGACAAATGTTATGGAGGGAAAATGATAGATCTAAAATCACAGGGTGCCAATGCTAGATTTTCTCTGATTATTTTGCGGATAGTAACTGTAGGACCATCGCAACAAGGTGAAATGCTTTTATTTCATAGAAATTGATATTACTGTGCATGGGCCTCAAACTGATAGCAACAAGACCAATATTTATGGATATAAAATAAAAGGCAAAAGATAATGGCTCAACAACAAGCACATGAAGAGAAAATGGACAACCTCCAGAGCTGCAGTGGCATCCCGAATAGCAGCATTTGGTTTCTTCATTTTGATGTATACACTAGCTGCAAGTCAACCATCAAATTCACATAAGATGGTCAGATGGGAAAATGTTGACATATAATCAAAATATTTATGAGCCAAGACACTTAAAGAACACAAAAAAAGAAGAAAAAAATAGTGTAACTACCACGGGTTGCATACATAATTGCTGATGTAGGGTTCAGCAGAGTAGCCTTGGTCAGGTGCTCAATAGCTTCTTCAAGCTTACCTGATCAATGAAAGCCATTTTAATTCATAGCACGAAAGAATTTAATTTAGCTGAAATACATTAGTTTCATGTATACCTTCAGAAATTGCTTCCATGGCCTGAATTTTAGCCTCCTGAGAAGCATCTCGATTTTCTTCAGTAACCTCAGCAGAGGGATCTCCCATCTAGAAATTCAATTGTCCAAGCATTTATTTCAATACAAGGAACGTCACAGGAATAATCAAAATAAAACAAAGAGGAACCTATCGGTTGAGTAGACCTTCTGAGGAGGATCATTATCAGGCTCCACAACATCATTCTCATCAAGTTCAATATCAGACTCAACTATCTCAGGCTCTTCTTCTTCATGAGGTAGGTGAGGCTCGTTCTCAATATCATCCATATCCTCATCACTCTCATCCACCACATGTGACTTCTGCAGTTCATTAAATAACAGAAGAAATAGAGTAATATTTCTCCTAAAACAGAAAATGCAAAAGATGTAATATAAGGAGGAATTGTTCCCTGTACACGATAAAACCATCAACCCTAATTACTAAACTCAATGACCTACAAACCACAGAAGAATTTTACTTCCTTCAATGTCAGAAGAAAATTTTTTTTTTCCCTTAAGGCACAAATTTTGTTGAAAACAGGAACGCCAATATCATATCAGCGCCTTCTGATTCTTTTTGACACACTTTTCACACCTCTAAACTTCTTGACAACGCACACACAAACAAACACACACAAGTATATGAAATCAATGCATTACTTTTGGTTTCCCACATCACAACAGATCCAACAAATGACAATAAAAAACAAGATAACGGAAACGAGAAAATCTAAACCATGGGGAAAGATAACGTACCGCTTTGTAATCCCCTCCAGATGATGGAATCTTGCCTCCAAGACTGAACATTTAATCAAGAAAATAAAATTTAAATCCACGTCAAAAAACCAAATAAAACTCCACTAATCATCAAGAAGCGCTCAAATACGGCATTTAAAGTAAGTTTCTACAGGCATTTCAGACGCAATATATGCAAAGTATCTACCCAATAATTAATACATATAAATATTGACATTCATTTATACCTCTCGATGTACTCCCGGAAGAAAGAGAGAGAGGGATAAGAGAGAATGGAGGGATTGGACTTGCACTGCTCGACGAATTGTCTCAGTTGCTCTATCTTCGATGCGTCCATTGAGGATTTTTTTTCCTACCGAACTCTTTTTCTTTGCAAGATCAAGTAATAATTGTCGTATAGAAACGCAAGAACTCTATATGACGGGCGTGGAAAGCTTCGATTCTGAAAGTGAGTGGAAGAAAGAAGGAGCGTTAACGTTGCCAACTGGTCCTTCTAGTAGCTTCTTCCCTTTGGGTTTTGGATAATCATTTGTTAGCTTTTTAGCCAATTCATTTTGCTTTATTTTTATTTTCTTTTTTCTTCTGGCAGCTTTTTTATAGGAAGACTTATTTAAAAATTTCAAAAAAAATTTTTTTTTTTTTTTGTGTTCAGTTCCCACTTCATTTTTGTTAAATTAATTTTTTTAATTTTATAAAAATTTTAGAATTTCCTCCCTATTTATCTGATTTGATAAAAAATGCCCTTAAGTGTCATATTTTTTACTCATTGTTTTTCACTTTTTTATCATAAACAAAAGGCAACAATAAACCTTACCAATATCAGTATTATTTTCAAAAGTAGAAAAAAAAAAACGCAAGTAGCTCCACAGCAAAAACGAGAAACAACCATCAACCCAGTATCTGTATTGTCGTCTTCTCTTTTTATTTTCATCATTTTCTGGTTTAATTTTTATTTTTGGGTTTCTTCTTTTTCTCAATTGCTTCTGAGTTTCTTGTACTTTTCCGACAATGTCAACAAGTAGTGAAGGTGGAGTGTTCAATCAATTATTGGAGAGTTACCACTACAAAAATCAGCTCCATATAATGTCCATTAAGGATACTACGACTTTAATAGATATGTACATTAATCTCGCAAGAAAATGGAGTAAAATCAACACCAAACTCTTCAGTTTGCGATACATAGCTCCATATCAAAGATTATACGTGACATTAACTGATGACAAATATATTCTGAATATGGTCTTACTACATTTGATATTAAAGATGAATATTGTTGACATCTTGATAAACCGGAAGGATAAATCAAGGAGCTATGCCAAGAAGAGTTATAATGTTTTAAGGTAATACTTCCACATAATCTAAACTGTATTGCAGTCTGTAAAATTTTGTATATCAAGAGTTCTGAAATTGTACACCATTTATTTGAAAATTTTTCTCTACTTTAGAGAGTTTTATATTATATTTCACTGCAAATAAAATTATATTTCATTTGACAAAAATTGTACACCATTATTTAAGTTTTATATTTTAAGTATTCAATTAAACTATTCTTAAAAAATGTACCGCCGTTTCTGAGGTTTTATACTTTAGAAATTTGGAAATTATACTTTACTTTTTCTAAAATTGTACTTTGTTTTCTTCTGAAATTATACTTCTTCATTTTACCTAAACATGTACTCTATTCATTAATTTTTTATACTTCAAGTATTCTATTTAATGATTATTTCAAACTGTATTGCAATTGTTAGGGTTTTATACTTAAACTACTCAATTTTATACAAATATGTAGTCTAGTTATCTAAAATTATATTTCATTTCACATAAAATTGTACTCTATAATTTAAGTTTTATACTTAAAGTATTCTACTAATGAATTATCAAAAATTATACTGCGGTTACTAGAGTTTTGTACTTTAAATGTTCGAAAATTATACTTCACATTATTAAAATTGTACTTTTTTTTGCTAAAATTATACTTCATTTTATAATTTATTTTACCTAAATCTATACTTTATTCATTAATTTCTACACTTCAAGTGTTCTATTTATTGACTATAAAAAATTATACTTCTTTTGTAGGGATTTTATTCTTCATATGTTTTGAAATTGTACTTTCTTATATGTAAAATTGTACTTTTATTTTTGAAATTATACTTATTTCATTTTAAAAAATATGTAATCTGTTTATTAAAGTGCTATACTTTAAGTGTTTTGAAATTGTACTTCATTATATTTAAACATGTAATTCAATTAGTTGAATTTATTACATTTCACTTTATCTAAAATTGTGTTTTTTTTTCTGAAATTATATTTCATTTTACTTAAACTTGTACTCTATTCATTGAAGTTTTATACTTCAAGTGTTCTATTAATTGATTATCCAAACTTTATTTAAAATTTTAATTTTTTTCTGAAATTATTCTTCATTTTATACTTTATTTTACCTAAAATTGTATTATATTCATTGAAGCTCTATACTTTAAGTATTCTATTTATTGATTATCCAAATTTTACTTAAAATTTTAATTTTTTTTGAAATTATACTTCATTTTATGCTTTATTTTACCTAAAACTATACTCTATTCATTGAAGTTCTATACTTCATATGTTCTATTTATTAATTATCCAAAACTGTAATGCAATTGCCAGGATTTTATACTTTTAAACTATTCAAAATTGTACTTCATCTTATACAAACTTATACTCCAGTTATCTAAAATTATAATTTATTTCACATAAAATTGTACTCTACTATTTAAATTTTATACTTCCAGTGTTCTATTAATAGATTATCAAAAATTACACTACAATTGCTAAGATTTTATACTTCAATTTATTAAAATTATACTTATTTTTTATGAAATTATACTTCATTTGTCAACCTCAAAGGATACAGTCAAGGAGAAAATTGGTTCGACCAATGTATCGCACAATGAATTGGCTTTAACTAGCAACTCAATTGATACATGGAGGAATTGCATATATGGGGAGGGTCAGACATTAAAAGATGCTCAGAAGTTCAGAATTATGCTTAAAAATTATGCAATGTCTACTTTGCAATCATTTAAATACAAGAAAAATGACAGTAAAAAAATCATAGCCATTTGTAGTGATGAAAATTGTAAATAGAGAATCTACACATCACTGCATGAGGCTGATAAATTATTTAGCATTCGAAAATGCAATTTAGAGCACACATGTAGTGAGGCTAATCTTTGAACAAAGGGACATCCTAAAGCCGATTCTGCTTGGGTTGCTAACATTGTAAAGGATAAATTGAGATCAGAGCCATGTTATCGGCCCTCCACCATATTGAAAGATGCCCACAGAGAATACAATGTGGAACTTAGGTACCATAAAACATGGATGGGTAAGGAATTAGCTATGCAAGACATCCATGGTGCTGAGAAAGGATCTTATGATAAGTTGAGGTGGTATTGTGATGCTGTGAAGAGTACAAACCCTGGAAGTATTGTAGACTGTGATATTGACCCAATTAGTTGAAAATTTTGTCGGCTATTTATATATTTCAATGTCTGCCTTATTGGTTTTCTCAAGGGATGCAGGCTATTAATATTTTTAGATGGCACCCATATTAAAAATAAATACAAAGGATGCTTACTCAATGCTGTTAGTAAGGATGATAATGATGGCTTATTCACGCTAGCGTATGCAGTTGTTGATTCTAAAAATGATATTAATTGAGAGTGGTTCTGCTTTAAGCTAAGAAGTATTTTAGATTCTCAATATCTGCCTGGCTTATCAAAGTTCACTTTTTTCTCAGATCGACATCCAGGTCTTTTTAAGGCCATCCCTATAATATTTTTTGGTAGCCACCGCGCATATTACTTGAGACACTTAGTAGATAACTTTAAGAAATAAGTAGTGTTCTTTATCTTTGTTTGTGAAACAATTATTTAAAATAAACTCTAATTCATAACATTTAGCACATTACTGTTCTGTTATTTTAAATTCAGGTATTAAGGAAGTACCCTCTACATAACAAGAAATATTAATGCTCTATTTTTATGAAAGCCACATATGCACCTACAAGGCAAGAGTATACACGACATATAGACAGCATCTTAGAGTGGTTGCCGCTTGCCAAAGACTTTATTATGCAGTTTGGCCCACCATGTTGGGCAAATTCCTTTTTCAGAGGAGATCGATGGAGGGTAATAAACAATAATCAAGTAGAATGTTGGAATAATTAGGTTAAACTAGCCTGATTTATGCCAATTGTAGCCATGGTTGATCACATGCGTACACAAATAATGGTTATGATGCATGATCGACGATATGAATCTCATAAGATGGTTGGTCAAATATGTCCCAAGCAAGAAAAGAAGTTGGCAATCAATCATATATGTTCTCCTAACTTAAAAGATGCCATATCTAGCAGTTGGAGCTTTGAGGTGATTAAGCAAGATAAATCGTATGCTGTAGATTTACATGGTAGGGTTTGTTTGTGCAAAGCATGGCAGATTGATAAAATACCATGCAAACATACTTGTGCTTGTATCGAGTTAAGGTCACTTTCACCGTATGACTTCACCGATCAATACTACCGCGTTGAGATGCATCAACAAGCATACCAAGCAGTGATAAACCTTATTCCTATATTTGATATGAATTTGTTCCAGCTAGATGATGATGGACTCATTAATGCACCTGATTGCTGATCTCAACCAGGTCATAGAAGAACACAAAGAATTCCATCACAAATTGAGAAATGTGTAATTAAGTGTAAAAAATATGGTAGAACAGGGTATAATCGTCGAACATGCAAAGAATCAATAAATTAGTTAAATTTTGTACTTTAACAAGTTTCATTTTATACTTATTTAGTTTCAGATTTGTACTTCATTTCCTTCGAATTGCACTCAAATTTACTGGGCATTTTCAATTGAACTGAATTGTACTTCAACAAAACATATTTTATACCTCATTAGTTCAAAATTTGTACTTCATTTCCTTCGAATTGTACCCAAATTCCTACCTCATTTCAATTAAATTGAAGTAAACTTTAAAGAAACACATTTTGTACTTTATTTTTTCTTAGTTTGTATTTCATTTCCTTCGAATGATACTTAAATTCCTTGCCTCGATTCAATTGAATCAAAGTAAACTTCAAAGAAACAAATTTTATACTTCGTTAATTCAGAGTTTGTACTTTATTTCCTTTGAATGGTTCTCAAATTCCTTACCTCGTTTCAATTTAATCGAAGTGAACTTCAAAAAAACACATTTTGTACTTTGTTTATTCTTGGTTTGTGATTCATTTCCTTTGAATGGTACTCAAATTCCCTACCTTAATTCAATGGAATCGAAGTGAACTTCACAGAAACAAATTTTATACTTCGTTAGTTCAGGGTTTGTACTTCATTACCTTTGAATGGTTCTCAAATTATTATTGGAATCGAGGTGTACTTCAACGAAACACATTTTATACTTTGTTAATTTAGTGTTTGTACTTTATTTCCTTTGAATTGTACTTAAATCACTACCTCAATTCAATTGAATCGAAGTGAACTTCAGATAAACACATTTTATACTTTATTTTTTCTTAGTTTGTACTTCATTTCCTTTAAACAGTACTCAAATTCCTTGCCTCGATTCAATTGAATTGAAAAGAATATCAAAGAAATAAATATTATACTTCATTAGTTCATGGTTTATACTTCATTTACTTTGAATGGTTCTCAAATTGTCATTGGAATCGAGGTGTACTTCAACGAAACACATTTTATACCTCGCTAGTTCATGATTTGTACTTTATTTCCTTCGAATTGTACACAAATTTCTTATCTCATTTCAATTGAATCGAAGTGCACTTCAAATAAACACATTTTGTACTTTATTTGTTCTTGGTTTATACTTCATTTTCTTTGAATAGTACTCAAATTTCCTGCCTCAATTCAATTAAATCAAAGTGAATTTCAGATAAACAAATTTTATATTTCATTAGTTCAGGGTTTGTACTTCATTTTCATTGAATAGTTCTCAAATTATCATTAGAGTCGAGGTGTATTTCAATGAAACACATTTTATAGCTCGTTAGTTCAGGATTTGTACTTTATTTTCTTCAAATTATACGCAAATTCCCTACCTTATTTCAATTGAATCGACGTGAACTTCAAAAAAATACATTTTGTACTTCATTTTTTCTTAGTTTGTACTTCATTTCCTTTGAATAGTACTCAAATTCCTTGCCTCGTTTCAATTGAATCGAAGTAAACTTCAAAGAAACAAATTTTAAATTTCATTAGTTCAGGGTTTGTACTTTATTTCTTTTGAATGGTTCTCAAATTCCATGCCTTGATTCAATTGAATCAAAGTAAACTTCAGAGAAATAAATTTTATACTTCATTAGTTTAGAGTTTGTACTTAATTTCCTTTGAATGGTTCTCAAATTGTTATTGGAATCGATGTGTATTTCAGCAAAACACATTTTATACCTCGTTAGTTTAGGGTTTGTACTTCATTTCTTTTAAATTGTATTCAAATTTCCTGTTTCGTTTCAATTGAATAGAAGTGAACTTCAAAGAAACACATTTTGTATTTTATTTTCTCTCAGTTTGTAATTCATTTCCTTCGAATGCTACTCAAATTCTCTACCTCGATTCAACTGAATCGAAGTGAACATTAGAGAAACAAATTTTGTACTTCGTTAGTTCAGGGTTTGTACTTTATTTTCTTTGAATGGTTCTTAAATTGTCATTGGAATCGAGGTATATTTCAGCGAAACACATTTTATACCTCGCTAGTTTAGGGTTTGTACTTTATTTCCTTCGAATTGTACTCAAATTCCATGCCTCGTTTCAATTGAATCAAAGTAAACTTCAAAGAAACACATGTTGTGCTTTGTTTTTTCTTGGTTTGTACATCATTTTCTTTGAATGGTACTCAAATTCCCTGCCTCGATTCAATTGAATCGAAGTGAACATCAGAGAAACAAATTTTATACTTCGTTAGTTCAGGGTTTGTACTCCATTTCCTTTGAATAGTTCTCAAATTGTTATTGGAATGGAGGTGTACTTCAGTGAAACACATTTTATACCTCGTTAGTTCAGAGTTTGTATTTCGTTTCCTTTATATTGTACTCAAATTCACTACCTCGTTTCAATTGAATAAAAGTAAACTTCAAAGAAACACATTTTGTACTTTATTTTTTCTTAGTTTGTACTTTATTTCCTTCAAGTGGTACTCAAATTCCGTAATTCGATTCAATTGAATTGAATTGAACTTCAGATAAACAAATTTTATAATTCGTTAGTTTAGGATTTGGACTTCATTTTCATTGAATGGTTCTCAAATTGTCTTTAGAATTGATGTGTAATTCAGCAAAACACATTTTATACCTCGTTAGTTCAGGGTTTGTACTTCATTTCCTTTGAATGGCTCTCAAATTTCCTGCCTCGTTTCAATTAAATCGAAATAAACTTTAAAGAAACACATTTTTTACTTTGTTTTTTCTTAGTTTGTACTTAATTTCCTTCGAATGGTACTCAAATATCTTGCTTCGATTCAGTTGAATTAAAGTGAACTTCAAAGAAACAAATTTTACACTTTGTTAGTTCAAGGTTTGTACTTTATTTCCTTTGAATGGTTCTCAAATTCCTTTCCTCGTTTCAATTGAGTCAAAGTGAACTTCAAAAAAACATATTTTGGACTTTATTTTTTTCTTGGTTCTTACTTCATTTCCTTTGAATGGTACTCAAAGTCTCTTTCTCAATTGAATTGAATCAAAGTGAACTACAGAGAAGCAAATTTTATACTTCATTAGTTTAGGGTTTATACTTCATTTCCTTTGAGTGGTCTCAAATTGTCATTGGAATCGAGGTGTACTTTAGCAAAACACATTTTATATCTTGTTAGTTCAGGATTTGTACTTTTCTTCCTTCGTATTATACTCAAATTCATTATCTCATTGCAATTAAATTGAAGTGAACTTCAAAGAAACACATATTGTCCTTTGTTTTTTCTTGGTTGTACTTCATTTCCTTTGAACGATACTCAAATTCCATGCCTCAATTCAATTGAATCAAAGTAAACTTTAAAGAAATAAATTTTATACTTCATTAGTTCAGGGTTTGCACTTCATTTGCATTTATTGGTTCTCAAATTTCTTGCTTTGTTTCAATTGAATTGAAGTGAACTTCAAAGAAATACATTTTGTACTTTATTTTCTCTTGGTTTGTACTTCATTTCCTTTGAATGATACACAAATTCCATGCCTTAATTCAATTGAATCGAAATGAACTTCAAAGAAACAAATTTTATACTTCATTAGTTTAGGGTTTGCACTTCAATTACTTTGAATGGTTCTCAAAGTTCTTGCCTCGTTTCAATTGAATCGAAGTGAGCTTCAATGAAACACGTTTTGTACTTTATTTGTTTTTGGTTTGTACATCATTTTCTTTGAATGGTACTCAAATTCCCCGCCTAAATTCAATTAAATTAAAGTGAACTTTAGAGAAACGAATTTTATACTTCATTAGTTTAGGGTTTGTACATCATTTTCTTTAAATGGTTTTCAAATTGTCATTGGAATCGAGGTGTATTTCAACGAAATGCATTTTATACCTCATTAGTTCAAGATTTGTACTTCTTTTTCTTCGAATTATACTCAAATTTCTTGCCTCGTTTCAATTGAATCGAGGTGAACTTCAAAGAAATACATTTTGCACTTTGTTTTTTCTTGTTTTGTACTTTATTTCCTTTGAATGGTGCTCAAATTTCCTGCTTCGATTCAATTAAATCAAAGTGAACTTCAAAGAAACAAATTTTATACTTTGTTAGTTCAGGGTTTGTACTTTATTTCCTCTGAATGCTTCTCAAATTTATATTGGAATGGGGGTGTACTTTAGAGAAACATATTTATATCTCGTTAGTTCAAGGTTTGTACTTTATTTCCTTCGAATTGCACTCAAATTTCCTATCTTGTTTCAATTCAATAGAAGTGAACTTAAAAAAAACACATTTTGTACTTCATTTTTCCTTAGTTTGTACTTCATTTCCTTCGAATGGTGCTCAACTTCCTTGCCTCGATTCAATTGAATACAAGTGAACTTAAAAGAAACAATTTTTATACTTCATTTGTTCAGGATTTGTACTTTATTTTCTTTGCATAATTCTCAAACTCCTTGCCTCATTTCAATTCAATCGAAGTGAACTTCAAAGAAACATATTTTGTTTTTTTGTTTTTTTTCATTATCATTTTCTTTGAATGATACTCAAATTCCCTACCTCGATTGAATTGAATCAAAGTGAACATCAGAGAAACAAATTTTACACTTTGTTAGTTTATGGTTTGTACTTCATTTTCTTTGAATGGTTCTCATATTGTCATGGGAAACGAGGTGTACTTCAACGAAACACATTTTATACCTCGTTAGTTCTGGGTTTGTACTTCATTTTCTTTGGATTGTACTCAAATCCCCTGCCTCGTTTCAATTGAATCAAAATAATATTCAAAGAAACACATTTTTTGCTTTGTTTTTTCTTGGTTTTTACTTCATTTCCTTTGAATGATACTCAAATTCCCTATCTCAATTCAATTGAAATGAAGAGGACTTCAGAGAAAATAAATTTTATACTTTGTTAGTGCAGGGTTTGTACTTCATTTCCTTTGAATGGTTCTCAAATTGTCATTGGAATCGAGGTGTATTTCAGAGAAACACATTTTATACCTCGTTAGTTCAGGGTTTGTACTTCATTTCCTTCGAATTGTACTCAAATTCCCTACCTTGTTTCAATTGAATAGGCGTGAACTTCAAAAAAACAAATTTTGTACTTTATTTTTTCACAGTTTGTAATTCATTTCCTTCAAATGGTACTCAAATTTCTTACCTCGATTCAATTGAATAGAAGTGAACTACAAAAAAATAAATTTTATACTTCGTTAGTTCGGGTTTTGTACTTTATTTCCTTTGAATTATTCCCAAATTCGTTTCCTTGTTTCAATTCAAACGAAGTGAACTTCAAAGAAACATATTTTGTACTTTATTTTTTCTTCATTTGTACTT
>JACGDI010000421.1:484825-547667 GCA_014898725.1 Jacaranda copaia | reverse complement strand
ATTTTAAATAGTAAATTATATGTTTATAATATTCTAGTACATATATTTTTAAAGATTTTTAAGTTAGATTAATTAGGATTTTTCCCAACTATGATTTGGCTTAATTAACATGTTAAATTATGGAATAAGAGATAACTACCGATATAACATAATCTAATAGTTAAAATTAGATCGTAATAAATTCTACATTACTATAATACTTCATGTATAAAAAATTTACATATGCACAATATATATGGAGCAAGACATATTAATTAATATGCAATATCAATAAATACACCTATGTATATGCACAAGATATATATACAATATAATATATATATATATGTTCATCCATAATTATATTAAGAAATTTTTAATATTAAATAACATAATGAGGAGTTACAAAAATTATATTTGATAAAGAGTTTTATAAAAAAATATTATAAAAAGTTACATATATGTATATACACACACACATACCTTCAGTAATATTTACTAAAACTAAACATGTAGTTGTAAAAATAAATTAGTATAGTTTTTTATAATAATATTAAAATAAATATTGATAGTCTATCAACTATAAAAATGTATTGACATGGAAAAAAATAGATAAAATTAGCTTTTGCACATCACTACTACATAAAAAATTACTTAAGTCACGATTCAAATTTTTTTCCAAATCATCCTAATTTATAAATATAAAAATTAAACATATTAGAAAATTAATATAAATATTATAAAATATATGCATTTTCAAGTAAAATAAAGTATAGTTCACAAAGAGAATGATTTTATAGAGGTGAAGAAAAAAAATATTGTTCTATTTTAAAATAATAAATTGTATGTTTTAACTATTTTTAATATAAATTATTGTTAGAATTTTTAGCTTAAGTAAGACAAGTCAATTAAAATGGATTGACAAATAGACTATGTATATGCCTAGTTATAAATTGTAACACCCCTAGAAATTATTTAATTGGTAGAAAGTTTTCTTAATATTATCTTGTTTTCATAAATTTTAATTGTTTATTTGTTTTTAGAAGTTTTGGGGTCAATTTGTAGTTTGAGGAAACTTAATTTTTCAACATTTTAAAAGCTTTGTAGGTCAAAATAAGATTATTTTAGGTCAAATATGCCAACGTTAGGCACTCAATTTTTGGACCGACTAAATTGAATAGCTGGCAAACCTTGGAGGGCTTAATTGCATGATGGGGGAGAGTTTTGGGGCCAAAATCTAATTTCAAAAAGTGCATAAATATGTTAGTTTTCCACCCCCACAAATTCTTCATTGTTCGCCAAACACCACGTCAACCTTCTCCATCACCTCTCCGACGACTTCACCGTCGTTGGACCATTTCAGAAAACTAACCCAACCAAATTCTTTCCCTCTTCACTATGAACACACAGACACCACATGCACCACAGTAGTGAGTGGCAGTTCGCTATTCCTATGACTTTTCATGGCAGACCAAGGTAGGGTCTTGACGGGTTCAACTTGGAGAGCACTTTGGTATCTTCAATTTTGGAGTTGAGCCACCGACAGAGGAGAATTGGAAGTGGTGGCATACGGCAACGAGAGAGACCTAATTGGGGATTTCTGGCCAATTGACCCTCAATTCGGTGGTAAAAGAAAAAATTGAAGTGGACATTATTTTTCTTAAGCAAAGGTGCACCTTTTGGTGGCATTATTGATTGTCTTTGATGGCGGCACCGTGGCAGCGGAGTTAAGATAGATTCTTCAACTCGTTGCAACGATCATGGCAGTTTTATTGGTTCATGATTTTGAAATTTTGATAAGGACTTTTGGGTAAATGACCAGGAGTTTGGATTTAAGCTTTGTACTGTTATTTCATACCAAACCTTGAATTATGTTAATGAGGGGAGACATTGATATATGATCTGTATGTATATTCCCCTTGCATGGATTAGAATATAGCTTAGTGGGCTTGGATTCAAATTATTATATGATAATTTGGGTTGATTGAGTTTATTAAAGGATTAAAACCCTAATTTTGCTGATTTTATGGAATTGGAACCCAAGTGGTAATAATTAGGTTATTTAAGATGATTGAAGTGTTAGTATTGATTTTTGGCATAATGTTGTGAGGTTGAATATGTAATTTAGGACCCCCGTTGTACTTCTTTATTGAAACTAATACAAAACCTGTAAATACTTTTGTAATAATGATGTAATTAGCACATTCTATACCAATAATACTGATCAAACTATAAAACTACCATATTAATTGAGTAATTAGTGATTTTAGACGGTTAATACTGTAATTATGATTATAAGTTCAAAATGGGGATTTTAACAATGAACTTGTTCTTTGGTTAGGTGACGAAAAGTAGGAAACTATAGACCAGTAGACTGTAATCGCATTTCTAAGGCCTTTGAGGTGAGGACCTACCACTCTAGTCTTTACTTTATAGACCCCTATGAGGGTTCAACATGCATTTCTCATGGGAAAAATATGAACCTCAATTTTTTGAATATTTTGTGTTATCCATGTTTGTTTTGTAAACCCTGTGGGGGTATGTTTTGTCAATTCTTGTTATGTTAAAAAAACTTGCTTGTTTATGTTCTGGAGTCCAAAACTTTTATTATGTTATTCATTTTCTATCCCTTGAACCCTGCAGTCTTGCCAACTGACGTCCTATTTCTTGTTAACTTCTTATAAACGCGTTTGCTGTTAAAGAAATCCCATCGATCTAACATTCTATTGTATTTTCATTGTTAACTTAAATTATAAATCATAAGTAGCCTTGCCAACTGGTGTACTGTGTACCTTGTTGTATTCATATTGATTGATTAAAAGTTAAATTCTTATCTGTTGGCATTATATCTTATCAACCAATGGGAATGCCCTTGGGGAGTTCAACCTGGAGGGACACCACGGGAAGTTGGGCTCGGGGCTAAGTTTGGAAAGACGATTGAGTGGAATAGATCGACGGTGACAGGATTTCTGGCTAGTACCCACTTACGATCTTGACTTATAGGTAGCTGAAGGTAGTGTACTGTAAGTGGTGGGATCTAGCATGCAGTCGACCATGCCATATAATCAAGTTGTTACATGCCGAGCTGAGTGCTCAAGCAATGGAGTGATAAGAAAATGTTGTTTATGTTGTACTGATGCTCAGTACTTGCAATTATAACTTGATCTAGGAGTAATAAGGATGGAATGACCAACAACTTGTTAAATTCGATATCATGTGTGCTATGTGTGTTGTTGATTCATATTAAAGCTTTCGCTTGTTATTGAATTATTTATTGATTGTTGTATCTCACTAGCTTTCCTTTGAATTTTGTCATTTTATTTTCCCTCACTAAGTCCTTAAAACTTACCCTTTTTATTAAACTTTATTTTCTCCAAACTGGATTAAATGAGAAGTAAAAGCTTATGGTGGTTTGAAAAGTCTATTTTGTAATGGATTAGGTGTTATGACTGTACATGTAGACTACACCTGATCGAGACAGTTATCTGAAGGATATTATGTGGATGTTTGTATTGATCTTAAGACACTTAGTATGTACATATTTCGCGTCATGAAGTGATCTTTTGGGCTAGTGTAAATTGCTTTCCTTTGAGTTGGTTAAACTCTAGATTCCCTAGTTATCATTTGATTTAATTTCAAGCTTGAATTGGTGACACCTCGTTGAGGAATTATCCTAAGTAGGGCACCACATAAACACACACACACACACACACACACACACACATATATATATATATATGTGAGTGTGTGTTCACGCACCTATATTTGTCCATAATTTTTTGAACAATCAGATTTAGGAATGCAAATGACAATTATTAAAAAAAATTATTAGACAATATATATCAAAAAGGAGAATAAAAGCTATCCATTAAAATGAGTTACAAAAATTAATATAAAAATTATATATATATATATATATATATATTAATATATATTGAATATTTATCAAAACTAGATATGGAATTACAAATTAAAAGATGAATTAATATACTAATTTAAAATAAATAATAATAGAATATTATATATGTGTAAATATATACTAACATAAGTAAAAGGAATAAAATTAACTATACAAGAAAGAGTTACAAAAATTATATATTAATTCAAAGAATTACAAAAATTTATATAGAAAGTTGCATATATATATATATATGTATATATATTATGGAAATATGTGGACATAAAGAAAAAGAGATAAATGAAAATATATTATAGATAGTTACATATATTTTATATGACAAATATGAACAAAACTAATTTATTCACATCATTGTCATATAAGAAATATACTTAAACTATGATTGAACATTATTTTATTTTATAAATATTAGATTAGATATGTAGGGTTGACCCTAACAAAATAACTGAGATTGTTAACCCAAAGCGTATAGGTTATAGAATATGAGAGGAAGATCAGTGCCCAAAACTTGAAATGTTTACAACTTGAGAATGTGCTGTGTGTGAATACCGGGACCCCTCCTCCCCCGCCCTCCCCAAATTGCTTGACAACGCTCTCTGTGGGGCCTTCTCTCATTACTTGCTTTCTTTAGAATGATTTTCGTTTCAATTTTGCTTATTTGTTTGAAGCATTCTTGCTTTTTAAGTAGAAAATTGATCTCTGTTTTGACTTGATTAAGGTCTGCTAACTTGAAAATGGCCATTCTATGTTGCTATTATTTATTTGTGTAAATGCAAGTTCTCATAATTCCAATATCTCTTTTTATAATTTTGATTCCTTTATGCTTGTGAGCCTTTTTTTTTAGCACTCTTGAAGATTTTTCGGTATAATCCCTCTAGAAGAATCCTCTGGGAGTATATGGTTGCCACCCAAGCATAATCCCACTATATGGCTCTTTGTGGCCA
The DNA here is from genome assembly GCA_014898725.1 of Jacaranda copaia. Taxonomy (NCBI): domain Eukaryota; kingdom Viridiplantae; phylum Streptophyta; class Magnoliopsida; order Lamiales; family Bignoniaceae; genus Jacaranda; species Jacaranda copaia. Next base: position 542,825 of record JACGDI010000421.1, on the reverse strand, counting down.
CGTGATTGCTAATATTAACCCATTACTAGTCCTCTAGGAGGCTTATGATCACCACTTATAAAACACCCACTATATTTCCTGTGGGTCGGTGGAAACTCTTAGGCATAAACTCACTACATGCACGGTCTTCCTAGAGGCACGTGGTTGTCACCCCCTAAAAGCCCACTGTAGTTCCTTCAAATTGGTGGTAACTCTCTGTTGTAAATCCAATACAGGGCCCTTGGGGAGGCATGTGGTCAAGTCAAAAAAGCCCACATTGAATCATCTCCAAAGAAAGGTAACAACATCTCAACGCTTAAAAAATTAAGACAAGTTATTACTTAATCTATTGCATATAAGCCCATTATGAGGCCTCTCAAGAGGTATGTGGCTACACAACCTCATCTCAACACTTAAATCGCAACAACAAGAAGCTGCTTGACTAGCCCTGCAATCAAACTTCATCATTGTGGTCGCTCAAAAAGTTAAGATCTCTATTGGGGACCCTCTGTAATTCATCATCACAATACTTCATTTCTAAGCCTCGCCAGTAGGTACACAATCATATTCTAGGTTGAATATAAGGTACTACTATGAAACCTCACCACAGAGGCGTCTAGATTAGATTAACATCATTACTTAAGCAGTTGAAAAAAGCCTTACTAATGAGATACCTGACAAGTTTAACCTTAATCAAATATTCATCGCGATATGAGTCTTATCAATAAAACTCACATGCTTTCTTGCACACCACTCCATATGAATCAATGGGGACCATTCTAAGAGACTCTCAATTAAGCTTGACTAAAGAAGGCTTTGCACCTCTATAATGAAGACTCATCTTACTAGCATCAATAGCAATCTCTCGAAGCTTGAAAAAAATGACTCTGCACAAATGCAAATCTGTCAAAAGTGTGTCTACTGGGATCCTATCTCCCAATTTTGATGCCACCCGATGGAGATCGATTTTGATCACAACTCTACTGGGCTCCTATCCCCCAATTTTCCATCATTTATAAATACACTAAAAATTTATTTAAATCCCTCGACAATAACAAAAGAGCTTCTTGAACTTTTAAAATCCAAAACATGAAATTCATTTAAGTCCCTGAGTGAATACTTCATTAAATTTTGCCAAGTGTCCTAATGAACACTACTAAATAATTAACCTAATTTTGCCCGCAATGATTAATCAAATTAATATTACAATTTTTATGAATTAACACAAAATAAAAATAAAAATTAGACTTTATATTATATATTTAATATGAAAACAATAATTTTCAAATTAAAAATAGAGAGGTTAATGACATGGACAATTTTGATTATAAGGGCAATATGGTAAAATTAAATGAGAAAAGCTCAACGAATTAAATTAACTAATTAAATAAAAGGGCCAAAGGGTTCAAGGACAAATTAAGCCTGTAAAGAAGGGGTTCAAGGACAAAAACTATAAATATCAAGTTCTTTCTAGAACTTGGACAAAGGAAATCATTCACAAAAAAATTGCAAATTTTCAAGAATTTTTAAGAGCTAAAATTTCTCTACTGGTGTTCTAGAGAAAATGATCCAATTTTTTGCTATTTACCAAAAAGGACCTCACTCAGTTTTCATGTAATATCATTATTTATGAAGTAAAAGTTAATATTGCGATTTTGGATAAATATCAGAAGGGGTGTAAGATGAGTCAAGCCGGCTCGATTATAGCTCGACTTGAGTTCGCAAAAATTGAGCTTAAGCTCAAACTTTATAATGAGCCAAGTTCAAGCTTTGATTTAGTTGTTCAAAAAGTCATGAGCTGGCGCGTGTGCTTTTTTCTATTTTTAAATATTTTTATATATTAATTAAATAATTATTATATATTAATAATTTACTTATTTTTACTTTTAAATACTTTCTATCTATCAATTAAATAACTATTTATATTAATAATTTCTTTTTTTCTATTTTTAAATATTTTATATATAATATTAAATAAATATTTTATATTAATAATTAAATTTAATTGAGCTCGAGCTCGAGCTTGATTAATACTGAACTTGCGAGCTCGAGCTCAAGCTTTTAACAGGAGGATCATCAAGCTCGAGCCCAAAATTTTTTTCGAACTCAACTTAAACTCAACTCATTTATACTCCTAAATATCATATGATGTTTTAGTTTTAACAGATAAGTTAATTGTATTAAAATAAAATTAAAAAATATAAATCAATAACCAATGAATTTTTCTATTTAATTAAAAAAACTCAATATTTTAATAATTCAAAATTTAGTTAAAATTGCACAATTATAGATTTCGCAATAATAATAATAATAATAATAATTTGTATCTACATTATATGGGTGGAAATTACGTAGCTAATTTTTTTTATTTGTATTTAATAATAATCAATAATCAATAACAATAAACAATTAATCAAGATAAATAATTAAATAACAATTCTTACCTCGATAGAAAATGGGATCCAATCCCTTAATAGTTAAAGCTTCATTCCATTTGGCCCCATTTCCTTTATGTAATGGGATGAAAAATGATTGACGACATCTGAAATAAAATGAGCGTGAGATTAAATAATTAAATAAATATTATGTATGCTTTAAGAGACTATTATATTTAGAATATGTATCCTATCAATATATTGTTTGTTTCCAAAGATACAAAAAAAATTCTATATATATTTTGTGTTTAAATTATTCAACACAAGTCATTAATAAATTTAAGTTTTTAATAATTGATAAAATTTTAGTATTTTGCCAGCCAAATTAATAATTTAAATAAAACAATATGTTGGATTTGTTCAAATAAATATCATTTGTCCACAAATTTAAATAGTTCAATTGAATTTTATTTTACCTCAATCTTCACAACATAATTAATTTTATTTTTATTATGTTTAGGTAAACTAATTTAATTTTTATACTTGCTAGTCAAATCAATAATTTAAATAAAATAAAGTATTGAGTTTATTCAATTAAATGTCAATTGATGGAAAGTGAATAAAGATATTTTGGACATTCTTTTAATCAGCGAAATATTAAATGATGTAGGATGAGCACATCTCGTCTTTTGAGTGGAGACAGTTTTAATGCCGAACAAAAACAATTATATTAAACTTTTTATTAAATAAAATATACATAATATTAAATTAAAGAGAACACCATGTCTAAATCTAATCTAATCTAATCTAATCTAATGCTTGGCAGTAAAGACGGCCTTCGAGTTTTGGCATCTGAAAAGCCCTTTTTAAAAGCAGCGAAAATTATTTTGAAGCAATGATGTGGCTGGGCAATGGCATCATCAATAACTTTTTGTCGTTTGACGCGAGTCCTACTCACAAAAATCACCATCCCACACACCCTTGTCCTCTCTCTCTCTCTCTCTCACGGAATATATTCAAATATGTTTCACATACAATGTATATCGTGATAGTTTCGCTGCCTTGGCTTTCGCTAGCTTCTCTATCTCTCTCTGCTCCTTGCTTCTGTCCGCAGATCTGATTTTCTACACAGGTCAGCCCTTCTCTCTCTTTCTCTATGTTTTCCAGTTCCTCTATCTGGATATGCTGCTCTTGAGCTGTTTTCACTAGAATTTGTGTTTGGTTACCCTGTTCTTTGTTCCAGATCTGCCGTTTTGAATTTTCTTTACTGTTTCTGGATCTGTTTTCATATGATGAAAGAAATGTGAATCCTTTCAACATTTTGGGGTTTCAATGTTTTATTGATTTTTACCGTGGAAAGTTAAAAATTTGTAGACTTTGATTAGCTAGTTCACCCAGTGGAAGAGGAAAAACAAGAAAGTGACTTATTATCTGAAATTAAATTATAGGAAGACTGGTTATCTTAGTGCGGATTTCAAGCGTCAAATTCAAATAAAAAACACTTCCATTCAGATTTGTTCTGGTCACAATTCCATTAGCTTAATTCTTTTTCCTGTATATCATCCTTTCCAATAGAACAAGAAGAAACATTTATCTGGGAAAACGGCAAAGTAAAATGTTGCTTATGGATTTTTGTACATTTTGTGAATTCTGATAGAATCTTATGATCTGGGAAAACAGCAAAGTAAAATGTTGCTTATGGATTTTTGTACATTTTGTGAATTCTGATAGAATCTTATGATCTGATTGCAAAATTTTTGATTGAACCTGTTGTGGTCACAGAAGTTGAATTCAAGAACTTTTGGAGATAATGGGTCGTGGTGTTAGCAGTGGCGGGGGTCAGAGTTCTCTTGGGTACCTTTTCGGAGGCGGTGAAGCTCCTGCTCCAAAACCTGCTGCAAACAATGTCGAGGCTCCTCCCCGTAACCCAGTTCCAGAGAAGCCATCTGCTGTTGCACCACCTGTTGATGCTACTAAGCAGATTCCCGCTGGCATCCAGGGCAGCCAGAAGAATAACTATTTCCGTGCTGATGGCCAGAACACTGGCAACTTCCTCACGGTATGTTTGTTATATTTGTTGTGCTATTGTATCATCTAATAACTGTGTTAGGCTGTTCGCTCTTGTGCAACTGGTGAACAGGGTAATTGCCTTGCTGATTCTTGGATCGGTTAGGGTTCCATGGGATTATTATGGATTTTGTTGCCATTCAGTTAAAATATGTGCTGTTGCACAAGAAAAAACATAATTGCTCTTCTTAAGACTTCTTTATTCTTTAAAAGGTTCCTGGTTACTTGCTGTCCTAAGTCCTTTTGTGTTACACATATAGGTGGTTGTTTGTGTTACTTGGCAACTATGAAATGGCTATCCAAGAAACCCTGTCTAGGGCTCTGTCAATTTTATTGCACTACTGGTGACTGGATTCAGATGTTTCGAGTAAGATTTTTAGGAAAATTAATTAATAAATTGATTGGGATGCCAATTTATGAGTCTGCAGTCACATTCAATGATAGATGGCATTGGTTTTTTCTTTTAATGGATGTTTTTGGTGAATTAGATCCTGATCACCATCTATGGGATTCGTAATGGTGGTGATGCTTTTTTGTTTCTTATGTTTGTCTATGATGCAATTGGCAAATCTTTTTCACCAGTATGATGGTTGATTGGTTTTGTCTTCGTCACCATTTATGAGATTCCTGGCGGTGATCATTTCTGCAGATAGTTTTTCATCAAAGTGATAATGTGGAAAACTTTCTATGACAGGATCGACCTTCTACTAAGGTCCATGCTGCTCCAGGAGGTGGATCCTCCCTGGGATATCTTTTTGGAGGCGGCAGCAAGTAAGATGAAATTGTTGTTCACTGCTTGTCTATGTACCTTTGAAGTTGGGGCCAACAATAGCTTCATCTTTAGTTGCTTCTGACGTTATGAACTGTAATATATTGTATTTTTCTTGTCCTAAATGGAGCTTGTGAACTGGCAATTCATTGCTTCCCCGCTTGGTAACCCTTGAATGAAAATTTTACTTCTTGCTGTTGTGCTGATAGCAAATCATTAATTGTACTGTTTTGCTCTTCCTGTTGCTTGAAAATTCTTCAATGCATCTCATATGCTTTTGTTGTGAAAATATCATTCAAATGTGTGAATAACGTTATATTAGTGCCATATAAATTATTATTCACGTGGTTTAATTCTTATTATTCGGTATTTTCAAATTAGGTAATTATAAAAAAAATTTCTAATTGTGGAATGTGAATTCGTATTGATAATAGCAATGGGCCACGTTTGATGCGAAATGTGTATAATAGTGGTGATTGTAGTAGATTTTAAATTAAGTGAGATTGGATTATTTATTACCATGTTTGATATGAAAAATTGGCTACTCAATTAGACACAACTACAATATCTCATAATTTGTAATTGGGCATTTATCGGCTATTATTTTTTTTGGACAAATTTGCCCCCATCAATTAAGCCCTAATTCAAACCAACTCTTTTCTCCTCTCCCTTATCTTCTTTCCCCAAACCAGATGAGCTCCACTGTGTATACAGAAACTGCCATATACTGCCCATCATGATGAGCTGAAACTCATTTTCATGGTGAAGAAGCTTCATTTGGGGCACTTGGACAAAGTTTTGGGTTGAAAGAACAACTTTACTAGGTAACTCAAAATTGACTCAACTGAAGGTTTATTGGAAAATGTCCACAATTTCAAGGCCCAATTTGAGTAGAAGAATGAAGAAAAAAGAAATGTTTCCGCCTTAAATATTTTAGCAAAGTAAAATTCTTACAAAGTCCAGCACATTCAAGACTTGAACAAAGGCATATAAATTGCTCTAATCCCTCAATCTCCTTGGATTGACCCCAATGGTACCTCAATTATCAAACCAAGGATTCCAATAGTAGAGACAAAACAGAAACCTCAATAACACTCCAATTTGCTGCAGATCTGAATAGCTTTTCTCAAGTACCAAAAACCAATTGGATATACTGTTTTCGGGTTTGTGCAGCAGCATACAGCATACAGCATACAGCATGCAGCATACAAATGAGCAAAGCAACAAGGAGATGAGACACAAATTCAGCGGCGAAAACATGAAGTCAGACCATGAAATCTAAATGTCTCTGTCTCCAATATCAAAGGGGCTCTAAAATTTTTTGTGAAATCTACAAGCTCCGTCTCCAAAATGCAGAACGCCCTTCTTGGGTTTATCCCTCTCAACTGACCACCTTGGGTGTATGCTGTATGCTGCTGCACAAACCCGAAAAAATGTATCTTAAAATCGCCAAACTAGGGTTTTGCATAGTGGCCCACAGTGCAAGCGGGAAAGGGGGTGGAGATTTTGAGATAGAAATGGGGGTCGTAGACAAGCAAATCGAGGGCCAATTTGTCAAAGAACTCACCCATTGGAGGGTTCAATAGACTTTTCATTTGTTTATTAAGTGTAACAGTGGGATATGATTGAATAATCGCACCCTTTCAGTCGTGATTTACATAGTACATAATGTTAGGTACAGTACCGAGATTGCTATTAGAGCAGGCCCGCCAAGCAACTTAATATCCTAAATCAAATAGACTATTAAGTGACATTCAAGCATGCAATTGACCCTATTTGTTTGAATCAAACGTGCCCATAGAGTATTCTTTTGTCTGTTAATAATGGACTTTTCCTCTATTATAGTTGCTAATGTTGAAATTGATGATATATATGAAAGCAAATTGCAATATCTTTCTTCGTATATTTTTATATAAAGATAAATTAAAGTGGATTTAGGGATCACATTTTAGTCCATTACTCGTAGATATTTGTCTATTTTGATATGATGAATTTGTGAATTTTAGTTGTTGACCAGATACCGAGGCAATTACTAGCAATATTCACTTTAGACACGAAAAGGTGAGAGCATTCTTTTGCCGCTCGAAATGCACCCTCAAACTTTCCTTCATGGATTGGACGCCTAATTGGGAATTGAAAATAGGGTTTTGGAAAATCCCCATAATCCATAAATATATAAACACACACATATAAATATATATGTTAATTGAATTAATTTTATAATTTAAATTAAATAACTATTTAATTTTTAATATTGTACTTTATTTTTATTCTTTGTCAAAATAATAATGTGTAAATTAATATAATTTCATATATAAAATTTCTAATTCTACATGGTTTTGTATTTCTTTACTCGGTCCAAATTTTCATTCAAATTTTCTAGTTCTACATAGTTATGTAATTCTTTACTCGATCCAAATTTTCATTCAAATTCATGTAATGGATATAATTAAATTTAAATTCTACTTGTAATCATAATACTAACAATATATTTATATAATTATATGTAGCATAGTTTTATTAATCATAATTGTGCAATTTTAACAAAATTCTACATTCTGAGTCTTTTGAGTTTTTCATCAAATTAAAAAAAAAAACTCATTGATTGTTAATTTATTTTTAAATTTTCTTTTAATACAACTAACTTATTTTTTATAACTAAAACCTCATTGTTCTACTTAGATAGAATTGTAGTATTAATTTTTATCTCATGGAATAATTTCAAATATTCATAATGAGATATTTTTATTTCATCATAAAAGTTAAAAATATCCACAATCATAAATTTAATATCTTATCACATAAATTTAAAATTTAAAATCTGTTTGGTTATCGAATTTGCATTTTACTATTTTTATTGTAATTTTTTTTATTTCTCTGGATAAAAATTATTATTTATACATATTTTATATTTGAATAATGAATTTGGAATAGTTTGAATTTTTTTTAAATATATCATTTTGCTAAGTAGATGAAATTACTCCAAATCTCTATTAAATGATGAAGAAAAAATTATGCATTTTTATATAAAATTTACTTAATTTGATTCAATAAAAATTATATTATTCCAATTACTTAATTATACATTTTTTATGTTGAATTTACTTAATTATACTTGGTATATATAGATAAATTTCAATTAACTAACTACTTATTTTATAATATTTTTATTAAAAAAAATTTTCATTTCTCTATCAAAAACTAAATAAAATATATTAAATTATTTATAAAAATTCATATATATGTAATTACAAAACTTAAAATTCATTATTGCATAAAATATTCTTTTGTATAATATCAATATATGTATATTCCATATTTTAATAAATTTATTCTTTGATAATTTTAATGGATGTTGCCAAGCAGACACCCACGTTGGGTGCCAGTGCTGGCATGCGCTAGTGCTCATCAAGCATGCACTGGTGCCATCGTCTTCTCTAGTGCTCAAATTGGCTTTCTTTTGGTGCCTGACGTCTTCTTTGGTGCCAAACACGGTCATTCATTTTTGTTTTCATGAATATGATGGCGAAGGTAATATAACTTCTCCACAAGACTTAGAAAAATATTTGAGGACTAAGTTTTATATATTTTAGGATGTCGAGGATGTTTATCAAGAGTTCATGTTTTGTGTATGACTTAGAAAATTTCATTTGGATGTCCCATTCTCTCGAGACCCTTTAAGGTCATTTAAAAGGAGTAAGATCTTATCAATCACTCTCGCTTTCTTCAAATAATGCTTCATTCATCCAACATTAAGATGGATCCTACGAAATCTTGGGTCCCAGAGGGTACTTTTGGATATTTGTAGGGAGTAAGTTTACTTTGAAGGACCTAGAGTTATGTTGACTTTGCTTCATATAAGAAATATTTCTAAGATCTTGCAGTAATTAAGTCCAAGTCAGGCATAAGTTCATGAACTTACATGTTGCAATAAGGTTGAAGCATGTCTCACTTCACATTCACATAAGACTTAGATTTTTGGGGGAGAGCTTTTCATCCCGAAGATCCTCTAAGATCAGTAGTGGAATTTTTGTATTCTTTGAGATACTTAATGTTCTTCGAGGTTTGTCAGGTTGTCCATGGCCAGGATAAGCTTCCCCGATGATTGGTTATCTTTTGCTTGGGGAACCCATAAGACGCATGTGCTTATGGTGAGCTGCTACAGTAGAAGTGGTCCTTCTTTAGGTGTTGTTACATTGTATAGGTTCAAAGCTCTTATTTGGTGTTGACAGTTTTACTTTACGTGTTTGCTCTAGAGAAGTTAGAGCTTGAAGGATGCCAAGTCATTCCCCTTGGTTAGTTAGAGTTTGCAAACTATGTTGGGACCTAGCCATTTTTGCTACGATGTCTTTTTTTTGTGAATCACTTAGTGTTTTGGATGGAGGTTCATAATCTGAGAGCTGTTCACGAACTTTTTCAAAGACAATTTATTTTGGGAGCCTTTTGAGGTCTATTACTAAGGCATTTTTTAAAAGACCCCTTGCAATTTGGTGTTATATTATATTATCTTGTATGACCTTTGGAGGTCTGATTGCAAAAATGTCACTTCATGCACCCAAGGTTTTTGCTAGTCGTGCTTATGATCTCATTTCTAGCAGTATTTTTTAGTAAGCCTTTTTAAGGAATCTAATTATGATTTTTGTTAAGCCTCTCTTATTTTTTTTAGATAGCTAAGTACTTGCCAGACATCGAGTTGTGTTTGTGAAGTAGTATCATTAGACTTTACATCTTTGCTATGTAAGTTTAGGTATTGTTATATTCTTTTTTGCACTAAGTCACTTAACTTGTTTTTCATGACTCCTCAAATTGAGATTCGTCTACACATTGATATGTGCTTACATTTTTCTTATAGCGGTAGCTTGCTTCGGGTAGGCATATAGGTGCCTGTTACACGTAGGGCTATCAAGTACTTAGGCACTCGACCTCTATGATGCCTGGGAGGATTTATAATAGGCTTACGCATGGTTACCATATATCCTCGAAAAGATAATATGGTAGGCTTACTCCGAAAAGAATCAAGGATGTTGCCACTTACCTTCAAGGGTGATGCTAGGAAGGATTTACAATAGGCTTACGTGTAGCTACCTTGTACCTTTAGAAAGATCGTATAGTGGGTTTATACAAAAAAAAATCAAAGATGCTGTAACTCACTCTCGAGGACAGTAGTAGGGAGGATTTACAATAGCCTTACACACAATTACCACATAACTCTAGAGGAGCTATATAATGGATTTATGCCAAAAAATTGGTAGGAAATGTTGCCGCCAACCTCCAAGGAGGATTTACAATGGGCTTATGTGCTATTACCATGTATTTCTAGAGCATCCTTGTAGTGGATTTATGCAAAAAATGATCGAGAGTGCATTGGGGAGCTTTATAATGCAAGGAACATTTAGTAGTGATAAAGGTGAAAGTTGTATTTACTAGATTGGGCTGAGATCTGCAATCATGAGCAAATGTTAGGTTAGCAAAGGTACCTCAGCTATGGCTCTCCAATGCTCAAGTTAGTATAAGAACGACTAGATTAGATGAACAATAGAGTGAGGGCTTTTAGTAAAGAATGGCATACCTTGGGAAAAGCTGGTAAAGGGGTATTTATAGCATTCTCCAGGTGGGTGATATGCCTAAGATGCTCTCACATGTATAAAAGGCTCTTGTCCTGACATGAAGAACTTTAGGTTATTTTCCATTTTTATATTGTTTCAGGTGGCTTTGTCTCTAACTTTCAGGGGTAGAATAGTACACTAGTGTGTATCTCTTGTCAGGGGTATCAGTAGAGGCGGTACTAGGGTGGCATACATCATTAATATGGAAGCATGCCACTTGTCAAGATATTAAATGCGATAATGAATGGATCTTGTAATGAGTCAGCTTTCCTAGTCGACAAGAGAGTCGATTGCAGAGCAAGCTTTAGCTGCAGCAGAGGGCAGCTTTCACCAGGACCATCAACCAACTGAGTTTGACCTTCATCTATAGCGCTCAGATCGAGTAAGCCCAACATTGCACAATAAGAGGTCTACCAGGTTGACAACATGACTGGGCCTTCAAGATAAAATGGGCTTGGCCAAATACTTTATATGTAATTCTTAGGTCGATACTATTAGGCTAAGCCTATTGGGCCATCCCATATCATGAGTCCCCCTCACTTCTAAATGCTGATTGAGAGCATTAACTATAAGGATTAAGAAGTAAAGCTATGAAGTAGGGAAGTCTAATTGGTAAGGGTTTTGAACCATCGACTAATGTTTAGTGCAATCAATCAGGGTTTAGTGTATTTGACCAGGGTTTAGCTCATTTAATGCCCTATTACATTGAGCCACGCAAAGCGCCAGATGACGACTACACTATTATTATTGTCAGTTAGGTTCTCGTGCCCAGGTGCCTATAACTAAGCACGATTAAAATGATTATTTTTAAACAATATTTTGCGTTTGGTTAAGTTCTATATTTACAATGCTTTCTACCCTTTGTTCAATACTTTAGAGTTTGTCGAGATCTTGTAAGTTTTCTTTCCAACTTATTTTAAGAATAGCATTTCCTTAAATATGTTAGGTGTGTACGATAATGTGGGTAGCTAAGGGAGCAATAGTGAGGCAACTAGGTCAGATCAAACTCCACCCTAAGGGAAGGATAGTAATGATAGTAGGATGAGTCATTTTTCGAGCTATAGCTCGACCTCCAACAATTTGAGCAATGAACGTGCTACTTCTGGAGGAGATGCTAGCCCAAGTAAGGTGCTAGTATCCCATGGTCAACTTTTTACCCCCATCCATTATAGCAAGATAGCGTCAAAAATTACTCTTATCAATGTCACGCGTATTAGGGAGCTCTATCATATCCCCCATTGAGTATGAGTTAATAGTTCTTGAACCCTGAGATAGGATGCATCAACCACCTAAGGGATATATTACTGTGCTTGAGAAATCCTTTAGGTGTGGCCTTAGGTTCCTCCTTACTTCAGTAATAGTTGACCTGCTAACAGGTCTAGAGGTCTGTATAACTCATCTATTGCCAAATTATTTCTTGACCATATGCAACTTCGTAGTCCTTATGCATATATTCAATCAGCCAGTCACTTTAGCCAGCTTCTTCAATCTTTTTTATCTTTTAATGTACTAAAAGTTGGGTAACACCAATGAGTCGGGCTTTTATTACATCACTGCTCGACTTCGTTGAAAATTTTGGGTCACACAGGCTTTCTTCTACAGCCTTACTAGTAGATGATTGACTAAGTAGAAAGTACTATTAATTTTGGAATTTATTTATTCTTTATGTTTGATTTTAATTATTTATTTTTCTATTGTTTGCTATGTTGGCAAATTACAAGGAGATCATAAACCGTACAAGGTAAGTAGCTTTGGCCTGAACACAGAGGAATGAAAAGTATTGCCAGGCTATGATAGCCTATTGAGAGATTGCTCTGGTTGTAGCCCTTTCGCTTTAACCTTCTCCAAGTGCTTTGCTCGCTCGACCTATGGTGACAATGGACAAGCAAATGATCGAGCAGAGAGGTCCTACTCAGAGAGATAAGGGAAAAGCCATAACATCGGGTTAACCTTGAGGTTATGATTTGTTCAAGTAGTGTGGGAACGATATGTTGTTCTAGCTACCAAGGCTATTGTCTTCTCAATTTAGGATGGAGCTGGCCATGGCTATGCACAATTCTTATTCCATGTTGATGGCAAGGTCAACTAGGGCTACGTCGACAAAGGTGATGATGGCTGGACTGTATGTGTTCGACCAAAAGAAGCTCATGGAAGTTGAGCTAGGACACTATACTTAGGGTATTGGCTTATCATTTAAATATAGTATATTTCTTGTTAATTATCATGTATGGTCGACTAACAAAGGTATTTATTTTATAGGTGAGCCAACTAGGCTACCATTTTTACCATAGGTCAGAGCTAGCGCTAATCGATTGTGAAGACCTATAGGCTGGGGGGATATTGAGACGCTTAAGGCCTAGCTCAAGTCTGCATAAGCCAAGGCCAAGTAGCTGAATATGGAGGTTTAGGAGGCTAACTCTCAGCTGCTTTTAAAGGATACACAACTGTTCACCGTCATTATTGAGAAGACCAGAATGGATGAGTTGTTGCACTTGGCCAGAATGAACGCCCAAAATAGCTATGAGTTTGGTCAATTAGTTGGGAGCAATGTTGCTCTTCAGGACTCTTGAGCAAAATTTTATAGGAAGCTTCATCTCATGTGATAAGAGGCTATTCATCAGTCCATGCTTTACTTGGCATTTCAGGACACGAGCATTATTTTCTCATTAGATGATGCTAAGAGCGTGTTCAAAAAAATGGTGAAACAGTTCAAGTTTTTTGGTCTATGATTTTTAACCAGAGGATAAAGATTATATCAATCCTATTCTGAACGAATAGCTGCAGATGTACCCTAAGCCCGACAAAGTGGTTGCTAAAGAGAGAGTTGCAGAGAATGCCCCAATTGAGCCCTCGACTGAGGTATAAAGGCAGAAGGTTGAGGTGGCAAAGAAGCTAGTCCTGATGGTAAAGGAGTTTGATTTTGTGAATGACATTGCTTTCAAAATTCGCAATAGCATGGTCGACTTTGCTCAATTTTTACTATCCCACCAAAGTAATTTTTTGGTCGATGAGGTAAGATCGTCCTGACTAGCTCTTGTTGTTGTCCCACTCGCTACTGCTAGGCCCGAGCAAGAGATAGATAACCTAGTGGTAGTTCTCATCCCCCTGAGCAACGAGCTCGATCAAGCTACAGAAGAGAGTGCTCATGGGGCTCATACTAAAGATACAGGGTTGAGCAACCATTGAAGTTTTATTACATATATCTGCTCACCTCGTGAAGTACTACTTTATAATTTTCTTTTCTTTTCTTTTGTAAATTGACTTTGTACTTTATTTTCAAATTTAATAAGAATTGGTTCTTGCTTTTTGATGTGTTTTGTCATTTATTTTATTTTAGCACTTTTATTTTTATTAAATGTGATCGTTGATAAATAACAATTTGATCACATATAACATAACTCGAATAACAAGAACCATGGTCGATTTGAATCAACGAATGCAAACATAATGAAATTTAGCCAAGATACCGATCGATTTTAGGGTCAATTTAGGTTATTGTCATTGTACTGAAATGAGTGCCTTTGTTAAAATAATCACATTAACTTAATGCTTCTCGCAAGTGGGTGATCTATTAAGAAAGATGAATCACATTATCATGATATTTTCCTTGACTATGGGGTTGAGTTCTTTGCTGAGTATATTAGCTTAAAGCGATTGAATCATTTTGGTCGACTAAGGGTCTACTACAAACTTCAAGTTGATTTGAGCTGTAAAGCCTTGATTCTGCAGCTTGAGGTCATTATCTATGTCAGCAACACAATCGACTAAGAGTGTCAAGCTGAAAAGCCTCAATCCTGCGATTTGAAGCCATTGTTTATGTCGATGATGCGGTAAACTATCAATGTTGGGTTGAGAAGTCTCAGTTTAGTAGCTTGAAGTCATTGTTTTGATCGATTATGGGGTTGACTGTCAGTGATGGGCTAAGAAGCTTCAATTTGGTAGAGTGAAACTATTATTTTGGTTGAATATGGGACCGATTATTAGTGTTGGGCTCAAAAGCCTTGATTTGGTGGCTTGAAGTTATCATTTTGGTTGACTATGGGGTTGACCATTAGTAGTTGGTTGAGAAGCCTTGATTTGGAAGCTTAAAGCCATTATTTTGGTTAACTACGGATTAATTGTCAGTATTGGGTTGAGAAGCCTCGATTTGGCAATTTGAAGTTGTTGTTTGGTCAACTGTCAGTGTTAGGCTAAGAAGCTTTGATTTGGAGGCTTGAAGCCATTGTTTTGGTTGACTACTGGGTCGACGGTGAGCACTTAACCTATTTTTCTTAGTTGGGGACATACTTTAGTAATGCAAGTGAATAGTTGTAGAAAAGTTAAAAACTTCATTTGCATGATGTAGTAAAATGGAGACTTGAAGTTTTTTCACACAAAATTTCTTTAGATTTGTAGCATTCCAGGGTCATGGGAGCTCATTGCCATCCATATATGTGAGTCGATAGGCATTGTGTTTTGACGCCTTGACCACACAATAGGGTTTTTCCCATTTTTGATCAAGTTTGCCAATGTTCTTTGACACTTTTACTATTTTGAGAGCAAGGTCTCCGACCTTGAAGCTGCAAGGTTGAACAACTTTGTTGTAATGCTCTGACATCTTTGATCTATATAGTTGCATTGTGTTGTAAGCTTTTTATCATAGTTTGTTGATGGCTTCCAAGTCAAGTTTTCTTTCAGAAATATTTCTAATTAGATTGAAATGGATCACTCGAGCTGAGTGTTGTATTAATTCAGATGAGATAACTACTTCGAAACTGTAGACTAAAGCATAAGGGCTGTGACTTGTAGCTGTTCGAGGAGAGGTGCTGTATGCCCATAACACTCCAGGGAGGTCATCTGCCCACCGCAATCTAGTCCCCTCCAGTCATGCTCTAAGGTGGTTAAGGATGGTTTTGTTTGTCACTTCATTCTGGCCATTAGCTTGTGGGTTCCCAACTTAAGTAAAGTGTTAGCAGATCCTTAAAACTTCAAACTAATTTCTTGTATTTTTGCTCTAAAATTAGGTTCCATTATTTGAGATTAGGACCTTAGGGAGACCAAAATAGTAGATAATATTTTTCCAAATAAAACTCTAGATGGTCGTATCAATTATTTTTGAGACTATTTCAACCTAAACACACTTGGACAAGTACTTGACTGCAATAATAATAAATTTCCTTTGGCTTGATGTCTTTAGCAAAAACCCCACTATATCAATCCCTCACTGGTCAAATGGCTATGCAACCTAAACATTTACCATCGATGAAGTAGGTTGGTGCGGTATGTTCAAGTGGACTTGGTAGGATGGGTACCTTCTAGTGAAGTCGACGGTATCCCTTAATAGTGTCAACTATAAGTACCCATATCTGATAACCTTATATGTCATAGATCATCCTCCAGAATGATCCCCACAAATGCCTACATAGATGTCTTGTAAGACCTCATGGGCTTGGTCTTGATCCAAGCACCGTAAAAGCAGTCTACATATCCACCTTTTGTAAAGTTGGTCGTGCTTGTTGAGGGCAACTGCTTGTCCTTTGAGTCTGTGTGCCTCATTTGTTTCTTCACCAAGTCGAGAGCGCCTATGGTTGGTTTGATTGTGACTATAAATGTTATTGTTATATCTCTACTCCCTTTTGTGGAGCTAGTAAATTTGGATAAAGTATTAGCGTGCTCGTTCTTCGATTAGCGCATCTGGTTGAGGGTGAATTTTTTGAAAGACTGCTGTAACCTCTTCACCTCGGCCAAGTAATGGTTAATTGTGGAGTCTTTGGCCTTGAAGTTTCCCTCAAAGCCCACTTAGTCAATCTTCTTGATGTGTCTAACTTTGAAAGTACCAATTTCAAAGATTGGTTCATCAACATTATGATGGCATGAGATTAGGAGTATTGTCCTAGTTTTTAAGCTGCAGTGACCAAAGCGAGAGCAAATTTGTCAATCCCTAGGTAGTTGTGTTTTGGGCCTTATAATGCCTTACTATAGTAATTGATTGGTTGATGACTTTCATCCCTGGTCGAGACTAGAACTGAACTGATTGAGGCCTAAAAAAAAACTAAATAGAGGTGTAGAACTTCTCCTAGTTTAGGTTTGGCGAGCAATGAAGACAAATATTGCTTTAGTTCGACCAAAGCCTGGTCACACTGTTCAGTCTATTGAAAACCTAATTTCTTTACATTTTTGAGTATCTTGAAGAAAGGTAGGCTCTTGTCAACCAAGCAGGCAATGAACCTACCAAGAGCTATGATCTTTCCAACCAGATGCTATATGTCCCTAATTGTTCAAGGTTGTGCAGTGTCCAACATTGCATGAATTTTTTGTGAATTTAATTTGATGCCCCTCTCATTGACTGACCATGAGCACAAAAATGTGCCTCATCGAACCTAAATGTACACTTGTTAGGGATTAACTTCATGCCAAACACTCACAATATCTCAAATGTATGGTTGAGGCTGATTAGATGATTCTTGGCTTTCTTTATCTTGACGATCATGTTGTCGACATAAACCTCTATAGACTTTCCAATTTTGTTCTTGAATATAAAGTTGACCAGTCTCTGGTAAGTTGCCCCTGTATTTTTGAGCCCAATTGGCATGATCAAGAAATAATACATCTCATTTAGGACAACGAAAGAGGTTTTATCACTGTCTTCTGGTGCCATAAAGATTTGATAATAATCTTGAAAAGCATCCATCATACTTAGCAATTTGCATCTAGCAGTAGAATCAATTATCAAATCTATACGAGGCAGGGGGTAAGGATCTTTAGGATAAGCTTTATTCAAATTAATGAAATCATTACACATACGCCATTCCCCTTATTCTTAGGGATGAGGACTACGTTACAAAGCTAAGAAGGATATTGAATTTCTACAATATATCTTGTATCTAGGAGTCTGTTAACTTCATCCTTGAAGATCTGACATCTCTTTGCATTAAAAGTCCTCATCTTCTGCTTGACTGGCTTATAAGAGCGGTCTTCGTAGAGGCAGTAAACAATGATACTGGGTTTGATTCCTTGGAGGTTGGATGTCTTCAGGTAAATACTTCGATGTTTCTATGCAGAAAATCAATCATAAGACACTTTATGTGGTAGCGTATATCACTTTTGATCCTGGTTGTCTTGATAGGGTTCCTAGGCTCCAGCTCAATTATTTTGAATTCCCTAACGAGCTCAACCCTAGTGTCTTTCAACTTTCTTTCCTTGCTAGCTTGTGCCTCATTGAGTTTTGCTATAGGGGCATCTCTTGAGGTTTTTGGCTTTGGTTAGGTTTTTTGCTCGCTCAACTCAATCAAAATGGTGTAATAGTGCCATGCCTCCTTAATATTGCATAGGAGCTTGCCTATGCTAGGTAGGGTCAGAAATTTGATCTTCATGTGGTAGATTGAGACAATGTCCCGAAAGTTGTTCAAAGCTAGTCACCCTATTATGACATTGTAGGCAAATGGGGCATCGATGACCAGATAATTAATCATGAGTGTTCTCTTGTAGGGGGTTTCCCCAAATAATGTAGATAGGTTAATGGAGCCCTCTGGGATAATTTTTGACCCCCCGAATTCGACCAGAGGTGTGTGAATGGACTTAAATTTTAGCTACCCTAGATTTATTCTTTTTAGGGTTGATAAGAATATGATGTTAGCAGAGCTACCATTATCAACTAGGACCTGCTTTACTTCAAAATTGGCTATCTTAATAGATAGCACCATGGGGTAATAAGTTTTATGCTAGATTGCCTCATTCTCGAGGTGGGTGAGGTCAGTAATAGTGAAAGAAATAGGCTCTGCGTTGGTGGAAAGTTGGAAAACTATTTTGACCAAAGTGGACTTACTTGATTCGAGTCTCCTCTAAGTTTATCTCCTGGTGGACTTGGAGTCCCTCCTAGTGGGACCACCAACTATAATGTTGATGACCTCTTAAATGGGTGGGCGGGGGTCTTAAGTAGGCTTATTCCCTTTATCTTCTCTCCTTGGATTGACGACCTTTCTCTATAGGGAGTCTGGTTGATCTTGTCCATTTCTGGTTGGACACTTTCATCCACGTATTTCCTCAGATGGCCTTGCCAAATTAGCCTTTCGATTTCATCATGCAAATTGAAATAGTCCTCGGTGTAATGGCCTCTTTGCTTGTGAAAATAGTAGTATTTCTTCAACTTTCTCATGGCCTCAGTTTTAGTTAGCTTCCTAGGATTTTTAGGAGGTTATCATGCTAAATTGTGAGCAATACCTCCTTCCTTAGGATATTGAGCGGAGTATAATCATGGAAGCATTTGATGGGAGATTCACGACCCTCCTTTCACTATTAGTCATCTTTCTTCTTATTTTTCTTCTTATCGGCCTCAAGATTGCCAAATTTAAGCCTATTCATCTCCTCTTATGTCATGTATCTTTTTGCCAAGTCAAGTAGCTCCTCCATTGACTGTGGTCATTCACGTACCAAGGTAAGGGCATATTCTTATGTTTGATGCCTAAGAAAAGCATATCGATCAAAAACTTGATTTTTAGGTTGCAATCTTCAATACTTTCATGTTGAATCCAGTAAAAAAATCATGAAGGGACTTTCCCTTATTCTATTTCACTGTATGGAGGTGGGTGTAAGGGAGCTTTACCTTTCTCCAACTAGCGAACTAATGTAGAAATTTGTCACATAATTGGTCATATGAATAAATTGACACTGGCTCAAGCTTAACGAACCAATTGAGTGTGATGTCCTAGAAGGTGGTGCCAACATCTTTGCATAAATGTACTCATTGTGCCATGCAGTTGCATAATGTGTTTGAACTGCATAAAATGCTCAATAGGATCCAATGAACCATCATACTGTGAGAGTTCGGTTGGAACTTTGGCATCAATAGTGATGTGCTCATCAATTATTTCTTGCACAAATGGAGATTTCCTTTCTTGACAGAACCTCTATAGCCGTTTCGGGTGAAAGCTCCTCTTAGTATTCTCCCTAAAATTTTTTCCAAGCGCTTATTCAACTATTATACTTGGAGGGATACCTCCTCCTATTCCTCTCGATCTGGTTGGGATATGTTTTACTTGCTTGGGATCTCAAGCGCTCGGCCGTATTGTACTATTGGGCTCAAATCGATCGAGTGCAATGATCAAAAAAATCTACAACCTCCTCCTATGAGGCTAGTCGAACCTCTTCTTTCGGGACTGCTAGTAGTCATTTAGATTCTGATCAATCGTGGCTATCTCTTAATAGTCTTTTCTTAGGAGGTAGAGGTTGTGGAGTTGCGCCGGTTGCTGAGGCTAGTGAGGTTGGATATCAATTTAAGGTGACGGACAAACTAAGTAGAGATTTGAGTGAAGATCTATTCACTAATTAGTTGCATCAACTGGGGCATGGTCAAGGTGACCACCTGCTCTGATGGGATGCTAGGTCCTGGGGCATTTGACTCTTGAGAAGGTAGAGATATAGTCCTTCTATTTTTCTCCATCTCTAAAGCAGCTTGCCTAATGTTTAGCATTTTTTGATCACAGTTTTAATATTCCCACAAACGATACCAATTAATAAGGGTGAAAGTTGTATTTATTGGATTGGGCTGGAATTTAAGATAAACAGACTTATCTGGTCAAGTGGTATAATTCTAGAGAAACTTGGGCCGAGATTTGCAATCATAAGCGAACGTTAGGCTAGCCTAGGTACCCTTAGCTATGGCACTCTGACACTCAAATTAGTATAAGAATGACTAGATAAGATAAATAACAGAGTGAGGGCTTTTAGTGAAAAATGTTATACCTTGGGAGAGGCTGGCAACGAGATATTTATAGCCTTCTCCGATGGGTGATATATCCAAGACGTCTTCAACATGTATGAAGGGCTTTGTCCTTACATGGGGAGTTTTAGGTCATCTCCTACTTCTATACTATTCCAGGTGGCTTCATCTTTAACTTTTAGGGGTAGAATAGTATATTGGTGGTATACCTCCTAGTTGGGGTAGTAGTAAAGACAGCACTAGAGTGGCATGCACTGTTAATGCGGAGGCATACTGCCTATTAAGACATTAAATATAGCATTCTTGGTCGACGAGAGAGTCAATCACAAAGCAAGCTTTGGCTACAACAAAGGGCAGCTCTCATCGGGACCATTGACCAACTAAGTTTGACCTCTGTCTATTGTGCCCAAATCAAGGAAGCCCAGCATTACACAATGAGAGGCTGACTAAGTCGATGACATAACTGGGCCTTCAAGATGAAGTGGGCCTGGTCAAATACTTCACACGTAATTTTTGAGTTAATTTCCATTAGATTGAGCCATCCCATATCAAGTAGTATGAGATAATAGTACAAAGAAAGAAAAACTTATTCAAGTAATCACAAACATAAAGAGAGTGTCATCCTCATGCGTGTTAGCTTTATATAAATAACTTTGAGTTGAAAGAAATTAATACTTCAAAATTAAAAAGAAAGCAAATTCTAACTACTTGATCAAAATTAACTAAGGAAAAGAAGAGAAAGAAAAGGTCCAATGGTGGCACATTTAAACAAATTGGAGATGGCTTCCTATGTGAGTATCACAACAACATTAACATCTTGGAGCATGCCTTTGACCTTGTCCTTTTTCTTATTTCCATGCAACTCTTTTGCTTGATCAATGCTGGGCGAGAAGTCTTGATGTTCTTTAAGGTTCTAGCATATCACTTTCTCACAACACACAAATCACTGACAACTTCGCTAGTTCCATGTAGTGTAGAAAATTTACACTTCATGTGATATACTAACATTATCAAATCGAAATAGATTTAATGTAGGCCTCCCTGGATGGTGTGGTGAGACAAAAGGGTCTTGACTACTAGGAACCTCACCACTTTGTCACTTGTTAGGATAAGTTCTTAGAGGGGCTATAACATTTCTTCCATTACTTCTATAGTATTACCAGTAAGCCCTATCATAGAGTTTTTGATCTTTTGAAGCTGGGAATTGTTACTCCTTACTAGAGGAAAGTGCCATGGGAAAGGATGTTAGCTAAGCTACTACTATCCAACAATATTTTCTTCACCAAAAAGTTGGCAGAGGATACAGACCTTACTAACGCATCATTGTGTTCTCCTTATTTATACTCCATGTCTTTTTCTCCAAAAGTAATGCTAGGCACTAGGGGACATGCTTCAAAAATCATAATATAGGATTAATTGAATGAGCCTACTCCCTTGTGCTGCTTGCAAAAAGCCTTCATTGCATTTGCAGGTCCTTGCCAACTGGTCCTCCCAAGATCACCAAAGTGACATAGGCTATAGGGAGGTTTTCTGAGCCACATTGATACTGCTAGTATTTAGTCTCTAGATGATCATCAGGCTACTGCTAGTAGTTCTTATTTCTTCTAGTTGTAGGACCATTTATAGGTCTACAAAGCCTCAACACCACATATTTTTTGAGATATCCTCTTTGAATCAATATCTCTATCTCTTCTTCAATTATATACACTCTTAAGTGTTATGTCTATGATCATAGTAGAAATGATACCACTTATTAGATTTTTACTTTTCTAGATCTTCCATTATCTCTAAAGAATGTGTTGGACAAGGCCCTATTGCAATGCTATGGTCAAAATCTCCATTTTGGGCGCTGTAAGTGGTGAAAGCCTAGAGTGGACTGCCTTTGTGATACCCCTGCTTCCTGTTATTATTATTGTTTCCTTTGTCTAGCGCTTTATGTTTGTTAAGGTAGCAATGGAATTTCGGCAATAAACTTCCTAAACTTTAGGTGTTTCAAGTTCTACTTGATAATTTTAAGTAAGAGCTCCTAATTTATGTGCGGGATCTCATCCACAACCTGGACAAAGCGATTGAGATAGCCCCTCAAAGGCTTTTCATCTATCTCTTAATGCTAAATAAATAGGTTGCTTTATTCGAATGTTTATGATTGATGGAGAAGTTCTAGAGAAAATACTGTACTAGTTGCTCCCAAGTTGAACCACATTTGAGCATGTTTTGTGAGTGTGGTGTGGAACACCTTGTAGTATGTTATTTCACACTTTCACTTAAGTTTTAAAACTCCATTCTTGCTAAGAAGTTGCTAAGGATTCGTTGTGTCATCAAACTCTAGAAGGTTGACTATCTTTGTCTTAAAGGAAAACGCCTTCCCTAAGATAACAGAGCAAAAAAGATTGTGTCGAAGAAGAGTGATAGCTAGAGATCAATACTATCTTTGTACTTTTCCTTAGGGTTTTAGTACTAGTTAGTGAGGTTGGAATACAGTAGTATTGGGCATTCATAGAAAGGATTTTGCTTGGAAGTATAAATGTATGTTGGTAGAGGAGGATGAGCAGTATCCCACTTAGAGTTGGCACTTAGCTCATTTTTTTTTTTTTCAAAAAATATAAAGCCCCTTGACTTTGGTAAGAGGACTACTATCTCTCATAGGGGAGATGTTCTTCTGCGTATTAGGTGACTGCTTTGACTACAGCTTAAGCAATGGTGTTTTCCAATAGGGTTTCAACACCTTTTACTTTATCAAATGATTAGATCTCTAAAAGGTAGTGCTTGCTACATGAGCATTTGTTTTGATGCTAACTACATCTTTAGGTGTGCTTTGCGTTGAACATGACTATACTTCAAATTAGTAGCTCTCCACATTTTCCAACCTTGGGACTAGCTAGTTGTTTGAGTCTTCAGCTTCGGATCTTGTTTACATTCTTAGAATTTCTTCTTCATCTTTTAGAGTTTCTATAGATGGTGTCAAGATAATGCTACATAGAAATGGATTTAAGGTCCTTTGTAGTAGTTAGCAGAATTTCAGATTTGTTTTTCTTTCGAACATGGTGTAGAGATTCTTAGTTTTTGAATGTTCTTGAAATTTCATGAATTCTTCCAAATGATTTGTTGTAGCCAATTTCTCTTTAGGGTTTAGAATTTATAGTTTTTATTCTTAGTAGGCTTTAACCCATTAAGGTCTTGATACCTTTCTTAGTGGGCTTAGTCAATTAGGCATTTTGGCCTTTTTATTTATTTGATCTATTGGGCTTTTTTAGTCCTTATTTTTTTACACCCGTTGACTTAATTAGTCATATCACGAGTCTTTCACAAAAATTTTGTGCAAATAAAATAAAAATAATGGAAATAAAAGATAAATATGCGAATAATAAATTTTATTAAATAAAATTGGGATTAACTCTAATTTTTTTAAAAATTTTAATTACAAATATACCCCTTATTCTTAACTCCTTTCTCGTTATTTTTCTTGGGGAGTTACAAGGCCAATTTTTAATAATTGAGATTTTGATATTTTGATGGATGAATAATGAATAACTTGAATGAATAACAGAGAATTTAAATGAATTGTGAAGTATTTGCTTGTCAATAAGGTTTTGAAATAATTTATAAATGTTTCCTATATTTTACTGATATGGGATAGCCCAACAAGTTTTGGGCCTTCTTATTGTTCCTATATTTTACTAATATGGAATAGCCCAACAGGCTTAGCCCAACAAGTTTTGGACCTCAAAAAAGGCCCCAAGGCACACTTAACATGCACGACCTAATGTCGCTCCTAGAGCTAGCTGGGCTGGAATCACTCCACCACAATTGTCTGGTTGAGCGAATAGCCCTCGACCATATCTAACGGGAGGCTTCAAGCCGCTTCATCTATTTAACCATCTCTCTAGTTGATCGCTTTATTTGTTCGATGATTTATCAACCAAAGTGCTCACTCCAGTATTGACTCTACCTTTACCAATTTAATGTTCTGATAAGCGGCATGCCTCAGCATTAATGACGTGTGATGCCCGATATAGTCTCTGCCACCAATTTTGGCAGGTAGTTGCCTACCTAGATTATTGTTTATCCTAGAAACCAGGAGATGAGGCCATATGAAATAGTACCCGAATTGGAAATGACCAATAACGCCGGGGCAAGAACAAGAACCCTCTACACTTAATAGGGGCATCTTAGACATATCATCCACTAAGAGAAAGTTATAAATACTTTACTACCATCCACTCTCCAAGTAATGCAAAATATACTATACATTCCTAATCTTCTGTTCAATTATCTTCTTTTGACCAGAAGTAATTTGAGTATCGGAGTGCCTTCGCTGGAGCCACCTCAGCTAGTTTAACATTTGCTGTTGTTGCAGATCTTAGAGCTCGAGAAATATTACAATTGGATCATTCGACCTGCTTGGTCGAATTAGCCCAAACACAACTTAATTCACTAAAAATGACTTTTAACCTCATTATTTTGGCACCGTTTATGGGAAACCTTGAGATTGCAACTAAAAGATGGTGAACACACAAAGAGCCATATCTGAGAGGAAGGATAATAAGAGGTACGCATCTCTATCTCCCCTTTTGCCCTAGCAAGTTTCACACGCTCCAAGCCCCAGCACCCCCCAAGAGCAAGTTGTAACATTAACTATGCCCCAGTTGATGCAGTTCATAAGATAGCAAATCTCTACTCAAATTTCTGCCCAACGCTTCGCCATATTAAACAGGCACACCACCTTGCCAGCCCCAACTATACGCTACAAACTCAAGGCTTTTCAACCTAAACTAAATAATCGACCCAGTAGTCGATGAACAAGTTAACCATAAAATAATGGAAATTGACTATAACAATAGATTTTGGTGAAACCAAGCATTTCTCAGCATTAAGCAAAATTGACGACAATGTCGTTGGATTTTCTTGATAATTATCTTGATAACTAACTACGTTGTCAACTATTCATCCATACTATCGCGACAATAAAGTTGCATTCGACAAGAAGCATTAAACTCATTTAATTCAACAACACAAATGAGGGAAAAGATTTTTCATTCATAGAAAAATTTATTATAATTCTATTACCAAAAAAGAAAGAAAAAAAGAAAGAAAATAGCATCAAGCTCCAGGATCAAGTTTAGCTGGACCCAGCCTGGTCACCTTCTGGCTAGTTTGAATCGGGCTCTGACTGCACAGACGTGAGCGGCTAAAAGCTTGAGGAGGTCGAGAAAGCCCCACGATGTTGCTCATAAAGTTAGTCAATTGCAGCACGTACTGTACCATATTAACCTGCTCCTCCCTCAACTGGACAACAAGGTCTTCAATGAAAGCAAATTCGCTCGTTGGCTCGTTCAGCCTGGCCTTGACCTCCGACTATTTCTTTTGATCCTTAGTCCTTGGCTCAGCAGGGACATTTGTTGCGGTATCTCTCCCCTCGGCCCCATTAACCCCACCTTTCTCGAATTTAGGGTAGGGTTGCAGATTATCATTGAGAACAGGACTTATTTTAATCTTGTCATTAGGCCAAAAAGTGTAGTCCAAGCACTCAAGTTGCTTGACTGCCTTATGGAACACATCGCGAGTATCATCGATTGACATGATTACACTCGCATCTTAGAAAGTTGGGCTTAACATGAATTGTTCCATCGTCTCACGTCGTTGGATGGGAAGCTATTCAGTGAAGGCCTATCAAGCCTCCTTGTGCACATTCATATGACCAGCTGCTCGACCCGAGGTGTAGCTCATCTGTAGGTCCAAGTATGCCTTTTTCAGTATGGAGTCCATTCGACTCCTCTCCTCGATCGCCTGCACAAGTTGCTGATCCTTGGAGTTAAGCTACTTCTTGAGATCGGCCATCTCTTTTGTCAGCTGGTCTACGTAGAACTGGGAGGACTCGAGTTGAACCTTATACCCCTCCCTCTTACAGCTCCTTTTAATCAGCCAAGGCTAATTCCGCCTAGTAGTAGAGGTTATATCCCAATTGGCCCATCTAAAATACAGAATCTTAGTGAACAATACTTCTTTAAAAAAGAAATTTGACGAGAAATAGTTGACCTCCTACTTATCAGATTACAGTGATAAGCCAAAGCCCTAAGCACCCTAACCTGACTTAAGTTTATCAATTTGCGTTGATTTGGGGAGAACAACCTAGTAATCATCCATTTAAAGGTGTTACCGCCTGTCTTCCCTCTGAAGGATGGAGGTCAAATTGATTGCCTCCATGGTAGGGTCAAGCCCAAAATAGGGCGATTGCAATCGAGGAATTTGAAATAGTGCCCCATCAATGTGCTTACCAAATAGGTCATAGCCTGTTATTGTCTTTAGTTTTCCCTTATCGCCCGTTGTCCTCTTGGGCGCCAAGCCTCTATGCTTGATTATCTACCTTTTACCCCGACCCATGGGGCTGCTTTGCACAGGCTCTTCTGGTTGAACGGATCATGGTTTGGGTACCTATTTGATTTAGGGAGCGATGGGAATAGAGATCAATCGGGTCGAGGTGGCTGGCTCTGTTGCAAGGACCTCTCATTGAGCAACCGCTCGATGATGCTCCTCATTCTTTAATGCTCTAGCTTGAGCCTCTGCTCGACTTCGGGCCATGATTTTTCTTGATCTACTGATAAAGACAAAATAAATCAATTAGAATCAAGCAGAAAAAATCAAACAAAAAGAAAATATTTCACAGTTAATTTAATTGACAAAGATCTCTACCTAGTTGATCGACCGCAGGTAGGTCGAGCTTGATTGACGACAGGCCAGCCAGCACAAGACACCTCTCTTCGGTCAAAACTGAAGCCTCCATATGCCCAAATTTGATCAGATCCCTAATAAAGGTGTTCAGCAAACTAAGTATTTGGTTTCCTAGCATCTCCATATGCTCCCTCCACCACTCCTTCAGAATGTTAAAACCTCCTGGTCCTCAAACGTAAAAAAAATAATTTTTCCATTTCTAGCCATACGAGAAGAATGGGGCTACTAAGAACTTTCGACGCAAGCGCACCATCAAATATTAAAAGTTAAACTCTTCTATACTACCCGACTTTCGAGATATCAATAAATGAAATAAGTTCAAAAAGTTGGTGAATGAAGCAAGATGGTCAAAGATGTACATCAGCACAGTGAAACTATAAATGGTAGCGAAACGTTGGGAATGAGTTGGGTTATGCAGACCTCGAGGCCCACTAGGAGGTTGACTATTGCTTGGACTAAAGGAAACCTAAGGCCACACTTCAACCCCTCCTTAAACACCGTTATGCATTCCCTAGGAGGTCAATGCATCCTACCCCAAGCCCCAGGCATCAAAAGCTCGTATTCTTCAGGGATATAGTACATCTCCTTAATTTGCACTAGGTCAGCTGGGGATATTTTAGAGACTATTTTGGTATAGTGGTCTGATGTGAATAGTTGACCCCGTGATGCAAGCGCCTCACTCAGACTAGTCTCACCCACAGACACCACCTTCTCAGTGCTTGCGTTGCTCAAGCTCGAGCTATCACTCTACGAGCTATTAGAACTACTCTCACAGATTATTTTAGACACGCTTTCAACCTTAGTTTCCCTGTGAAATGCTACACCATCGGACCTAGTGTTTTTGCTATATGAGGTACTAGACATCTTCGCACAGAAAAATAAAAAAAAACACAAATGGGCAGAAGAACTTACAGTGGATATCCTGAAAACTCTAAGCGGAAAAAGGATGCAGAAGGCTTGGAAGTCAAGAACTCAACCAAGAATAATGTTAGCAAAAGTGTAAATAGATGTCTCCACCCCCTATATTTATAGGCATCTAGATGTGGGAACCCAAGAAACAGTAATATTTGTACTGCTGCCCTTTAGCACTTCGTATTCTATGATATAACCGACACATTAAATGAGAGAAAGCCGTCAGAAATGCTAATCGAGTATTCAAAAACCCTAGTCAAGCATTCAAAATCCCTGATTGAGAGGATAGAACCCTAGTCGAATATGCATAACCGCTATAACTATCATTCAGTTATCTACTCCCGCTCTTGCTCGTCGACAAACTTGATCAGGACTATGAGTAGGGGAGACTCATGATATAAAATAGCCCAACAGGCCCAACTCAATAAGTTTTTGACCTCAAAGAAGCCTCCCAAGCCTACTTAACATACACAGCCCAATATCGCTCCTAGAGCCAGTTGGTCCAGAATCACTCGACCACAGTCATCTGATCGAGCGAATAGCCCTTGAGCACATCTAACGGGAGGTTTCAAGCCATTGCATCCATTCAACTATCCCTCTGGTTGATCGCATTATCTGTTTGATGACTTGTCAACCAAAGTGCTCACTTCGGTGTTAACTCATATCCTTGCCGCATTTAATGTTCTAACAAGTGGCATGCCTCCTCATTAATGACGTGTGATATTTGGTATAGTCTCTGCCACCAATTTTGGCAAGGAGGCGCTTACCCAGAGTACTGATCATCCTAAAAATCAGGAGATAAGGCCACCTGGAATAGTACCCAGATTGAAAATGACCAATAATACCCAGGTAAGGATAAGAGCCCTCTACACTTGATAGGGGTATCTTAGATATATAATCTACTAGGAGAAGGTTATAAATATCTCACTGCCAACTACTCTCCAGGTAATGCAAAATACACTATACGCTCCCAATCTTCTGTTCAAATGTCTTCTTTTAATCAGAACTAACTTGAGCGTCGAAGTGTCTTCGTCGGGGGCACCTCGACTAGTTTGACGTTTGTTGTTGTTGCAGATCTCAAACCTTGAGAAATATTATAGTTGGATCATTCGACCTCCCTAATCAAATTAGCCCAAACACAACCTAATTCACTAAAAACGACTTTCAACATCATCACTTACTATTGAGACGTCTTTTTACATAAAAAAAAATCACTCACTATGTGCCTTATGTGTTTAAAATAAATTTAATAAT
This sequence comes from Jacaranda copaia, assembly GCA_014898725.1. Taxonomy (NCBI): domain Eukaryota; kingdom Viridiplantae; phylum Streptophyta; class Magnoliopsida; order Lamiales; family Bignoniaceae; genus Jacaranda; species Jacaranda copaia. The sequence continues at coordinate 513,437 of JACGDI010000421.1, read as the reverse complement.
TGAAATGCTTTTTATTTGTTAATAATATTTATTTTACTTCAAATAATTGCATAAAAAAAATCTTTTTAATTTTTCAAAAAAAAATTATTTGACAAAATACAATGAAGATTTCATTTGAAAATATTAAAATTTAAATATAAGTTATATAACTTGATAAATTATAATAAATCAATAACTGCTAACTTTAAATTTCATAGACTATAGATTCTTAAAATTATTAAAATTTGAAAAGAAAAAAAAAAGAAAAGGTAATAAACAATGGAGCAAAGTATTTTTGTGTAATATAATTTCAAATTTTATATAAATATCTCTTTTAGCATGATATATAAGCAATTTTTTAAATATAAAAATTCTTTAATAATTCTCTTTATGAATGTGGAGGTCATTGCAACCATTTTTATAACACTTGGAGAATTTTCAAATGTTATTTATTTATCAACATTGTAAGTTTCATTTGCCTTTATTTATAAATTTATTTTTTTCATTTTTAAGATTATCAAATAGGATATTTCATATATTATGTAAACTGTTTAATAATTAATTTTCAATATTTAACTTAGTGTAAATATATATATTTATATATGTGTATATATATATATATCAATATTTCACTAACACAAAATTTATAAATAATTTAAGACGGTTCTTAGTTTTAACAAAACTTTATTGACCTAACATTATTTTTACCAAATATTATGTAACATTCTTTTGCAAATTCTTATTAAACAAAAATGTGCAAATAAATATACTCAAAATGTAAACACTGATGTCATTAGCTATTTTAAGTGTTTATTTATCAATGTTTTGAAATTTTGAACTACATCAATAATATATTTATGTATCTTAGAAAAAATTTGCTTCAATTATTTGAGAATAGATTTTATGTTATATTGTTAACTGTTGATAAATTAAAACTTTTTAGTGGAACACTTTGAATTATTGGGAAATAATATCTGATATTTGAAATATACTTTAAATTCAAATTAAAATATTAGTGATATTCTCGGTCTATTATTTTATCTAAAATTATTTTTCATATTTTCAAGAGATTATGTGTAAAAATAATTTTTGATAAGTTTAAGACTTTCATATCAACAAATACAAAATTATTTATTTATCAAATTTTAAACTCTTTCACTAAGAAAATAATTATTTGATATTCCACAAGAATAGATTTATTGTCATTTTTATAAGAAATGGGTAAGTGGCTAAGTTATAAAGTTTTTTAAGCGAATTATAATATGTAAAGTATAATCAGGATTGCTTAGTTATTTTTTTTTATATGAAATATATTGCATATAAATAATTTAAAAATTGGACTTGTATTTAAAATTCTAAGTTGTTGAGGAAATAATTATTTAATTATGTTATAAATCCAATTTAAGAATGATTCAAATAAAAATAAAGTGATTATATATTTGAAAATACAAAAAGATTATTAGGCATGAAAAATCAGTTTGTTTATTTTGGCATAAACTTAAATTATCAATGACTTTGTTCAGATAAATTTTAAATTTTTCTATAAAAATGTATAGTTAAAGTATAAAATAAAAACATCTAATCTTTTTTGGTGAAAAATTAACCTTATCATCTTTGTTTAATTAAATAATTCAACTTTAAATATACACCTACTAAATAATCTTTTTGTCTACTTATTGTATCATTTTTCATCATACCGAGACACATCCATTATTTTCTTAACTGTTAAAATTTTCAAAGTATAAGTTATTAAAGTATGGAATATACACAAGCCATATAAAAGAGTATATTGTTTAGTAATGAATTTAAAGGCTCTGTTCTTCTACGATTTCTAGGAATTTTTCCAACCTATAGAAAAATTTCAGAATAAAGACACATTCCCTAAATGTTTTTCAAAATACTCAAATTTTATTCATAAAAACCCCCTCCCAATTCACCCAAAAAACCCTATACCCTGAAAACCATACCTAACCCCCTTATTTTTTTTTTTTACTCTACTTATCACATCACTAATTTATTTATCACTTTTTCACTCTACTCATCCATATATATACAAATATATTTACATATAATAAAATATTAAAATTTTACTAATTAAAAAAATTCTAAAACTTATGTTCACAAATTTAATTAAACTTATAATCGAAAAAATGAAGTAAATTTACTTAAATATTATTTATGTTATTACTAAATAATTCATTTATTGAATAACTTATTAAATTAATTAAATTTACTTATTAATTAAATAATGTGGTAGTTATACTTAATATTTAATGTATTAATGAAATATTACATTTATTCATTTAATAAACAACTTAAAATATTTTAATTTGATATAATAAATAAATTAATCTTCTCCAAAAAATATTCTTCATTAAATATTAATCTTCACATTTATTTAAAATTATAATAAAAATTTTGATTATAAGGTAATATTTATTTAATAATCTATTAAGTTTAATAAATTAATATTGATATGCTTAAAGTAATTGTTGAGTGAATTAATTAAATTTAAGTAAAATTATTTGATTATTACTAAGTAATATATTAATTAAATAATGAGTTAAAGTTATTAATTAACTTATTAAATTAATTTATTTAAATAACTTGTTATTTATATATTAACTATGTTTCATATTTTATGTATAATTAAATATTACGTTTATTTATTTAATAAATAATTTAAGATGATGTAATTTTATATAATATAATATTATTTTTTTTAATTTGATGAATCATTATTAAGTCCTATATATAATAATTAGTTAAGTTTTATTTATACATAAATTATAAATAATAAATAGTTAAATAATTATATTTTAATTAATAAATAGTAATTAGTTTATAATTAATGTATGATAATTAAAAAATTTTACAATTTGATATTAATAGTTATGATATAAGCTAATTTTTTTATAATTAATATATAATTATAATTTCATAAATAATTAACATTTATCAATATGTATTTTATTCCAAATAATACTTCATTTACTAATGTTAAATTTATAAAAATATAAATTTTAAAATAAATAACCAATTAAATTTAGTTACACTCATATTTAGATCATTAGACACACACACACACACACACATCATCCAAATATATATACATACATATAATACATAAGAAAATCACTTTCACCCTACAAATTCAACAAAAAAGTAATTAATTTGACATTTATAATAAAATTTGTCTATTTCCAAAACATAAATAAACAAACAACACATTCTTAAATCATTTTTCATATTTTTCCAAAATAAAAATAAACACTTCGCATAATTTACAAATTTTCTCCCAAAATCCATTCCCTAAAAAACTTTTTCTAGAAAATGACCAAAATATATATAAAAAAAAAAAACAAGCCCTAAGTTTTTAATTACATATACGTAAGTTTTTTTTTGGTAAGATATATAGTTTACAAATACTTTTTTGTTTATTGATAGAGAAACAAAATACTTTTTCACAAAAATATTGTAAGCACAACTAAATATTTAGTTAATTGAAATATACATACCAAATATAAACAAGTAAATTCCACATAAAAATATGCATCTTCAAGTAATTGAAATATTATTTTTTATTAAATTTAATTAAGTAAATTCCCTATAAAAGTATAAGTTTTTCCTTCATTGATTTGAAAAGAAAATTGGATTAATTCCAACTACTTAGCAGAATGATATAATTCAAAAAAATAATATTTTTTTAGAAACATTACTAAAATACAGACAAACAAATAGTCTTTTTTACATAGAGAAGTTGAAAAAATTGTAGTAACATATAATAGAATACAAATTCAATAACCAAACTTGTTTTGAATTTTAAATTATGTAATTAGATAAACTATTAAACCTATGATTACTAATATTTTGAATTTTTTTTATGAAATAGAAACTACCATTAACAATATTTGAATTATTTCATTAGATGAATATTAATATTGCAATCCCGAATAATACAACATGGATTCTAGTTATAAAAAATAAGTTAATTGTATTAAAGTAAAAGTAAAGAATAAATTAACAACAATGAAAATTTATTAAATAATTAAAAAAATCAAAATTCTAAAAGTCTAAAATTTGATTAAAAAAATGCACAGTTACGGCCAAAAAAAATGTACCATATGTAATAGCATGGATTTGAGATTAAAAGATCAATTGAACAATTCCAATTCGTAAGTCCAATTCCCGCAATTATTTGAATCACCAGCAGACTACAAAACCCTATTGACTCCCAGAGTCTCAACTGCCTCCCAATCAAGTCCTTCAAAGTTTCGGCCAACTCCAAATTTCCAATTGAGTCCTTTAGGTTTTAGCCCTTCATATCGAGCCCCAACATTTAAATTTTTTTATCAATTAAGCCCTAACTAAATCTAACTCCAAATATTATTTTAATTGGGTATTCTAGGTGTTATATAAATTAATTTTCAAAAAGCCAAATTTGACAAAAACCCACATCAAATAAACAAAAAGACTCAATTGCTGATTCTGGTCACTTTTCTCTATAGAGGGCACTCAATCAAACCAAAAGACTCAATTGCTCCACTCATTTGAAAAAGCATCCGCATATTGCATGTTCAAATCAAACTGCATAGTCCAGGAATTTGAGGGGTGAGAATGAATTCAATCTCATTGGAGATGGATGCTGTTATGTGAGTATTCTGAAACCAAACTACACCTCAGATTGCTGTTAAAAGTTAGGTATAGAGTCATTCAGAATCGTCGGAAACGTCCCCTCCTACTTCGTGCCCATGCTAAGGCAGCAACTGTGGCTCCACCCAAATGTGCAGAACCAGAAACTTCAAGATCTCCCTGAGATAGCAAAAGAAGCTCACTATATATTTATTGTCTTTAACAGGGAACATCATACAATCAGGTATCTATAAAGTTGTAGGAGAGTGAAGGACGTTATGCCCAAGTAGATTGCTTATCCAGAAAGTTGTATACGGCTGGTGGGATCAACATAAATTTAGACCAAAACAAAGAACTTCATTTGTATACGCAGCATGAACATAGCAAAACATGGGTATTTCTCCAACTAGGCACGCGTATGAGGCTGCAAGAGGCTTCATGGATGATATTTGAACAAGGTAAAATCAATTGTAGTGAAAAGCGTAAGCCTTCCTTCCTTTAATAAGATTTGTTGAATCGTTAATTGATTCGTCATGAGAATGATCAATCAAGTAAAAGGGTACCACAGGAACAAGAAAATAACACAAAAAGATCGAATAAGCATACCTCCAATATCCTCAAGATATCTTTACCAATAATAAAGATTCCCTGGCACAACATTTCAGCCAAAATAGGTAATGAACTCCAGCAATTGGCTTTTACAGCCATCATATTTTATCCAGAAAGATGTAAATGTAACGTTACCAGTAAAATAGCTGGAACTGGTATAATAAAGTCAAAATAGATGGTCTTTGTAGGAGAGAGAAATATATGAAGCAGCATTATAGCATTTACAGCTCCACTTGCTCCCTGGTAGCATGAGCAGAATCATCAATCAAAGCAAAATTCAACAAATTGAATTCATGCTTTGCCAGATTATGTAAATATGGAGAGACAAACTATGAACAATTTTTGTTTAAGTTTATATCCTACATAATACACTTCATCTTTATAAAAAAGCACATATCCACTTGTTTATGCTTATAAGAAGACATGAGATCCTAAAACAAATTTTGTAGAGAGGAGTTAAAGTGAAGAACCTAGATGCATTTCAATTGTAAAGGATAATAAAGGTGTCAGCCTCCCTTGATTTTAGAAATTACGTTAAGGTCACCCGTGAGGTCTAACCCAACCGAACTATTACCCATATCTATTGGAAGGAGTGGTTAACATTTGATTTGAATGCCAGCCATCTTATAAACAACCACCATCTCCCTATATCAATGAGACTTTAGCACGCAGAACTTACTAATATAACATGTCGAAGATGGACAACAAATTCATTCATGATTGTGGGTTAAAATTGTTTGATCATTTACGAAAAATTTTAGTCATACTTATGGAGCATTTGGATTGTGGATCAAATTTCCTTCCATTACAATTGAGTGTGGACAAAAGTGCGCCTCATAATATGAAGAAAATGTACGCATCAACCAATGTATGAAGGTCCTTATTACGTACATTTCTTGAACCTACATTTTATAAAACTTATTTCATTTCCACCATTAGTGTTAGAGCCATAAATGATTATATTCATGACAGTATTTGGCTCTATTCATGCTTAACTACATGCTAGCTATTATACATGCAACCTATCTATGAATACTCAATGGGAAATGTTTATGCATTTAACAATATGAGGTGATGTTTTAATAGACTCATGCTTGTACATAGTAGAAGTGATATGCTAAATGTCACAATGAAAGTGTTAGAGCTATGTAAATGGCTATATTCATGACATTATTTGACTCTATTCATGCTTAAGACATGTTAGCCATTTTACATGAGACCTATTTATGAATATTCAATGAGCAATGTTTATAAATTTCACATTATGAGGTGCTTTTTTAATCGACTCATGCTTGTACATAGTAGAAGTCATATGCTAAGTGCCATAATGAAATATTTCTACATTTGGAGAACTTACAAATCTAAATGAGATATTTCTTCAAATATCTATCTCTACATGATCTGGTTTATTTCATACAACTTACATGGTTAGATAGTACTGATCCTGGGCTTTGTAACTATATGTTATATGTGAAAAATAGTTTAGAAATGAGAGAGATAAGGCTGTTTAATGTTTTGGATCAGCTTCTCAAGGTTCTACCACCTTAGACAAGAGGATGAAAAGTGCCTTCTTCTGAAACCACTTTTGCCTCCTTTCTGTACCACTCAAATACCATGGTATGATGATCAAAACCAAGACAGAATATTGCCGTTGGACATCGAAGATACAAAAGTGGGGGAATAGCCGGACAAATAAAGCAGAAAATTTCTAAATAATGGTGCCTGTGGTACAGGTGCTGCTAACAGGTTTTGAAATACACAACGACCATTTCTCTATTAACCTTGTATCGAGCAGGTTTTGATACTACGCCGCTGCACTATACTTAATTGTCCTAGCCACCGCTGCACTATCCCTCACAACAAAACCCTAGGCATCGCTGCATCACAGCCTGTTGCATCTTCCCCACACCCCATCAACATACTTTTCTTGTCAGATGTCGGCTCTCTCTTCACCTTGCACTTGATTCCCATCTTCTGGGTTGTTCGCCATCTCATTGCCACTTTTTGAGGAATGATCATCAGATTCCTCCTATTTTTGGCCGCTATCTTGTTCTTCGGCCACCGCCATAGTTGCTCCTCCCTCTCTATCCAATCTCCTCTAAGTAGTTCGGCCTCTCAAGCTTTTCACCCATTTTTCTCCACCCCCCCTTTCTTGTTTCTTTATTTTTTATGCCCAACTAAATCTGTTTTTATCATGATTTTTTTGTTGCCTTTTCCTTTTTCTTTTTGCAATCTATCTAGTTATTATCATGTTAATAGGTTTCTATCACCTTTAGCTTATTCTTCTGTCTGTCTATCTGTAATGCCTATCTATCTATTTTGACCATTACCTACTCTATCTTAATTTCTCTTTTGTCTGTCTATAGTGCCTATTCTCTATGGTCTCTCTCCTCAAACAAAAAGGCGCTGCTGGTTCCAAGCGTTCAAATTATTTCTAAGTTCTCAAAATAAATTAATGCATATTCTCTCAACTACTCTAGATTCCGAGAATGCATCTCACTTCTTGTGGCAACAAGCAAATTATTCTGTTATGTCTTGACCATAGTTGTTAAGAGCACAAAGGTCTCTTGGGGCTATAGCACATAGCGCAGCGTGAAATGCACGCTTTATTGCAATAAAGCGCAACATATGTTCTTCACATTTGTTGCCATTATACATGCAGAAAATTGAAGAACTTTAAGCACTTATTCTTCACATTTCAACATATGTTCAACAATATTTCACTATATTTAACATATTTTCAGCATGTCTTAAGTAGTTTCAATAAATTTAAATAATATTTCAGCATATTCAACACATAATTCAACATATTCATCATGTAAACAATAAAAAAGGGGAAAAAAAAACATACAGATAATAAAAAAGAAGAAAACAAAACTGAAATTTTTAGCATTAGTTTACAAAAGAAGAATGAAGAAAAGAGGAAAAGAAGAGAACAGTTGAAAAAGAAAAAAGGAAAAAAGTGGAAGAAAAGAAGAAAATGAGAAAAAGAGACAAGAATAAGAAACTGGAAACATAACAAGATAAAATAATTAAAGAAAAATGAAAAAAGGTGGAAGAAAAGACAAAAATGACCCGGTGCCTGGTGGCCGGCGGTGGTAGGAGTGGCGATCAGCGGTGATGTTTGCAGCGGCAGGTGGTGGCTAGAGCTTGAGAGTGTTTTTGCCCATTGGAGTTGTGTGTAACTTTGTAGTTTGTATAACAAGAATTAATCCCAAAAACCCTAGCTTTAAGCTCAAAGCTAGCTGCTCAAAGCCCTGGCACTAAAGCCCAGAAGGCGTGCGCCTCACTCTTTGGGCTATAGTACAAATAGAGTGCCGAGACGCACGCCTCACTGATCTTCGTAGTGCCATGCGCTATAGCGCCTTGTGCACCTTTTACAACTATGGTCTTGACTTTTGAATAGCATGAATTAATCTATTGGCGCCAATATTGATGTGGGATGCATTGCATGATATGTACTCCAAGGAGAAAAAGGCTCTTAGGTCTTTGAATTGCATGAAATTTTTTTTTATCTAAAACAGGATGCTCTGTTTGTCATTGATTGCTTTGGCTTCTCTTAAAGGAATTGCCAATGAACTTTTATTATATCATCCATTAAATTGCGATACTCAGACTATCAAATCTCAATGGGAAGAAATTTTGCTAGCTAAGTTTTCGTTAGAGTTTAGCTTGATCATAACCTTTGTCCTGTTCGTGATAATCTTCCTACCTCTAATGCATTGTCTCATGTTCTGCAGATTGCGGGTTGTCACTTGCCACTATTTAATTCCTTTGGATCTCTATCCCCTCCTACTACAGAGATTTCTGCTATGGCCTCATGGACATGGTCATGGTTCTTCACATGGCTGTGAGGGACATGATAGTAGAGGTTGCAATTTGACTGGATCTTAAGGCACATGTCATTGTTCCCGTTATGGTGGAACCAACCATCTTTCTCTAAAATATTGGACCAAATTAGGCAAACCGGATTATGCAAATGCTATTATTGAATCATCCATATTCGAGTCTGATATGGTTACAATAAGTTGAGCAAATTACGAAAAACTTGTCAATTCTGATATTGTTGTAAGTTCTAGGGCTACAATTGTCTCTTCATCTATAGTTGTCTCTCCATTTACAAGTGTCTTTGTTTCTTCTCATGGTGAGTTTTGGCTCTCAGATTATTGTGCAACAACTAATATTACTAATAATAAATCTTCTTTCATCTCTTTATCACTCTCTTCTTCATTATCCTATGTTCGTATTGCTGATCGCTGTATTTACTGTCTCTGATGCTAGGATGGATACACCTAATGAACAACTCACTCTTGATGCAATCTTTTCAGCTCCTAGTATTCCTATTAGTCTTTTATCTGTTAGTCAATGTACAAAATCTAAAAATTGTTCTGTAACATTCTTTCCTTTGTACTGTATTTTTCAGGATCCAAACACAAGGAAGATGATTGGTGGCGGGCATTAGCATCATGGTCTCTATTTTCTAGACATGGTCGATACTCTAGTAAATGCTCATGCTGTCTCTATATCAAGTTCGCCTCGTCAGTGGCATTATCATCTAGGCTACCCATCTTTATTTACTTTAACAATGATTCTATTTGTTGAATTGTCTATTGCTATTTTTAGAGTGAGTTTTGTGAGTTGGGAAAGCATCGTCGTGCTTTCTTTCCATCAAAGGTTGATAAAAGTAGTTACTTGCCCCTTTGAACTTGTTCATTTTGATATTTGGGGCTTGTGTAGTGTTGCATATTTTACTAGTTTTAAACACTTTATCACTTTTGTTCTTTACTAGTTTTACATACTTTATCACTTCTGACTTAGGCTTATTTACGTAAAGATAGAATTAAGGTCCCTTATGCAATCACTTCTTTCTATAATGAAATAAAAACTCAATTTTCTATTGTTATTCATATTCTTTGCAATAGCAATACCTTAAAATTTGTACAAAAAGAGGTTTCTATTTTTTGCAAGAATCATGGCATTTTGACAACTTGCCTTCACACTTCTCATAAAATGGTGTTGCAAAACGAAAGTATTGCCACCTCTTAGATGCTACACGAACCCTTATGAATGAGATGAATGTACCTAAATATTTTTTGGGGATGCCATTCTTACCACATGTTTTCTTATTAATCGCATGCCTTCTAATGTTCTTCATGGGGATATTCCATTTTCATGTCTTTATTTGACTTCCCTTTATTTATTGTCACTCCTTAAATGCTTTAGTATGTTTGTTTTATTCATGATTTTTCTCCCAATCATGACAAATTATCTCCTAGGTTAGTTAAGCTTATTGTTCTTGGTTATTCTTGCTCTCAAAAAGGATATCGATGTTATGATCCTATTTCTCATCGACTCTTTACTTCTACATAAGTCACTTTTTTCAATCTACCTCATACTATTTCAAAACTAACCATCCTTCTGGAATTACCTCTTCTACTGACAATTGCTTATCCCATCCTGTTCAACCATTCCTTTACCCATCACTCCATGTAAACCACTACAAAGGTATTCTCGTCATTGTACACATTAGACTACCACGCCTGCTATTGTTGCTAGTCTCCTTCTTGTTGTAGATCCCCTATCCTCTATACCTTCCATGTCTGATAATGACCTTCCTATTGCCTCTGAAAGGATCAGGATAAATGATCCTGGACTACATATCATTTGGTTGAATATTTATCTCTTATGAACCTTTCCCCTAAGTTTTCTAGTTTTGCTATATCTCTTTCCCTCAAAATCTATTCCCAAGAATTATCATGAGGTGCCACAACACCCTATGTAGAAAATGGTTATAGATGAAGAAATGTCTAGTTTTATTTCTCAAGGGACTTGGGAGATTATGCGAACCTCTTCTGCGATGTTGCCTATTGATGGTTGTTTACAATTAAGTATAAACTTAATGGGACTCGTAATCGGAATAAACCCTGCCTAGTTACAAAAGGTTTCACCAAAACTTATAGTGTTGACTATGTTGAAATTTTTTTGCCAGTTGCTCGTCTCTATTCTATTAGGGTTTTGTTTTCCTTGGCTGTTAATCAAAACTGGCCCATATTTCAACTTAATATGAAAAATGCCTTCTTGTACAGAGATTTGCATGAAACCATTTTATGGAGCAACCACTAGTAGTGGAGAGTCAGCATATTGTGAACAAATTAAATAAAACAATTTATGGTTTGAAATAGACTCTTTGAGCTTGGTTTGACAAATTTAGTCGTGTCATTTGTGATTTTAGCTTTAACAAGTGCCAGTCCGACCGTTTAGCTTTGTGCATATTGGATGTGCGGGTTCTACCATTTTGATTATCTATGTGGAAGATATTTTGATCTCTGGTAGTGATTATGAAGGCATAGAACAAACCACAAGCAAATTTGCGACAATACTTTGTTACCAAGGATATGGGACATCCCAGATATTTCTTGGGTATTGAGATAGCTCATAGCAAATATGGTATATCTCTATCTCAAAGAAATATGCTCTTGATTTGCTTTTGGAATCTGGTCTACTTAGCACCAAACTAATCGACAATCCTATGAACTTGAATCCTTGGACAAGCCGCAAACGACTTATAATGATGCTGCTCTCAGAATCTTAAAATTTATTAAAGCCTCTCCTGAAAAAAGTCTGCTATTTAAGAAGCTTGGACATTTCAATATAGAAGTTTTTTTCAATGCGAATTATGTTGGATCTAGAAATGATTGGAAATCTTCCTCTAGCTATGGCATTCGCTAGAGAAAATCTAATACCTTGGCATTGAAAGAAATAAACAACAGTAGTTGGATCTAGTGTAGAAGTCGAGTATAGAGCTATGGCACATACTGTTAATGAAATGTTATTGCCCAAAAATTTACTAGTTAAACTGGGCATTAATTTTAGTGATCCTTTGCCTATATACTGCAACAATCAGGCAGCCATTCATATTGCTAGTAATTGGGTATTTCATAAAAGGACTAAGCATATTGATTTGACTGCCACTTTATTCGTGAAGCTATGATAAGTAAGAAGACTAATACACTGTTCACTCCATCTTCTAGACAAATATAAGCTTGAGGAGGAGTGCTGAGATATGCTTAAAATTATTTTGATATATTTATGAGTTAGGAAAGTTTATCTTGAGGATCTCAGTATATCTTTTTTACTTAACCCTACTCTCATATATACTGTAAATATGATATGGGTTCTATTCAATAAGATATACAATAATCCTACTGGTCCAACTTATATAAGCTTAAAAATCCCACATTGCTTGTGCACACAGCACACCTTAAAAGGTTGTTTGGCAGTGATTTCTCACAGTCACGTGCACCATCGCCTTTTTTATTTTTCTAGCTACTCCCCCACATTTTGCCATGTTCTAAATCTAAATATAGCATCTAACTTTCATTGGGCAACACCACATGGCGGTATGCATGGGCATATGCAGAAGGCACAATTCATCATCTTCTCCAGCATGCCACAACCCTAACCCACAATACAAAACTTTAAACGACCATATCACATTTGTTCGTAAGCCATTTTTCAAGCATAATATATGGCTAGAGGCCCTTGATGAGTACTATGGAATCACATGATAGAATAAATGTATTGTTCGAAGATTAAAATTCAATGCAAGTCTTGTAAAGGATTTGAGATTTCTCCACAGTGCTTTATTATAACACTTAGCAAATTCCTTCTACCATGTTAAGTTATGATTTTGCTGAAAAATCACGTCATAATGTGAAGCATATAACATTTACCATTGAAGATTTACCAAGCATTCATAACTAGGTTGCGTGTACAATGGATTGTAATGAAGCTTTATGAACATGATATAGAGTTAAATACAACCATTTATAGCTCTGATACCAATGGTAGTACAAACGGTAAAAAAACGTAATTAGGGTAGAATCTTTTTGAAATTTTACTTTAGTTTCCGAGTAAATGTTGTCTGCTAATGGAATTAGAGAAAATGTACACATCTCATCCTCAATTTAAGATGTTAGCATCTCGATGGGAGTATTTGAACATTTAACATGTACTCAAAATTAGATTTATGTTGAACTAACCATCTCCTAAAATGTTATGATCGTAAATTTTAAATACTTTCATGATGTGATCTAGACTAGGATTGGCTGTGTGACCAAGGGCTTGTTTGTTTACAAATTCCTAATATATTTTTCAACTCCCAAAATTTAAACAAACAAACAATACACATTCCCCAACCCTACTCCCAAAAAACAAAATTTATTTTCCAAAATACCCTTACTATTCACACTCTAATATATTCTCTAATACTAACTACTTGTCATAAATTGTCCCTTTCACATTATATATATACATATATTACCACTCATTCAATCTATATATATAAATACTTTTAAATTATTAATTTCACCCCATCAACATAACCAAAAAATTATTGATGTGACATCTTGTCCTCTCCCAAAACACAAACAAATAAACAATTTTCTTCTAATTCATTTTCTACCTACCAATCAAAACACAAATAAACAACCATCACCTTTCCCAACCCCACTTCCCAAAATCCATTCTCCCAAAAAATTTTGGAAAAATGCCCTAATTCACATCCGAACAAAGCCCAAACTTCTGCGTGCAGAAAATAACCAATATAACATGTAGAGAACAGACAAGAAATTTAACTAAAATTAAGGGTTGGAAAAAAGAGTGAAATTATGTGGTCATTGTACCAAAAAAAATCCATTCACATATATGAAGCATTTGGATGGAGATCAAAAGCCCTTATATTGTGATGCAGTTTGGACAACAAGACAAGTTAGCCCCAAAAATATGAAGAAAACATAAGCGATTCAACCGAGGAATGAAGGTCCAACTTATCTAAGTTCCTTGAATTTACATTATGTAATATTTTGTGTTGTTGGTTCTCTCTTTATCCACATGAGACCAGATTCTTTATTTGCATTAATAAACCAACAAAAGAAGTTCGTACAATATAATCAAATAAAAACAAATGTTAAATTTAATACCAAAAGTAAGAGGATAGTTAATAATCCTTGGTATCAAACTGAGTCTTTAGGAATTCTCCAAAGATGTGCAACAAAACCAACCAAACAATAATATAATTTATGCAGATCTTCCACATAAATACCTTACTGCCTGTGTTATTCTGGTCAGTTTTTTCTATATACACACACCACAAATATTCTGCATGTCTGTGACTCTGTGTATTAGATGCAGCCGCAAGAAAAGATGACAATTAAAGAAAAGCAAATGATGATGCTTACCAGTCCGGGAACTTTTGAAGGATCAATACTTAGCATTTGCTTCCTCTGCGCATAATGAAGTATAGAAGGGCAATCAATAGAAATGAAGCCACATGCATGACTTTTATTTGATATGTATAAAGACCACTGTATTTGCACAATTTGATTGCTAAAGCTGCTACTGTTATCAGAAAATCAAGGAACACGCTGGCAATAAATGCACATACCCTTTTTCTTCTGGTTATAATGGTTCAAGATATTTTAAGTAGTGTAACAAGAACCCAACAAGTTTGCAAGCTATATCATGTAAAAGAAGCATTTGGTAATTGTAATTGAGATGGCCAAAGAAGAATGGACGGAGCTGAATAAAACCAAATGCATAATCTTTTTCTTTTAAAAAATCATCCTCCGTCCAAAGTAATTTGAAAGGACCTCAGACACTAACTTGACATTGTTAATCTTTTATCCCCAGTTGTGGAAGAATTAAAATTAAAAAGAAGTTTTACTATACCTGGAATATTGGAGCCATGAAGCCATGATATGCCAAATAAAAGATTGAGCCAACAGTCGCTCCAGATAGATACAACTTCAGCAAATATTCAGGTCCAAATGCTCTTCCTATCTGGCCAAGAAAAATTAGAGTCCAAATAAATTACTTAATGTAAAATCATTCTATAATCGACAGATATAGCAATTCTCGATACATAATCACATAAGCACAGATGTAAAGGAAAATTCTGCTTTTTCAAACCAAATAGCTTAAAAATGACCTGAGTAAAAATGGATCTCCACAACTTCTTTGTAGATAGTGTACCATCAAATTCTCCAAAACAAGCTAAAAAATATAAGTACAAAAAGGAATTGAGAACAAAATTGAGAGGAATACCAAGAGCCATATTATCTTACACTCAATCCAAAAAAGTAGAGTCCAATCATATTTGCAATAAGATGTGTTGCATCTCTATGACTGAATGCAGAGGTTATCAATGTGTGCAGCCGGCCACTTGTAAAATTGTCTACAGAAATCTGAGCAGAAACAATAAAATAGAAGATAAAATTTGTCTCACAAGTTGTATATCTTTGTTTTAAATTCACATGTTATAAACAACTCACCATGAAATTCTTCACCATAAATTCAGGGGCTGCAACTCTCCACAATATAAAAACTGCAACATTTGTTACTACCAAGCCTATCACAACTCCATCAGCTGTAAGCCTTCTAAAAATTGATCTCCTAGAAAACAAAAGAACCAGGGTTTTCTTAAACATGTGATTGTGATACTTTCCAAAGTTAGAAACTACAAGACACAGAACATGTAGCTATTCTGCATGGAGACACCCTTCCAGATAGCTGAGAAACAATACAGTTCTAATTTGCAAATTAAATAAAGACCAAGTACAAGAAAAATGGTTTTTGAGTGCACAATTAGTAAAATAAGTTTCTGTAGACCGATAGATAGGGCCACCAAGGACTCTAAAGGAAAAGAAGAGCAGCAAAAATGGTCAAATTTCTATAGCTTTGCTATTTAATGCTCAAGATGACAGTTCACAGCACCACAAGCCTAGACTAATCAGATTTTCACTTCAGATCCAAGGATGTTTCAGATTTTAGTCAAGGATATCAGTATTTTAGCAGAGAAGAGGGAATCAATCACAAGGATTCTGCAATTGAAAATTTTATATAAACAATTCTCAAGTTTCAGTTGTCCAAACTTCAAAGCCCCTTTCATTTCTCATCATTGATGATCAGGATGTGTGTTCATATTGTGATGGGACAACAGAGATACTGGGCCAAACTCAGGCTGTATTCTGGTTGGCATTGTAGAATCACTAAGAGTTTCAGGAGCAGGTGCAAACTCCAGAGACAACGAACTTACAGGGCCAGCCAAGTCATCATTATCTGGCCACATTATGTTGATAACTAAGTGTTCAACCTCCATATTAGATATTCAAGCATTTCTTAATACAAGTAGCTATGGGGTGTGCTATGACTCTTTACTATCATTCAACAATTACTGAAATTTTTGCCTCTATTCAATACAAAATGATGGAAGCTAATGTTGGTTGGTTAATCCAATCAATCCATCGATGGTTGCCAAGTAAAAGACCTCAAGAATTGACTTGGTTCACTAGAACACGCATCAAACAAAAGCATGAAAGGACACTCTATGAGTTGTCCAAAAATCCTTTTGATTTCACCAATCATCAGATTAGTTTTTGGAGGTCATGTCTATGTGCAACAAGACCAGACTTTGGAAAAGCATGCATAACGGCTGCATAAGCGCACAAGCAAAAGTGGAAGCTTCATCTGCAGATTAGATATTAGAGCAAAGCAGGAGTATTTCTTAACAATAAGCAGATGATCTTGGTATTGTTTTTTAAAGCAGATAAAGACTTTTTATCCCGTGGAGTGGGTGTCAAAAGGCATTGAGTTTACATTGATTAGTCCATAAATGCATCTTAACTGGTCAACAATAGACAACACACCCAAAGTAACCACACATTCTGTTTAAAGGATTCCACTTCTAAATGCCACAGCTCTAGCATTCCGAAATAATACTGTATTTCGTGTAAGGTAAACAGTGGTGTTTGTATGCCAGTACATATCTTTAATGTACCTCATATAAAACACACTCTTCTCAATCTTAACTTCCAGCATTTTATTGTATTGTTAAGCACTAACTAGTAATTAATTTAGGGTAGAATGGTCAAACCAGCATCAATTAGCCAACTGGCTCTAAACAATCATAAGGGCAGCTTGGAATGCTTTATCAAGCCACATGCATAAAAAAATAAACTATTTTGTCCTTGATTTTTTAGAATTCCAAAGCATGACGCTAACATCTTCGTCTATATGATAACCCATGAATTCCCCCTTCACTTCCTCATCACAACCCATGTCTATCTTTCAGTGCCCTTGTCCAGCCAACCACCACCACAAGCCTCTGTTGCCACTGACAACCACAAAAACCACCTCTACAACCAAATACCACAATTTCTACTAACATTTATGATGCAAAACCACTATATCAAAAAAGCAAATAAAAAAATTTCCAGTTTTAGGAACCCCCATCAACTATAGAAACAAATTACAAGGATTCTACTGAGTCACAGAGAAAATTGCTTCACTGCAAGAAGAAACAAAGATTTCTTCCTCAGAGCACAGTGGAGTGGCGTGTACAAGACACTGAATTACCTTAGATGGATCTTAATGGTGTCATCCAAATGGGGGCTGGGTGTCACTAGGCCGTAGAAATGTGATGTTTGAAATTGTAGTTGGTGCCCTTTACAGAAAGTCATCTCAAAGAACAATTTCTCTCTCCGTCAAGCACAAAAAGGAGCGTCTATCTTCAGCTCATGAAAAGGGGTAAGCCCACCAGCATGTATGATATTATTCAGCGGCCCTCTTTTCTTAATTGACATGTACCAAAAACTGATAAATTTGCATGAAAGATTCACTAGTCCCCAAGAGAAGCATTTTTGCATTTTTATCAAAGACAATTTTTCCCATCTTTCTAGGTTCACAAGCTAAGAGAGACCTAAGATTATCAAAACACCCATGTTTTCATATTTGTAATTTACTAATACCCATTATCACTTTGCCCTTTTTTAACATGATCCTCACAAAACCCATTTGCACATTCAATGCAATAAACTAATAAGATTTCAACTCTTTTCTTCAGAAAAGCCACCAATTGCATGCAATAACATTTGGAACTCTAATCTAAAATAAGGCTAAAATACCAGGATAGTAAATTGCATACACTCAATTATGTTTCTTTACCACCTTGGCTTGGTATTCTCCAACCAAGAAGAAAAAGACAAAAATAGACAGATAATGACAAATAATTAAATATTGTACATGGGAAAACAGTCAGTTACATCTTTATGGACATGTTCTCTTGTTTGATTTTTGGAATCCATTATACTGGACCAAAGGATTCAAGAATTGTCTATATAAAAATTGACAATTTGATGCATCATGTATAGTTCACCATTTTGATAAGCACACGGAGATAGTAATCCACCTATTTTGTAAATCTTGCAAAATGTACAATTGATTTATAAATTTCCTTCATTAATATTTCTTAAGTTGCTATTTTATTGAACTATAGTTTCATTTTTCAGTTAGCTACAACATAACTTGAACTGTACTTTTCAAGGATTGCAAAGGAAATGAGCTTTATTTAAGAATGTAGATGGTTTTGGAAGTCCCATGGAAAACAAAAAGAATGAGTTATAAACAAGTAAATGTTCTCCGATCCTTCAGAAAATTAGAGTTTCCTAACTCCCTCCTTGTGTGTGAGAGAGAGGGATAGAGACAGTGCCAGGACTAGATTGCTTTGGAGTGCTGTTACTTTTGGCGTTCTCACGCTGGAGCCATAGACTCAAACATCAAACTAGAAGCTATAATGTTCTATGTCAAATCACTAACTCAATGCATGTATCAGCTCTCTATTCACATCAGACATCTAGCCAATCAAACATATATTGTTATATGAGAACTTCAGCAAACCTCTACTCAGAATCATAGGTATTCCAGTAATTCAATGCACTCACAAAAAAATAAAAACAACTTAGATACAAAAGCTAAGAATTTCTTTTCCAATTCTCTTGATTTGCCGTAATCCAGGACAGGAAATTTTCAGAGAAAGCGGAAAAATAGCATTCTTTTTCAAGAGTAAGATGATACAGGAAAATAGGTATACAATCTCAAAAGAAGCATAAAGACAAGTACGGAAAAGTACCAGCCACGGAACTGATTATCAAAAGAGTGAAAATTTCTTCTAGTGTGAGTCCCAACTGTACCATTCACAGGAAATTTGCGTTGCCCTTTCAAAAGGGCATTTGAAAAAGACCTCCTGGCAAGAACAGGGTTCGAGAAAGGCCCATTTGGAATCCTTCCTGAAACTCCATTATGCCTGCATAACTTCCAGAATGACGATGAGAGAAAGGGTATTCCGGATATCGCATTCGTATTGGTGCTTGAGGCATTTCTTGGAATTTTAGAGAGCAGCTTGACGCAGAGTTGCCTTTGCATTTTCGGTTTGCCTAATTAAATTTTCCACAAGAACTATTCTTTGAAATTTTTCTTTATATATATTATATATCATATAATAATGTAGATCAGTTCATGTTAGTTCTGTGGGCTGTTTCTTTGCTTGTGGACAAGGGAAATGAAATTCTTGCGAAGTACCGGTTCCTGGACGGGACTTATTCAGCAGTCGAGCCCTAAAGTCACTTAGCTATCCAGCCGCACGCAACTGGGCCTTGGAGTTTGATCACAGTGTCACTCAGGTAATTAATAAACAATTCGAATTTAGTTGAATAGGAAGATTGCAAGTACAATACTATTAAAGTTTATAATTTTTGGCCCCATTCGAACTAAAAATAAATGGCATTTGAGTTTGGTGGTATAATAACTTTGGCATTGTTGCCTCAACAGAAAGAGAGGAGGTAGAAATAAGCGATGAATTGAGCCGAAGGAGGAAAAAATAAAAACACAAAGACTTGGTCGACTAATAATTAATCAGTAAATTTTATATGCGAGCCTCATGTCTAGTCCAATTATTAATCTCCTTGTATAAGCTTCTTCAAACTGTTCTTCTTTCCTAAACCTGCTCTCCTTGTATAAGTTTCGTAAACCTATTCTTCTTTCCCTCTTGGTTTAGGTTTTTATCCAAACCTCAATATCGGGCTTAGGCTTTCTATGCCTGGTCCGATAATCTTTAGGCCTAGGTTTTCAAAGCAAACACAACTCCATTTAATCCTTTTATTATGAAAAAGTTAAGTTTAGTTTAGTTTAGTTAGTTAAACTCAATTAAATTAAGGAGTTAATTCCTATAAATATTTTTCATCTCAATTTCAAGCAAACTTACCTGACCAAGCGTGTGAATCCATAGGTTCACAAGTAAGTGGTGAAGTCTCAACTCTTATAATTCAATGAATGAATTAATTGTGACATGTGTCGAGGCATGAAATGTTGATTCATGAGGGAAAAAATGAACCAAAAAAAATGTATTAATTAGTTCATAAGTACTTATTTAGACTTTTTATAAAACTAAAACATTTTTAACATATGAATATTATTCTTATTAATTCAATTATCTGATACTTGTGTGCTGTTTTACTTATTTATCAAGTTAATCATAACATGATGTATAATCCTTAACCTTGTAGTAATTACTTATCTCTCATGTAAAAAGAAATGTCCACATGACAAAAAATTTTAGTATGGGTATTTGTGTGATAAAAAAAATAATAATAAAGAATTTCTAACTTGACTACCATGCAATAGAGCAAGATAAATATTGGAAACACTCTAATGAACCATATGAAAAGTTGTTTATGCAAATTCTTGATCTATCATATTTAAAAAAAAACGAAAAAAGGTATTTGCCAGGGGATTTTCTTAGTTTGCAAGCTCACACTGATGCTGCACCAAAACATGCACCCAAGCAATACTTTTTTCTTATCTTCTTTTTGGATTATTAATTTTTTTGATCTTCTTTTTGAATTGTTAATTTTTTTAATATCTACACGTGCACCCATACACCTTACACATAAATATGAGAATTAGAGATGTAAACGAATTGAGCCAACTCGCAAATTCGATTAGTCAAGCTCGAGTTAGCTTAACTAGAGCTCGAGCTATTTCAAGCTTGAATCGAATTGAATTAAGTTTGAAATTTATTTCGAATTGATCTCAAGTCGTTTGTATATAAACTCAAGGCTTACGAGTTAGCTCGCGAGTAGGAATATAATTAAATGAAAAAGCTCACGAGCCGATATATAATTAAATATTATTTTTTATTATATTAATAAATATATTCTATATTTATTTTTCATTACAGGTTCAAGTTCAAACTCTAACTCAAGCTCGAGCTCGCAATTATTTACAATTCATTTGATAATAAGAGCTTTGTCAAGTCAAATTGAGCTCGAGATTAAAATTTTAGGCTCGTTGAGCTTAAAAATTTTTTTGACTCGGCTTGGCTCGACTTAATTGCACTCGACCCCAATGAGAATAATGTAATTGGCCAATTAATCACTCATTGTTTTTGGATATATTAATTTTGTTTGTGGTAATTATACATATTATGCACATTTCATTCAAAATTTGTTAGTATAGGAAACAGTGTTTATATACCTAATAAAAAAAATAAAAAAGCGCAACGTACTTGGAGATAAAAGATATAGACACTAAATCAAAAAACCTCAATTTTAGCATTACTTAATTTTAATATGCAATTGATGGCAAAGAATAGTAGTGACAAATAGATGGGTTGGGTCATTATGAGTGGGGTTTAAAATGGGTTGGGCTTAAAATCAATTCATATTTATGGCTTGAAAATGGGTTGGATTGAAAATGAGTTGGGTTTGATTGAAAATGAGTAGGTTGGATATGAAAAAAAATATATAATTTTTTTGCTAAATACATTGTTATATTATTTTATTAAATTATAATTTTTTTATTTTTATTTGATGTATGTTAATTAATTATTATCAAATTCTTTGTTAATCATGTAAAATCAAATCAAATTATGTAAACATATAATTTACTTATTATTTTATGATATTTATATTTTTTTTTCTTTTAATACAAAATAAAAATCTTACTCAATGAATAAAACATAACTATTTAAAATATTTTAAATTTTTAGTACAAAATATTTACATTGTAACCAACAAAAGGTTTACTATACTAGTTGTATTTATTTTTTGTTTTTCACTTTTCATATTTAGTCCATGCATGAAAAAGTACTATTATTTTATTTTTATTTTTTTCAATTTAGTCCTTTATCATTTATTACAACGATCAAATTCAAATTCAATTCGACATAAAAATATTACTATCATTTTAAAACAATTAAAATATGCATATATCTTGAAAAATATGTCTTTTTAAGAATAAAAAATTTAAATCATTTAAGTTTAAATTCTTATATCTACCAAAATTATTATTTTTAAATAAAATACTCAAAAAATATTGAAATATAATTAATTTTTTAATTTTTGAAAATATTATATCTAAAAATGAAAATAAAGTTGGTGCCCTTTCTTCATGTGGAGGCAAAGGAAATGAAATGGACGACTGCAGTCTATCCCCTCGCATGCTACCGCTACACAATAAATTTATTGTGTTTACATATTTATATTTTGGTAGCTAGTAAAAATTGAAAAAAGAAAAAAGAAAAATAATTTTTTATTTATTGTCATATTGCAAAGTTGAAAATAATCTGGGAGCTATAAAATTAACTAGCTAAAAATTTTTATAAAAAATTAGAGTTTATAAATCAAATAATGATGTCGTCAATTTTTAGATCATAATCTCAAGTAAAAAATTACTTGATTAATTCATTTGAATTAAGTTGATAAATTAACATTTTAAATTAAATGAGGTGAAGAAATGGTAAATGATTAATTGATGATATATAATTTATCTAATTTTTAATTCATTATTATTTTTTATTTTTAGAGTGTTATTAAAATAAAAATAAAGTGGGGTATGATCTTGAGATAATGAGAGAATGGATGGATAATTTGGGGACTAAAATTGGGTTAAATTATTTAGAAACAATATTCAACTCATTTTAAACCTATTTACATTTAAACCCATTTTAATCAATTAAAGCCCAATCTATATTCAACCCACTAAAACCCAATCCAACCCGAACTCAATCAAATTATTTTAAATCCAACCCAATGCAAAGTGAATTAGGTTAAAACCATGGGCAAAATCCAGCTATGTCCACAAGAGCATTCTTTCCTCCACTATGAGAGAAATTTACAATAAAAGATAACTTTTAAATTTGATATTTCCAAACTCAAAATAAAAAATTCCTTGTATTTGCAACCACTCTTATAACTACCAAAAACATATTTATTCCACCCCTCTATATTACCCCATCATAACTTAAATAACTAACCCATGATCATGATTTCCACTAGTGCTATCAAAGTAATCTAATAGACACTTTTATCTATAAGAGCAAACTACTTAACTAAACCTAGAATTAGAAAATCTAGTACAAAAAGAAACACTAATCAACAATACAATAGTCTAAGAGATCAAATATTTGTAAACTAAGAATCCTAATAAATTTAGTCTCTAAAAAATCGAGTCAAATCCTAACAAACTCCACCTTGATGAGATTCCTCACTCAGCAATTGTTTGTGGCTCCATTGCAAACCAAAATACCAAATCTTGTTATGCCTTCAAAGATACCATTACACATGTCAAATTAATCTTGATACTAACTAACTCGTCTCAGCCAATGCACACTTACAACCAAGTCAACACCACTGGTTGATTACAAATAAGAATAACCTTGATCCATTCTCTCGCTCAGCAAGATTTCTTTCACATATTTACACCCTTAATGCCCTTTGGTGCTCTTCACTTTCGGCTATCCTTTGAGGTCACTAGATGGAATAAATTATCATATTTCTCTTATTTCGTCAGAGCCTTCTGTCATGTGTGACTTTTAAAACCCCACCTCTAGCTAAAAATTCTCAGCCTATGAAGTTCAAATTTAATTCTTTCATATCTTTAGGACAGATGTCATACCATCCAAAGTACAAATAACCACAACAACTATTTTGATTTTCACCATTCAATGCTATGACTTTACAAGTAAAACAATCTCCCAAAGACAAAGTATTTTTCTTCTTTAAATGAAGTGAATCAAAATAATCCTTCCTGATATAAGCATGCATTTTGCACCCAAAATCTAAATCTAATTATCTCAATAAGAAGTATCTATACGAGTACAAATTATGAGAATATCTACTCATACTGCATTACCAAATTGTCACCACTACCATGACATTTGTAGTACACCTTGTCTTTTTCTCTAGCCTTTAAACCTGACCCACTATTCACAAATCCACTATCAAATCCTTCAAGTTAGGAAAAAGTGTGTCATAGTATGTGTTTGATATCATGTGTGCTAAAGATGATTGGATGATAATGAGTAAATAAGTCTCCACTTTTTTATTTTGTGAGACGCAAAGTTTAGTATAACTTCAATTATATCTTTATGACTTTTGATTGTTTTTTGGGAACTTTGTATTAGTATTGCTACGTTAGCATGTCACTAAATAATCATGAATGATTTGGTAATGTATTCATGTCTAGGCAAGTTGTTGGAATATAGTAGACAAATTTGAGTAGGAAATAAAGAATATCTCTTCTACTAACACCTAGCTTCTATTTAGTGTCCAGTCAATTATATTTAAACTTGGAGGTTTAAAATATTGATATGGGATGGCCTAATAGGTCAAGTCCAATAGCTATCAACCTAGGAATTAGACGTGAAGTGTATCATTGGGCCTATTTCACCTCAATTGACCTCTCACTCCTTTTCCCATTAGCACACATAGCAGCATTGATATCACTCAACCAAACTATGGATCAATCACAGATGTTCGATTGTCTCGGTGAGAGAGTATAAAAATAGGGAATCATCGAGCATTTACCATACGCCAAAGCTAGCTCACAGGTCAATTTGCTTGTTAACCAGGCTGTTGACTTGTTGGAAGATCTAATCCCTGCCGTATTAAATGTCCTAATAGGCAGTATGCCATTGCATTAATGGTGCATGCCACCTTAGTATCGCCTATCTTGCTGTACCATACAGGAGGCGCTATCTTTTTACTATTCTGTTTTTAGGAGTTGGAGATGAAGACACTTGGAATCGTACCCAAATCGGAGAAGACCTAAAACTCCCCATGTAAGGACAAGAACCCTTTTCTACATGCCAAGGATATCTTGGACATATCAATCATCTGGAGAAGATTATAAACACCCTATTATCAGTCTCTCATAAGGTATGCCATTTTACAATAACAAGTCGTCACTCTGCTGCTTAGTTTATCTAGTCAATCTTATATCGACTTGAGCATCAGAGTGTCACAGTGTCATAGATGAGGGCACCTCAGCTAACCTGACATTTGCTGGTGATTGTAGGACTCAGCCTAAATATCTTCGATGCTCATTTACTCAACTAGATATGTCGATCTATCCAAATTCCAACCTAATCCAGTAACATATAGCTTTTACCCTAATCATTTAGTGCTATTTGTGGGAACTTTGAGTCCATAATTGAAAAATAGTTAATACTAAGCGAGCCACTTCTAAGCAAAAAGAGAGTAGAAGGTCCCCAACCCCTTCCCTTCGACCTCTACAAGAGCCAGATATGCCAAGGCTAAGTGCCCAGTTGGAATAGGTTGTCACTCTGACTATGCCCTAATTAATGCAACTTATTAGCGAGCAGATATCTGCCTAAATTTCTACTCAATTTTTTGCCACCCCAAATTAACACGTTGCGCAACCCAAACGGATGGCTAGCATTATCCCATAACCTGTGCCCCTTAAAAAGAGGCTGTCTAGAGAGAATAGTGATCAACTAGAATCTAAGCAACTACCCTCAAGGCGTGAAACCAGCCCAATGCATTTCCCAAGGGAAGAAGGGCGATCTACCCCCATGAAAAAGTTGCAAATTTAGTTGACCACTACGCTCAGAATGTTCAAGCCCAGCAGCATGATAGGGTCGAGCGTCCAAAGCTCCAGGTAAATAGAAATATACCTTAAGTTGATCGAGAGTAATGTCAGGAGGTGTCATACCAAGTCTAGCAGATGAACAAGCACTTAGAAGAGATCTCGATGAAGAACCCCTATCACGAGGGACCATAGAGATTTCACCATGAGAAAGAGTCATTGTTTATTCAGGAGATCATCAATAAGTGCATCTTCATTAATGCTAAAGTTTTGACTGGACTCCCCTAATATAATGGCTCATCGAACCTAAATGAGCATTTGATATAGTTCAAGAACATAATGCAATTACATGAGCACAATAAATACATCCATGTAAAGATACCAGTAACCACCTTCTAGGGCATTACACTTGATTGATTTGTTAAGCTGGAGCCAGTATTGATTTGCTCGTATAACTAGTTGTGCGACAAGTTTATGCATCAGTTTGCCAGTTGGAGAAAGATGGAACTTCCCCATAACCACTTGTATACAGTTACATAGAATGACGAGAAAGGCCTTCATGATTTCTTCACCATATTTAACACTGAAGTTTTGAAGATCAACAGCCTATGGATTGAATTTCTAATTAATGTGCTTTTCATGGGCCTTCAACACAAGAAGTATGCTAACGCATTAGTGCGAGATCGGCTTAGGTCGATGGAGGTATTACTCAACCTTGCAGAAAGGTACATGAACCAAGAGGACATGAATAGGCTCTAATATGGCAACTTTGAGGTCGATAAGAAGAAAGCCAAGGAGAAAGTCGATTAACAGTATAGAGAAGGTCATCGATCTCACATCAAGCAATTTCATGACTATACACCACTTAATCTTCTTAGAAATAAGGTGTTGTTTGCTATCCAACATGACAATCTCTTGAAGAAACTTTAAAAATTAGCCAAGAAAAAGGCCATGAGAAAATCTAAGAAGTACTGTCATTTCCATAAGCATAAGGACTATGACATGGAAGATTGCTTCAATCTGCACAATAAGATCGAGAGGCTGATTCGACAAGGCCATCTTAAAAAATTCATCAATGAGAGTGTATGACAAGAAAGTGCAAAATTGATGCAAATTTCCCATAGAGAAAGGTTGGTTAGCTCGAGGACGATAGACAAAAGAAAGAAGCCCACCCATGATCTCTGCCTACCAATTAGAAGAGTAATTGATACCATTACTGCAGGCCCAACTGGGGGAGATTCAATGTCCTCTAGAAGGTAGAACCAACAAAGATTGGAGTCGACCAAATTCATTATTGTTGAAACAGTCTTCCAACTCTCGATCAATGCAGAAACAATTTTCTTCACCGATGCTAATCTTGCCCACCTCAAGAGCAAAGGAGCCAACCATGAATTGGACTTACCCATGATTGAATTTGTTGAGATTGCCAACTTTGAGGTGAGAAAAGTCCTGGTCGACAATGGTGACTCTATGAACATCATTTTTCTCTTGACTCCGAAAAGAATGAATATAAGCCAACTGAAATTCGAGCATATCCATACACCTATGATCAAATTTGAAGGCTTAGAAATCATCCCCAAAGGATCCATCAATTTGTCAACATTATTTGGAGAAGCTCCTCAGCACAGAACTCTAATGATCAACTACCTGATCATAGATGCACCTTTTGCATATAATGCCATAATCAATCAACCACCCTTAAATAACTTCCACGCTATTGTGTTTACATATCATATGAAAGTCAAATTCCCAACCACCAATAGGATAGGGAAACTCCTATGCAACATACAAGAAGCCTGGTGCTGCTACACTATTTCAGTCGAAGCCAACGAGCAAAATAACAAATCACAACTGAAGCCCTTGGGGGACTCCTCAATAGTGAAACTCGAAGAGGGACAACAAACTAAGAAACATAAGCTTGAAGAGAGAAGAGTCAAGCCCATCGGAGAATTCAAAATAATTGAGCCAGAACAAGGGAACCCCAACAAGATCACACACATCAAAAGCGACATGGGCTACCAAATGGAATGTCTTATAGTCAATTTCTTGCACTAAAATGTCAATGTGTTTACACAAAAAGTTTTTAACCTCCAGGAGATCGACCCCAGTGCAATCATCTACCACTTGAATATGGACCCCTTATACAAGCCAATGAAGCAGAAGATAAGGACTTTCAATGCTGAATGATGCCAGATCATCGTGGAAGGGGTCAACAAATCTTTAAAGGTAGGATATATTATAGAAATTCAATATCCATTTGGGCTTTGTAACATTGTAATCATCCATAAAAATGAAGAAAAATGGCGTATGTGTAATGACTTTACTGATTTGAATAAAGTTTACCCTAAAGATCCTTACCCTCTTTCTCGTATAGATTTACTAGTCGATTCTATTGCAGATTGTGAATTATTGAGTATAATGAATGCATTTCAAGGCTATTATCAGATATTCATGTCACCCAAGGATAGGCACAAGACATCTTTTGTCATCCCCAATGGGGTATATTATTTCTTGGTCATCGCTTTTTGGGCTCAAAAATGCAAGAGCAACTTACGAAAAACTAGTAAACTTTATGTTCAAAAATGAGATTGAAAAGTCTATGAAAGCTTACATTGATGATGTGATCGTCAAGACATAGAAAGCCAGGAATCATTTAATCAACTTTAACCAT
>JACGDI010000421.1:448465-481894 GCA_014898725.1 Jacaranda copaia | reverse complement strand
GTCCAGCATGGGTTTGAGGTGATCCTTATCTTGTGCTTGAAATGTATAGCTCAGATACTCCAGTTGCTGGACCACTTTGTTGAACACATTTTTAGCGTTGTTGAGAGAGAAAATAATGCTGGCATCTTAAAATGTCGAGTATAACATGAATTGTTGCACGGCCTCTCATCGCATCAGTGGTAGCTTTCTATAAAACTCGGCTCAAGCATCCTAAAGGGTCGTATTATACCCGGCTACCTAACCAAAATCATAGCCATGCTATTTTGGCTTGATTTAGCAGCTTGTCATCCTATCCTAGTCTTTTTGGTGATAGCGACGATCATCTAGCTTTTTTTCATTATGAGCTAAGCATTGGTCTCTTCAACCTCCTTAGTTAACTGCTCGACTTGCATTTGAGCAGACTTGAGTTGAGCTTTCAGTGTCTCCAAATCTCCCTCCACTTGTAGTCGATCATGGTTGGTCAAAGTTAGCTCTGACCTCAGGTAGAGATGGTAGATCAATTGGCTCACCTGCAAAATAAATACTTTTGAATAAGCGAGCAATATTTGACTAGTAAATAAAGCTTGACAAGATATGTTATTTGACTAAACCCTTACCATATTTAAGTGATCAGCCTGGGCTCTAAGTGTAGCATCATGGCTCAGGTCTATAAATTTTTCCTAGTTGGATGTGAATAATCCGTCCAACATCACCTTCAGTGGGGTAGCCTCGATCAATCTCGCCAACACCATCGAATAGAAATTGTGCTTTAGGATTTGGAACAACACATCATCCTCCCAATGCCAAAATAAATTATATCCAGTCGATTAGCCCTACCCCTCAGCTTTGCCTTTTTCTTTCTCAATGGCAATTCTCTTCTAAGTAGATCTTGCCTACTCTACATCTATCTCTTTTCTCGATCAGTGGGACTATTGCCTGTAGTTGCCACATGTTGAGCTAGCAACTACTTGGGGCTGTGACGCCATAACCAAGGCCGCCTCTCGATATGTTGTCGTAGCTTAATGATGCTCTTCGTTTCTCTAGGCTTTGGACAAAGTTTCTACTTATGCGTGATTTATTGTCTCTTTTAGATATGCTAACAAAATAAACAATGGCAAAAATAATTAAAATTCAGTGTAAAGATGCATATAAATAAGTAAATTTACTAAAATTTAACGACGTTATCTACCTATTCAAGCATCTACTGGTAAGTCCAACTGGGTTGGTGATAAACCAGCTAACACCAAACTCCTTTCCTTAATAAACACTGAGGCCTCCATCTGACCAAACTCGACCAAATCCCAGATGAATATATTAGGCCACGTTGGGGTTAAATTCCTGGGCATCTCGACATGACCTATCCATTACCACCAAAGAATATTGAAGCCCCAAGACAATCGAATATAGAGATAATGCTTTTTTCACTCCTGGCCATAGGAGGAGGATGAGGTGACTAGAAACATTCGATGTGGTCAAGTAGTAAGGTAATAAAAGCTTGACTTATTAGTACTACTTAACTTTTAGGACATAGAAAAGTGAAATAGATTCGAGAAATTTGCAAAGGTGGCTGATTGGTTGAATAGGTGCATTAGAATGGTTAGGCTGTATATGGTTGAGAAGCAGTTTGGTAACAATTGGGTTATGCAAACCTCTAACCTAGTTAATAGGCCGACTATTGGTTGGTTTAAAGAGAACCTAAGTAAGCACCTAACAGCCTCTTCGAATATAATTATACATTCATTAGGAGGTTGATGTATCCTATTAGCAAGTCCATGTAGTATAAGTTCATACTCAAGGAAAATGTGGTAAACTTGCCTAATATGTGTCAGGCCGACCAGGGTTAATGTAGATACTATCTCATTATAGTGGTCGGGGGTAAATAGTCAACCACGAGATACTGAGGCCTGCTTGGGCTCAGCATCACCCTTAACAGCAGTGTAGTTGTTGCTCAAGCTGCTAGAGGTTGAACTCTCAATTGAGGAGTTACTCAACTTGCCCCCAACTAAGTGGAGTTCTATCAGACCCAGTAGCCTCACTATCATTCCTCTAGCTACCCTTAGCTTCATACAAACCCAACATTTTTAAGGAAATAATGCGCTCAAATTAAACTGGGGAGAGACTTACAAGTTTGATGAAGCCTAAGTTATAGAACAATTGACAAAAAGTATGGTAAACAAAAAATTTGACTAGATGTAAAGCTGTGAAAGTAAAAATGAGCCTTTTAACCATGCCTATTTATAGGCACTCAGGCATAGGAATCCAAATAGCTGTAATAATAATACAACCATCATTTGGCGCCCTGTATGACTTAATGTAACAACGCATTAAATACATTAAACCTTAGTTAACTTTAGAAACCCTTGTCGACTGGACCTCGCTACGTCATAATAGGCTACTCCCTAATCCTTCTCATTGATCCTCTCGATCAGAATTCAAAAATAGGGGGGACTCATGATATGGGATAGCTCAATAGGCCCAGTTTAATTGCTATCAACCCAGGAATTAGATGTGAAGTATATCGTTGGCCTATTTCACCTTTGAAGCTCAATCGTGTTGTCGACTTTGGTCGATCTCTCACTCCCTTTTTTGTCAGCACACATAGCAGTGCTTATATCACTTGACCAGACCATAGATTGATCACAAATGTTTGACTATCCTAATGAGAAAGTATGAAAATAGGAACCATCGAGCATCTACCATGCCCTAAAGCTAGCTCACAGGTTGATTTGCTTGTTGACCAAGTTGGTCAACTAATTGAAGGATCCCATCCTTGCCACATTAAATGTCCTAATAGGCAGCATACCAATATATTAATAGCACATGTCACCCTAGTACTGCCTATCCTACAGCGCTAGACAAAAGGTGCCCAACCTATATATTGTTCTATCATTGAGAGTTGGAGATTAAGACATCTAAAATATTACACAAATTAGAGAAGACTTTAAACTCCCCATGTAAGGACAAAAACCCTTTTCTACATGCCAAAGGCATCTTGGACATATCAATCATTTGGAGAAGGCTATAAATACTCTATTACCAGCCTCTCATAAGGTATGTTATTCTACACCAACAATCCCTTACTCTACTGCTCATTTTATCTGGTTAATCTTATACTGACTTCGTTAGAGTGCCATAACAAGGGCACCTCAGCTAGTCTGACATTGCAGGACTCAGCCTAAATATCTTCAAAGTTCATTTACTTGACCAAGCAGGTTGATCCACCTAAATTCCAATTTAATCTAGTTACATATAATTTTTACCCTCATCAAATATAATTGTGGAGATATGAGACAAATATACGTCAAGTATACTCTTACATTTATTATTTGGGACGAGAGATACTTTAACTGGTGTAGTGAAAAGAAATCTAGGATGTGATGAGATAAATATCCTTGATTTTTATAATTGAGTTGCCCTATATCCTTGACTGGTGTAGGGCATTTTGAACTCTAGTATATGAAGAATTGAACTATTTTGTACCTTCAATTAATGTATGGCATTTTGGTTCTAGTATGCTGGCCGGTCATACAATTTATTTATAAGTATGAAGTTTTGGAAAGTGTGTTTTGTATTATACAGATCACATTGTGAGTGGGATCAACCCTTCTTGTAAAAGCGAGAGAAGTCGTAAATTGATGTGCTAACCTAACCTGTTTGCTAACCTATTCAGCGAGTGGATAAGTGGGAGATTGAAGCTAGGGATTTGTAACTCCTCCTCATTCCCACATAACTACCATGTAACTTCTTGGATGTTGTGGGGGATATATATACATGCACCATAATAATTTATTAGAATAAATGTAGAAAAATCTTATAAACAAAAATAACAAAAGAGTGAACTATAAAGGTAGAATTCTATGTAAAAAGGGATTTCTACTTCTGATAAGAAGTATGAGCACCATCAAAATATTGCACTTAAGTTGTGAAAGCAAATTTACTTTGTCCTGTAAACATATTTTGATCTAATGAGCAAAAGAAAATATCAGGAAAAGGTTAGTGAAACAACCCAAGATCCATATCTAATGACCAAGATTAGTATTCATAGTTAAATTTTGCTTTTTTTTTTCTTTTTCAAATAGCTACCAATTAGCATTGACTATGCACGAAAGCATAGATGTGTCTATCCAACTAGCAATTAATAAGTGGCTATTAGATGAAATGATCTAATCATTTGGTCACCACTCATTGATCAAAGATTCACGTTCATTGCATTTTATGTTGGAATTTTCCATGTATAGAATCAGGTGTTCATGCACAAGATTGGTTATGAGATTTAGAAGTTGGAAGGACTCTAAAGTGAGGATACAAATAGGAGTATTTATTGTCCCATATTGGAATGTGTGTAAAAGAAGTATATTTATTTATGGATTGATTTTAAAATTTTGTGTTCTAAAAAGTCTAAGAATGGAGGGAACTCATTGTGTGGTGCACCGCCCCACCCTTACTACAGCCCGTGCATGGGCATCAACTTGGGCACATGCCGGAGCTGAAGCAAAAGCGCATTGGTGATTCAGGCGCACTTTGCACGTGCACATCATCTCAAGGAGCCCTCGTCCTTGAGTCATTGATTAATTTTAGGTCAAGTTTATTTAGTTTCGACTTTTGTTAGCTAGTTTGTTCAAATTTGACTTATTATTCGGTTGATTAATTTAATCAATTGATGTGTCTTTTAATTAATCCAGTTTGTTAAGTCATACTTTTCATCAAAAGATATGACTATGCTTAACAATTATAATTTATGGGACTAATAGACACAACTAATTAAAGATTACTACTCAATAAAGAGTCATATCTAGATGGACCTTAATCTATAAGTAAAGAAGTTTTACTACTCTTCAAGAATATAAGAAAATCATTCAATACTCCTCTCTCTCATTCTCTCTCACAAACAACTTCTATCGAGTTAATATTCCGCAATACTAGTTCAAGTTGTCTGTTTTATTTTAGAAGACAAATTTGCTATAACCCAGTAAAGTAATAAGTGGCAAATTCTTGTCCTATTTCCCCTTTTTCTAACATTTTCAATAGGTTGTGTCTAGTTAGACACAATTATTTAGTATTATGATTAGATTCGTCATATTTGCATAATTAACCCACACAGTCATTTATCAAGAAAATTCATTTTCTTGCATCTTCTTTGTGCACTAATGTTTCAGAAAATTATCTTTTGTTAACAGAGTTCATAGCATTTTTTAGTTCATTATTTTTAAGATTTGTAGTGTTGTTGTCTTAAAAAGATTGGTTTTATCTTGGAAAACAATCATTTAAGAAAATAGTCCAATTTTTACCTCAACTAGTTACTGAAATTGCATTTATTTGATCCAAAATTCTCGACAATCGAATAAGTAGTAAATTGCTATTTTCTCAAATATTATATTCATTATACGTCCTATTTTAAATACGTTTAGATTACTTCCTTATTGTTTAAAATTTTTTTATTGGAGACTTATTAATTTCTTTAATTGATGTCATATAGATACTTCTAGGTTGATACAAAGTTATTTACTAAAAAATTTATTCAAATCATAATTTTGAAACCTTTCATAAATATTTAGATATTTTGTATGGAATGGGGTGCTTTTTTTTTTTTTTTTTTTTTTTTTTTTCTTTTTATAAGCAAAAAGGCAGGGGAATGACACTAGCATAGCAACCCTCTTGGGCGTTAGCATAGAGATCACTTGCTAGTCCACCACTATGAAATGTTCCAATTGAGTCATAATTATTGCATGAAGGGTGAGTCCATCAATACAGTTAGCGGTGGCAATTCGAGTGGGTCTAGTGGGTTTAGGTTGGGTTGAGATGGGGTGTAATATTAATTTTTTAACACGAACCCAACCCAACTTGATGGCACCCTAAAAGTGCCTAACCTTAACCCAACATGCTTCTTATCAAGTCAAGTTTAGGTCAAACTTATTTTCATTAGGTGGTCCATCAATCTAAACCTACCCAACCTGACTTGGTAACCTAAGTTAAAAATAATTATTTTGAATATTTATTTTCAATTTTAGAATTTTTTTGGTTTTTTATTTTTTAATTTGATCTATTCCTAATTATTGATAAATTAAAACAAGAGCAAGGAGTTCATCGGAACTCCGTAATAATAGCTTTGTACAAAACATTGTGTCAATCAATTAATCTTTTTTAACTTCTTAATAGCATTATTTTTTTAACTTTATATCAATTCAATTAAGCAACATATAAATCAATAAGAATATATTATCTAGTAAATACGTAAACAAGCAATTTAATTATACATATAATTTATTATAAAAACTTGTTTGAGTCATTTGAATTTTGCACAACCTCTCGACAAAGAGAATTTTTGTACATCCATAAGTGCAAAACCTTGTGTCAAAACCTTGTGTTGCATATGAGCTAAGAGAAGCTCATTGGATAATTCAGTGGTCAAAGCAAACAATTTTTATGTTCTCGTAGATACCCAAAAGTTAACCGTTAGAAGCAGTCTAAGATTATAATCATCTATCCTATATGTTCGTGAAAATAAATAAGACCCAAAAAATGGCAAAGCAATACTTTTATTATTGGTAAGGTTTCAAATTTTAGGTTTTATTTTGTTATTTTATACCTTTACCACTAAAAAATTTAAATTTTATTTATTTAATTTAGGTTGGGTTGAGTTGGTTAGTGGGTTCAAATTGTCGTATGACACAAAATCAAATTTTAGATTGTTCGTGTAATATGAAATTCAACCAAGTTCAATCTATTTTTTTTTCGTGTTCTTATTAGTGTTGACCTTATCAAACTCGAACTCAAAATGGATTGACTTAAATCTAATTTTTTTGTATCAAACTTGTGTGTGTAGTAACTAATTCACGTGTTACTACTGCAAATAGATTCAAATTTATAACCTCCTTGTGGGTAGTTGGAATGGGGTGTCGTAACTTGAACTAATCGGACCACAAATTGTTAGCTCAGCCCACCCCCACGGCCATCTCCCCGGTTCAATCATGCGAGGGCATCATAACCACAAATTGACATAAAGATTAACATAATCGACCACAATACTAAGATCAACATCAAAGTCTTATTCATGTGTATTCTCCACAATCAGTGTACACAGCACGCCTTATTCTTCACAGCCGATATTTAATTATGCGGGTGGTACGACTTGAAGAAGCTTATAAAACTTTATCTTCAAATTTGTGATTGTTTATTACAACTTCCCACAAAGTTTAAGCTAATTATAATTAAGCTAATACATATATGTGTGTGTGTGTGTGTGTGTGTAATCAGCTTTTAGAGGGCAAAATTAGGCTAAATCATGTGAGCCGCCTACTCCATGATCACTGTGGTGATTGTCAGCTTCACACTACAATTATTATACCCCTCTTTCTTGCTCTGTCACATATATTCTGATCATTTTAAGGGGATATTTTTGTTGTCCTTTTTTTATATTTTTGAACCACTTTATATAATTCTGATTCTCAAAAAGGAAGTTTTGGGGATTACCAACTTTATTCTATTTGATGGTACGTACTAAGCTTTAATATTTACATGGATATTAATTAAGGGACATAACCCTTAATTAATTCTTAGTATTTCAAAATTATAGTAAAGATCTCATGGTTCTTGGAACATAATTACCAATGTCTTTTAAAATTGTATTTTTTTTCTAAAGTTACTCATACATATTGTTTCTATCATGCAATCCGTTATTATTGTCAAGTGTCACCTTCTTATTTTTTCACTATGAATTAGAAAAAAAAAATAGTAATGAAATGTTCACACTGTTAAAATAAGCAAATAAATGTATTAAAACTTTTTATATAGATAGTTCTAATTAAATTTGTTATTTATATATCCTCCAATTCAAAACTCTTGATTGCCACCTTCCATTCGCCATCTCCCTGTAATTATGAGGACGAAAGGAAAAAAAATACGTAAATGGGTCATCGATAGAATCTAATATAGTATATTAAGAGAGTGTCTGGTGAATTTATAAATTTTTTAAAATATTTTATAAGATATTTAAGAGCTTATAAAATCATAAAAGGTGTTTGATAATTTTCTTTTAAAAGAAACTTAATTATAAGATTTGAAAATAAAATATTAGGATCTTATAACTCTTTTTAAGAAAAGTAAGAACTTTATTTTTAAAATTTCAATAATTAACTAATTTAATTACCAAATTGCCATTACTAACATTTTATAAGTTCTCAAATTGTATCTAAATACTTTAATAACTTATGTTAAAAATAAGATCTAGTATTTTATAAACTTCAAAAAACATCCTATTGAAATCTTTTAAATAGGTTCAACCAAACACCTCTTAGTCTTAAATTTAAACATATGAGGTCATATGTAATGAGTAATTAAAAGTTAAAAGTAATTTTTATTGCTTAAGGTATTTAATTATCTTATTTAATTTTTGGAACAAACTGCAAGTCTATTTATATATCAAAAAAACCTCAAGCTAAGGAAGTGCTTTGTAATTGATCATATAATAGAAGATGTTATCTATACTCTATAGAAAAGAAAGGTCTTTTATACACTCAAAATGATAGTTGCATCATAGTATACCAAATTTCGAGCTATCAATTAATTATGCCCTTAATTTTCAATCACACTTGGTATTATGTGTTATTCAATGTGATTAATTGTTAAAATCATGTTCTTTTATTATTTAATAGAATAATTAATATCAATAATATCGTAATTTAAATTTATGCGCTTGAGGACGAGGTGGCACAACGACTAGTTGTATGTTAAACAAACCTTGAGAAAGATTTTTTATAGGTTTTAATTGACAAGAATTAATTGTATAACATTTCATCTAAAACATTCAATCATTTAATTTGAACGGGCATTTATTCTAAAAAAATTATAACTTTGAACATATTAATAGTGAAATATCTGAATATTGAACATCATAAAAAAGTTGTCATTAATTAACCAAAAAAGATACGAGACAAAACGACAAAATGCCAGATGTTTATAAGTCGAAGGAAAAGTTTCTCATCCTCGTCCATTTTTCAGATTTCTTTTGGAACTGGTCATACTCCGCATGCAATGGAATACCAAGATGCCTTAAATGATTTTTAGGATGTGTTCGGACATGAAAGATTTGAAGTTAAGAATTTTAAAATCTAAGTAATAAATTCAAATGATTTGAAAGGTTTTGAATAATCTAGAATTGTAAGGCTTTTTCAGAGTAAATGCGACATTTTTTATATCCTTTGCGATTGACATAAAATTCGTCTGATATTGCAATCAACAAAAATTGCCGCAAAACTAGATATCTCTTGTTTAAAAAAAGAAAAACAAGGAAAAAACTAGATATAAAATTCCACAATTTATTTCTTTCTAGGAATATATTAAATGAAAATTATAATATTAAAAGAAATTGCCTCTAACACTATGGAAATTATTGGTTAGATTTGGAGTGTTTTGATTTGTGTATTTTGGGCAAATAAATTTTGGGAGTGGGTTTATAGAATATGATAGATATTTAATTATGTTTTGGGTGGTAGGTATACATTATTTTGAAAATTAAAGTATTGTTTAGTTATGTTTTGTTGGGAGATAATTTTTAAGATAAATGTCAAATCAATCACCTTTTTGTTGGGTTAGTGGAGAACAATTCTAATTTAAAAATATTTGCAATATTTATGTCTATAGATAATATTTTAAAATATATATGTATGCAAATATAATGATTAGATATAATTGTAAAATATTTGTAATGGTTGATTAACTTACAGATAAGAGTTGAGGGTTTTTAGATCCATTGAAAGGATAAACATCCGTTTGGTTTTATTTTCATTTTCAATTTTCATAATTTAGAAAAGTAGTTAGTTGAAATTAACTGAAAATGAGTTTGTATTTGGATTAATTATTGAAAAAATAATGATTATGTTGGATTTAGTAGATTGTAGTAAAGAAAGATAAAAATAATAAAATGCAGAGAGAATATATAGGTTATTAGGAGAATACACATAAGTTATTGGAAAATGTGTTTTGAAAATGAAAATGAAAATGATGTCAGGTGAAAATGTGTAAAAAGTTATGTATTTTATTTTTGGAATAATAAAAAATGTGAAAATAAAGATTGAAAATAAAACCAAACGAGCGCTAAATGAACGTCTTGAAAAAAATCCTACACATTTTTCCTCAACAACAAGAATAATGTTTGTTTAGGTTTTGAAAGAACGATTTTATTTCTTCAAACTGTAAACAAAGATTGCCTTAGTTTGTTGTTTATGCATAATAATTTATTAAAAATATTAAATATTAAATTAACAAATCATTCAAATCAACATCCCATTATTTCCACAATGATTTTCTACATATTTAATAAATTAACTTCTCTAATATTTTGAGGTGCGAAGCCATCTTAGATGAAATGTCATATGATTGTGAGAAAATGTTTGTTGAATATTCACTGCAAAAAATATAATATTAATGACCAAAAAAGGTGGTAATATAAATGTTTTTACTAATTAATAATATATATGAAGTGATAATAATTTTTTTATTAAGTTTTTAAATGAAAATAGTTTTATTTTGTCATAGTATGTTTAATAGTTATAGAACTAATATTTTAAATTACTACTAGTAACAATTAGTGAGACATCTATAATGAAAACTTAATGATAATAAAAATTGTTAATAATTTGAGATAAAATTTTCATCGTGACATGGTTGTTACGTTAGGTGTACTTCTAACCATCAATAATAGCATCTGTTTTTGTTAACATTAAGTTTGTAAAAATTATTAGTGAAAAAAAAATATGTCATTTAATGTGTAGCTAGTGACAACTTTTATATTATCACTTGCTATTTTGTCAATAATTTTTCTTTATTTAATAACGATCTAAAATAGTTAAATTTCCATTAATTTAAATAAGTATAGATAATTAATTATTTAGACTTGTGATTTGTTAATTTTTAATTGAGAAAGACGGCTATCCCTAACATCCTCTACTCGACTCTTTTTTTTAACATCCATTCACATATATATGAGATTGTCTTTGATGCTCTTTATAGGTTGTATACATTGTAGATCATATTTGACGTTCTTTACTCAATTTATCTCTAATTATATAAATGCACTTGTTATATCTATCCGACATGGTCATAGAAATAGAATCAATTCGAGTAAATTAAAGGATAATCTAACGTTTATAAATTTTCATTAATCTACAATAAGTACAAATGATTAGTTATTTAAATTTATGATTGTTAAGTTTTAATTGAGAGAGACAACTATATATCCCCAACACCCCCTCCCCCGTTCGACTTTTTTTCATTTCATACATCACATAATAGATTGTTTTTTACGTTCTTTGTATGTTGTACACATAGTAAATTATATTTGATATTATCCATTTAATTTATCTCTAATCATATATATCCACATGTTATATATATTTGATATAGATATAGAAATAGAATCAATTCAAGCAAATTAAAGAACATCAATCTTTACCTTTGTAATGCATATATGTAATGGTACGGAAATGTAATTGGAATATATATAGCGATGAGGAGAGGCAGAAGCAAAGGAATATATAAAAGATGATGGTGGGTGCAAGAATAAGTACTGAAAGGAAGAGGCAAATAAAAGCAAGTTGAAGGTGATTTGGGATTAGAGAAAAAACATGAATATTGTTTGGTAGTTTGGATATTCACATGAGAGGCATCATTCTTTCACTCTCTTGACAGGTGGGAAATAAGGGTAAAGGAGTGAAGCTTTTTGGAGGTGCAACTTTAAAATATTATATTCTTGTGGGATGGATTTAGATCCTCACATAAAGAAGCCATGCATTTCATTATTGGATTTGGGTTCTTATTCTTCAATCATATGGAGTTAATATACTATGTAATGATCAAGACAAAAGAGCCACCAATAATAACAATAACAATAAGGAATCTAGACCACAAATCATACAAGAATTGATAGGAATATTGAGTGAAAGTATTGTATAGGAATTTTATTTGTTCATTTCTAATAAATGCAAGAAAGATCAATCTATTAAAATAAGAAAAGCATATCTATGCAATAACGTTGGCCATTAACTAGAGTTTGGTGAGAAAACTGTATTTTTCTCATTTGAGTTTCATCAAAAACTTGAATAGTAACATAATTATGAGATAGTGATATATATTATTCCATGCAATTATCTTGTAACGCATTGTTCAACTATATTTGAAAACGTTATAATATTGACATTTACTTTGTCTAATCCAGAAAGGTTACTGAAATAATTTTCCTTATTATGTCTTTGTGCTATAACTTTGTTGGGTTAAATTCGTGAACCAAACAAAGCCAAATGAATTATAAATTTTCTTGTGAAGGGGCTCTGTTGCAAATTTATTAAGAGCAATAGTAATATATATACACACACACACACATAAAAGGGTTGGTACACATGCCATATAAATATGGTAAAATTTTTGACGAATTGGGTTTAATACCACGGGTTTATGCCGTATAAGTAAATCATCAAAATAATAATGAAAAAGAAAAATTAACTTATATATTTTCTTGTCTCTATCACTTTGTCCAGTGTCCAAAAAGTAGTTAAAAACATTCATGCTTGCCAAATGCCAACGGCCTCTCAGTTTGGCCATATGTGCCAAAGCTACAAAAAAGGTTTATGATTTGAATGCGTTCGTATTACTGCAAACAAATTACAACTAAAAACTTGTGACAAATCAAACCAAGCAACAAATATCTCATTTTGGCAAAACAAATTCCACTGAACTGAGGAACACCACCCTCCACATATTTCACGACAACCTCAAAAAGGACACACAACAATTGCACTGCACTTACTGTGATCATAGCTAAAAACATACAAACTGATATTGCTATGGATCCTCCAACAAAAGCTGTCTACAATGCATCATACACATTCCCAGAAAGCCAAACAAAGTCCTAATTAAGACGAGAAATCACTAAAGCCTATCTTCTTGCCACCACTAACAACATATATTATCTTTCATTTTTGTTGATCTATTCTTCCATTTTTTTCCCCTTCCCCCTACTAAATATAAACCTCCACCTTAGTGCTTCAAATATGAACAAGGTTAATCCTTCCATTTGAAAATTGAAAATCATGGTTTGAGATCAAATCAGCATCCAAGTCAAACAGCACACATGAGAATCCTTAATTTCTTCGAGAATTCCTAGGATAAGCTTTGCAGATCAAAGGCTGCTTCATTTCCATTGACAATTTCAAGGATTCTGATAAGTCTACTCCACAATTATGAGAAGCAGTCCACTTGAAGTTGTGAAGCAACTGAGCTAGCCAAAGCTGGACAGTGACGAGGCCCATTGTCTTACCAGGGCACACCCTTCTCCCAGAACCAAAGGGGGCCAACCTCAGATCAGACCCCATGATGGCAACATCTTCCTCAAGAAACCTTTCGGGCCTGAATTTTCGGGGCTCTGGCCATACTTTCTCATCGTGCGTTATGGCCCACATGTTCACCATGGCAGTCGTGCCAGCAGGGATGAGGTGTGGCCCCACACAAGTGTCGTGGATGGCAAGCCGGGCCCACGAAAGGAGGGGGCCTGGAGGGTGCATCCTAAGGGTCTCCTTCACAATGGCTTGGAGATAAGGGAGATTTGGGATGTCAGAATCAGACAGCACTGTTGTATTGGTTGCAATTACACTATCAATTTCATCTTGAGCCTTGGCTTGGATGTCAGGGTGAAGAATCATTCTTGCAAGAATCCATTCTAAAAGAATTGCTACAGTATCAGTTCCTCTAAATATCATTTCCTGGGGAAGCAAAAAATGCATTCTATTTAGAGCATGTTAACTTGTGTGAGAATCTTGGTCCATCGTGCAAAGAGAGATTGGAAAACAACAATGGAACAAGAAATCTATTGATGTAGGAGAGAAAAAGGAGGAAAAAATCAATGTTGCCATCACCAGGCACCAAAAATTAAAAATATGCTGATTCCCCATGTCTATATGCATATCCATAGGGATGAAATATATCACAAGGCATATATGTATTCTAGCATCTAATACACGTAACAGTATGAAGCAAAAGAAATCTGAAGAAAAGGGTGAGAATAACGCTCATCATTCCCTGTAAAGTGAAGCTCAATCTATGGTTTGTTATGTCATCCCAAAGCAAAGATAAGTCTAGAAAGTGAAACTCAGCCACCCCAATATATAGAAAGCGGGTTTAGAAACCAAAAACCGTGAATACTAAGTAAATGCAAGAAACCATTTGAATTAGGTAACGCATGCATCTATCGTGTCCCCATTTAAACAAAAATTAAGCTATGATATATGTTTACTCAAAAAAATCAAAAAGAGATGAAAGAATTACCCATAAAACAGCAATCATGTCTGAATCAGAGAGCCTGTTCTCCTTCTCCAGATCAAGCAAGACATCAACAAAATCATGAGAAAGATGATGATCATCAGCAACTTCATACTCAGCCCTTCTCGTCCTGTGCTCCTCAATGATCTTCGCAACAAAAGCTTCAACTTTTGCCACCAATCTCCTACTCCTTTTCCTCACTCCCTGCAAATCCAACCACCCCAGAAATGGAAAATGATCGCTCCAGTTGAATATTCCAAGCAATTCGTACCCTTCTTTCACCAACCACTCCAGCTCCACTCCATCTCTATCTTCACTACTAAAGTCGTAGCATTTACCAAACACACTCATCGTCACATTGTTCAGCGAACCAAAATGGAGCACATTTTTCACCTCGACTTCACTGTTTTTCTTCATTTTCGACATGATTTCCTCCACCATTTTCAGCCCTATTTCTCTCCTGAACTCCCCAAAACAGGCTACTCTCTTGGGACTGAACAAATGGGTGGCAGAAATCCTCCTCAAATTTCTCCAGTACTCTCCATACGGCGCGAAACCCATAGCTCTATCAAACAGAAGCTGGTACGCAGATTCTTTGACAGGCCTGTCAGCAAAAGCAGAACTATTCAAGATTTCTTTAGCAGTTTCAGCATTACTTGAAATGATGAAACGCGTGAACCCAACGGAGAAAGCCATTAAAGATTCAGCTTTGGAGCTCTTAGAAAGCTTAAAGAGACTTCTATGTGTGAGGGAGTTCGTGAAGGAAAGAACCAATCCCAGAAGAGGGAGACCTGAGGACCCAGGAATAGCGGTTCTGGGCCGGGTTTGGGCCTTGGATAGAGCCCATGCAAGCCCACCTGGCGTCAGCCAGAAGGCAAACACAGCAACGAAGAGAAGAAAGCATAGCAAAAGCTCAAGAGACACCACAGTTGAGGAGTAACCAGTTGACGGAATGAAGAGGAAACTGCACTCAGAGGACATTTCAGAAACTTTTCACACGTCGATAGTAATGGTGAATGGGAGAGTTTTTGGTAGATAATGGGCAGTTATATTATGAAAGGTTTTCGTGGGGGTCTGTGTGTGTGTGAAGGGAGTAGAAGTAGTGGTGTGGAGATTAGAGGCGAAGAGTGTGACTGAACGATATAAATAGAGGCAGCTTTGGTGTATAAGAGGATCTTGATTTTTTTGGTTTGAAAACAATTATGAGGTTCTTGATTAATCTGTTCTGAATTTTTTTCACGATGGTTACACCGTGAGGGTAAATTAGTAAAAAGAATTTACTTATTCAGTTCTGCATTAACATTAAATTACGTATAGGTAGATGAATTTTATGAGTATTTACGTTGATGTGTTTAATCTATTCATCTACTATTTATAAAGCATGAAACCCTTATTAATTAATTTGATATGTTTTTAACGAGCTTTGGTACTAAAATTTATTCTTCCTGGCCCAAAAGGGAAAATGCCCAACTAGTTATTATTTATCCAAATTTATGTGCAAATGATTGGAAGTCTGACTCACTTCCAAAGCCCATAAAGAGTGCCCAAAGAAATGAAAGCCAAGACCCATAGGTTGGGGCTTTCTATGGTCTGATAGAGTAGTATCTACC
Source organism: Jacaranda copaia (assembly GCA_014898725.1). Lineage (NCBI taxonomy): Eukaryota > Viridiplantae > Streptophyta > Magnoliopsida > Lamiales > Bignoniaceae > Jacaranda > Jacaranda copaia. The sequence continues at coordinate 465,998 of JACGDI010000421.1, read as the reverse complement.
AGACAAATCCTAACCAATGGGATCTAGACATGGTAATGTGTCTGGATAGATCGGATCCCCGCCTCAGATCAACACCTAATGAGGCAGAATAGGAGTCAAATAACACTACTTAAAAACAGCTTTTTGGGATAGAAAAATATGCTGCAAAATCCTTGGTCGTAAAATTTTACGATGAATTTTGCACGAAAAAATCCATGGCGAATTTGGAGTTTTTGCAACGAATTTTTCTATCTCAAAATGCAGTTTTTAAAAAAAATTTCAGTGGCAAAATATTTTAATTTATTTTATTTTGAAGCACCTTTTTAATATTAAAAAACATGCAATCAACAAGAGTATATTAGTATATTCATAAATCCAACAACACCATACTTAACAATGTTTATAACCACCAAATGATAAAATAACAATATCTTCCATAAAATCCAAATATATAAAATAAACAAAATATTCATAGATTTAACAATATAAAAGTATTAAAATGTAAAGTATAATCATTTTAATACAGTATATACCTAAATATTCATACATAAGCCAATCAATCATCATTTTCATCATCTATGTTTCTTCGTGGTTATTCATTAGGGGGAATCTAGATAGGATGGCAAAGCAGATACCTTTGGCCGAGGTAAATGTGAGCCCAATGCCATAAAAAAGAGATTTGTAGGTGGATAATACATTGGTGTATGAGGATGAATTGATGGTGATGGGGGTATACATACTCTGTTGCATAAACATCTGTCGCATCATTACCTCCATATCCATGAATTTTTATTTAAACATCATATTTTCTTCTTTTAACGTCATCATTTCTTGTTGCAACTTCTCAATCATTTCACCTTCACAGAGCTTATCATTTAAAGGTCCTCTAGATGAGTAACCCGAGACAAAAAAAGCCTCACTTCCTAGTCCATAGATCCGCCTACTATATCTTTCCACACCTACATAAGTAATATTACCACAAATTAATAAAAATCAAATGATTCAATTTGAAAATAAGACAAAATATAAATTAATAACTTAGAACTTTCACTTGAAGTTGAGATGACATGGATACCGAAAAACTTTCAACACCATCACTTGAGCTTTTACTAAATAACTCTTCCAGTCGACTATTGAATGTATTCTATAGATGAAGTACATAGAGTGATCAACATATATGAAAATTTAAACTTTCTAGCATAAAAATTAACATATATATAACATTTTAAATTTCCAACATAAAAATTATAACATTTAAAACTTTCTAAATTAGTTGTTTTTATATAACATACTACTTACATAAGTATTCTATGTACGCTCATTGACCCACATGCATTTGCCTTTTTCATTTAATGCAGAATGTGTACGCATAAATGATTCTGCAAATCCAGGTAGGTGTCCAAGTTCTTTTTCCTACATCTAGACACATTTATCAGGAATCAATTATAACTAAAATTAAATGTTGATACTTTTACAAAAATTACCAATTTATCTTTATGTGATAGGTTTGAGATACAACTACCATGATGAAGTGAAAATCCCACACCACCATAGTCTAATGCTTGATTCATTTTATTTTGAGCACTTATCTTTTGGAATCCATCATTATTCCATTCTTCAAGCAATCCACCCCAAACTTCATCTCCTATCCTAGGCTTCTTTGTGGATTGGCACACTCAGTGTAACTTATTTTTCTATATCTCGGAGCTTGATACTCAAATATTTTGCGAATCTATGCTCTCTCATGTTCATACTAAGCAAATTTTTTTTGAGACACATAAAAAGAATTTTAAAAATCTTAGAGAACTCTTCCATTTTGGAAATTTAATTAAGAAAAATATATATAATACTTAAAATACTTAAAATAATTCTTATCTCAAACTCCCCAAACCACATCATCCTAATTTCATTTGAAATCTTTTTTCATGTTCTCCAGCCTTTTCGTAAGTGCCCTTTAATAATGGTACTTATCTCCTGAGCACATAATAAGTTCTCGGGGAACTTGTTTCTCAAAGATATTTTAGAACACATATTATAAAAATAAAATATAATTTAGTAGTACGCATAAAATTATAAATTATTGTAATTAAAAAGATTAAAAAATATTACTCTCTCTCTCTCTCTCTCTCTCTCTCTCAAGGCTAAATAAAAGTCTTTTGAGTAATATCTATACTCTCGATATCTATAGATATTGGTGTAGATAGGATAGATGAGGAAGTTGGCGACGCATGTAATCGAGAACTACCCAATACAATATTTGGATGAGTGTGTGGAGATATATACGATTCCGATCAAGTGCTAGATGGAACAACCTTATTGTTTTCCTCCCTATTACATAACATCTATGACAAAAACTAATTATGTGAATTATAATAGATAAATGACATTAAATAAATAACCATCATAATATAGAAACAATCATCAAGGTTGCAATCAATTTATTACATCAACAATGAGTTTTTACATAAAGTCACATTACATAGCATTAAATTAAAATAACTAATCATCATCATGATGTGCACTGTTGTCGTCGTCATCATCATTATCTTTATCCTCATCCCCATCCTCAACCTCCAACTCTTTGTCATCACCTATCATTTGATTGTTTTCTAGTTTTTTTTCTTCACGAGGTCCCTCAATATCAAGTAAGTCACCAATTAGATCAGTATCAACAATTGCATTAACTATGGTAGGTGGTTCTTGTAAAGCTACCTCCACAGCATGATGTTTTTCCTCCCTACTTCTTCATTTTATTTTGATTACAAACCACTAATGGACTTTATCTCTTTTAGCACCAAGATAAGGAATATAATACACTTGAGATGCGTGTTAAGCAATGATAAAAGGATCAAACTTTGGATATTTTTCATTTTCTTTAATCTCAATGATATTATACTCTTTCTTTATCTTGATACCATGGTTAGACATTGAATCGAACCAATGACACTTAAAGAGGAAAACTTTCTTTTTAGGTACACCTAGATACTCTAGTGGGATTATTTCCTTCAATTATTCATAAAATTTTGATGATCCTTCACCTTTGAGACACACTCTAGAATTACACATTTTTTTAGACTTTGCCAATGAATTTGTATAAAATACATATCCGTTAACAAAAAAATGATGCTATGTCTTGACTTGTTTCATAAGACCCCATGCTATGTCCTTCAAATATTGAATTTGTACCATATTTTTTGGAGTGTGCACTTATAAATAATAACAAAGAATTGAATAATTATATAGTTTTTATTGGTTAACAAAGAGAATTATTTATTTTAAATTTTTCTATACTTACATAGTTTTGGAACCAATTTACAAAATGATCCTCAACAAGTTGCTCAACTTGAAAGTCACTGAGGAACAGCCAATAATGTCAAAGGGATGCTTTATACATCCTAAAATATATTGAGTTTGAATATTAGTTTTCTTTTTTTCAATTGTAACTTATTAATTAAAAATGAATTTATATGGAATTGGAAAACTTACTTGAGAAAAGGCAGAACTTCATCATAATTTAAAAATAGGCAACTTTCAATACTAAAATCAATTAATATAGATAATTTATTTTAAATTTAAAAAATAGTGTTTGAAACTTATTGTATATTGGATTCTAATTTTCTATACATGTATACATATTCTTTGTGTATGTTTATCTTAATTAATTTTGAAAATGTATGAGTTGCAAATTTATACATTTTAATGAAAAAGAAAAAGAAAAAAAGGAAAAATGAGTTTAGCAGGTTGGATCCATTGGGTTAGGAGTCTAAAGCGAAATGGGGTGGGTTTAAAAGGGAGTGCAAGTGGGGCAGATTTCAAGTCTAAATAGAAGTAGGGACAAGTTCCAGATCCTGCCAAACCTACCCCATACCCACCTCATGGCCATCCTTAGTGGGATCTAGCTATCTATCATGTAATATGATTGCCTTTTGATGTTAACAATCCATAAAGAAATATATGATCATATTGACCTTTAGTACTAGCTAGTAATGATGGCTTGTACACTAATGTGAATTTTTCATATTTCAATTTAAAGAAATATGTAGCCACACTTGATAGCAACATGTCTATCAGATTTTGACATTAATTTTATTAAGTTAATTTATTTATGTAGCTATTAGATATCCAAAATTTTCTCTTTAACACTAGTAGCGACTACTTTCAAATTATTTCTAGATTTTTCATATTTTAAGAAACATGTAACTATACCATGGTAATGAAATAACTATCAAAATTTGAGATCAATTTTATTAAGTTCATTTATTTTTGTAAATATTCTAAATTTAATGTATTGTCTTTAAATGTCTGAAATTTTTAGTTCTGATATGGGATAACCCAGTAGGCCCAATAGGCCCAATATCAAATAAGACAGTTCAGGAGGCCCAACGGTAAATTTGTTTGGTCGATCGGTATCGACCTCACTTGGCAGGGTCTGCGATCGGCCCGTATCGACCTCAGGACCACTCTAGAAGTTCGAATATTCAAGTCTGATCGACATGTATTGACCTCAGGACCCACTCTAGCGTTGACTCGAATCCCTGCAATGTTTATTAGTCTGACAGGCTGTATGCCCCCACATTGATGACACATGATGGCCGGTACAACCGCTGCCACCAACTCTGACAATCCCGCCAACAATTTTGGCAGAGACGCGCCTCCACTACTATTATTTATTTGGGAAAATAGGAGATTTAGTCACCTGATACAGTATCGGGATCTGGACATGGAATGGCCCCCAACTCCCTAACAAAGATAAAGGCCAGTACACTTGATAAGAGTACTTGAGTCAAATCACGCCTACAGAAAGCTATAAATACTCCAGGCCCAACCACGCTCAATGTAATATCACATACACTACAAGCTTTACATTCTCTATATTCTGTTCGATCTCTCCACCTCAACCAAAACTAACTTAGGCATCGGAGTGCCTTAGTTGGGGGCACCTCAATTAGTTTAACATGTGCTATGGTTGCAGATCTCAAGCCCAAAGTTATATACAATCCTGAGTACTCGACCTCCCTAGTCGAATCACCAGTAGCACAACCTTTATTTCCTTTATATGCAACTTTTAGCAGCATTATTTGGCACCGTCTGTGGAAAACTTTGAGATTGCAGCGAGAAAATGATAAACACACGCAGAGTAGCATCTGGAAGGAAAGAAAATTGGAGGTCCACTTGTTCGCCTCTCCCTAACCCCCAACAAGATACAAACGCTCTGGGCACCCGTGCCCCTAGGAGCAACTAGTGATGCTCACCATGCCCTAGTTGATGCAACTGACAAATGAGCAGATCTTCACTTAGATATCAGTCCAATTATCTACCACTCTAAACAGACATACTATAGTGCCCGCTCCAGCTGCCAGTGCAATTAGCAGTCACCCCTACCGAAAAATAGTCCCCAGAAGAACAGTCGCTCCCGCCAAGAGGCCAGGCAGCCGCTCACCAGGCATGAAGTCAGTCCCAGACTCCCACAGATAGAAAGGAGTCGTCCAGAAGCATGGGAGAAGGTGACGGACTCGGTGGATCACACCAAACCTAATCGAGCCATGCAACGTGATAAGGTCGAATGCTCTAGGCGTGACTACCGTGAAGAGAGAAGAGAACCTGCAGATTTGGCGTATCAACCTAGTCGAGCCCCGCCGCGTGATAGGGCCGAGCATCTCAGATCGGGTCTTGATCAGAACGCCACCCAAGCTGATCGGGACCAATAGAAGGAAGTATCCCATTAGGTCCAGTAGCTGAATAGACGTCTCGATGAGATCTCAAGGAGAAATATAGATAGGACACCAAATCTGGACACTCCTCAAAAGTCTCATTGGGAGAGAGGGTCCCTATTTATTTAGGAAATCATTAACGAGTGCATCGCCATACATGCCAAAGTCCCTACCAGTCTCCCAAGGTATGATGGCTCCATTGACCCCAATGAGCATCTCATGCAGTTTGAGTACATGATGCAGCTGCATGATCACAATGAATTCATCCATGCCAAGATGATGGTGACCACTTTCCAAGGCATCACACTAGACTAGTTTATGAAGCTGGAATCGTCAATGATCTACTCCTATGACCAGCTGTGCGATAAATTCTTATACTAGTTTGCTAGCAAAAGGAAGGCCGAGGTCCCCCATACCTATCTCCATATCATCAAGCAGGGAGAGGGAGAATCCCTCTGAGACTTCTTTACCAGATTTAATACGGAGGTCCTGAAGATTGATAACTCCAGGATTGAGTTCTTAATCGACGTGTTTTTTCTAGGGCTCAGGCATAAAGAATGTGCTAATACTCTAGTGCGAGAAAGGCCTGGGTCGATGGAGGAGCTGCTCGACCTGGCAGAAAGCTACATGACCCAAGAGGAAATAAATAAACTCAAGTTTGGATCCTCCGAGGTCGAGAAAAAAAAGAAGAAGAGAGACGACTAGAAACACAGAGAGCAAGGTCGATCTCTGATCAAATGTTTTCATGACTACACACCATTGAATATCTCGAGGAAGGAGGTCCTGTATGTTATTTAGCATGATAACCTCCTCAAAAAGCCCAGAAAGTTGACGGAGACTGAAGCCATGAAAAAATCAAAGAAATATTGCCGCTTTCACAAATAGAAGAGGCATGACACCGATGAATGCTTCAATCTCTAAGAAGAGATCGAAAGATTGATCAAGCAGGGTCACCTCAAAAAATACATAGCTGTGGAAGCCCAAACTGAAGGGGGCAAAACCAATCGGACTCCCCGTAGAGAAAAGTCGGTCAGCCTAAACTGAAGGGGGCAAAATTACTTTTTTTTTATGTAAATACCGAAGTAGTCACTAGTTCAAATAGCGATTTCTTACTTTTTTCATTGTTATTTATGCAAGGATAAATATGCCTATTATATTATTTCACATTTATACCTATTAAATGGTTTAATCTCTTTAAAAATAATGTGCAGTTTGGATTTGTCAGGTACGTGTGACACCTACCTGACCATAGAAAGCTCGCCACAGGTTGGTTAAGAATTTTACATAATGTTTGCAGGGTTGATTCACCTCAAAATTTCATATATGATAAAAAGACATTAGGTCCATGCAAGCTGAATTCAATGTTGTACCAATCTCTTCGTGAGATCAACTTTGAAATGAAAAAATAAAGCCTTAAGAGTAAAAAAGTGTAAAAAAAAAGGCTTAATTAATTAAATAATAATTAAGTAAAGAGCCAATGAACCCAATAAACTAATTCCATCAAGATGGGCACACAAAGTCAAGTAGTTCAAAATCCACTAAGTAATTAGTCACCATAAATATAAACTTTCAAAGTTCAAATAGAAACAAAAAATCATTTATAAAAAACTCTGAGTTTTGACTCTATGTAAGCATGTTCTGGGAGCATAAACCCTATCAAATTTGCTGTTTTTTGAAGAGAAAAAAAATCTTGTTCAATTTCCATGTAGCATCAAACTTGAAGATTCTTGGAGATCTAGGCGTATATGAGAGATAAGCATTTTCCTAAACAACATAGACTTGTTAATATTTAATTTGTTACTAGTAATTTTGGCACACTCGATGTGTGTGCTAAAATTTTATAATATAAAAATAAATAAAATAATTAAATAGTTTTTATAGGTTACTATATCTTTTTAATACTTCGTGCATATTTATATTAATATGTAAGATAAATAAAAGAAAAAAAAAGATGAAACAAAATAATATAAGAAATAAAAAAAAGTAAACAATAGGAGAAGAAAAATAATTACATATAGTGAAGAAAATAAAAGAAAACTACATTGTCATTATCTTTTGAAGTGAGGTTAATTTTATTAACTTATAAAATGATGCATCATTAAGGCCTCACATTTTATATATAGTATAAATATCATTTTTGTACTATCTAAATAAATGTAATCGTAACACACAACATATTAACTCATTCAATCAATTGCTCTTTATTAACTCAAACAAGTTTTGACTACTAAGTTTTCAGACACTTCATGCAGTTCTATTTATGTTTATTGCTTCTTGATTTACTTATATCTACATTCAATTAAGCATTTTTTTTAACTCACTCGATTTCTTTGCATATTTTTATAGACATTAAAATTGATAACAATAACATAGAATTTGATTCGCTTGAAAGTTTTATTGTTATTAGGTAAATAACAATTGTTAGTTGTTGTATTTTAGTCAATTGTTTGGAGAAGTTTAGATTCAAGGGCACTCTATTTGCAAAAAAAATTATTTTATTTATTATTGTATTGCAAAAGCATATATTGGCATGTTTCCAGAACTCACCAAAATTTAATTTTTAATTTTAAAATAAATGATTTAAGTGGCACACCTAGTGAGATAGCTTGTTGCTATTTGCATTTTTAAGTTCTCTAGAGTTTTGTTTTTCTCTATTCTTTTTTCCTTTTATTTATATTTTTTCAATTGAATCACAAAAAGTTAAAAAAAATCAAAGCATGAAAAAGATCATACTGATGATAAGAAGAGAAATGCAGCCATGCTGAGATGGTAAAGCTTTAGGAATGACAAGCCAACACAGTTACTGATGACGAATCTGATGAAGTGAAGATAGTACAACTTTTAAGTTCTAGTCATGCCCTAGAAACTGTGAGCAACTTGGTTTGAATAATCTCATTATGAACACCCTCGACTCCTTGAATCAAGGAGAGATCGGGGTTTGTAGGAAGTGATGGAAGGCAATCTAAAGAAATGGAAGAGGAGGTGTGAAAAAGAATAAAGAACACCAACTTAATTTCATTAAACGTGTTTCCAAGATTGCTTGAAAGATTTATCCACCTTCATTAAAGAAATGGAATAAAAAATTAGAACCAATATAATGTATTAATTGATGTAAGAGACATTATGGTTTCAAGAAAGAAATATGGTGAGGCTACACCAACAGAACCAAGCCAAGGATTTTGTTACCTCCAACAGAGAGACTTAATATAGGAACATACAATATGGGTAGGCTCCAAGTTAATGCTAGCCGCCTCACAAGAGAGGATATGCCAAAATGCTTTTGTCCAATTAGCAATTGAGGCAGACAAGTAGTCTACAAAATAGATAATGTTTTTATAAAATGTGAAGGCTTAAGATTTAACAGCTAAAGTGACTAATACTAAGACAGGACCAACCCAAACTGGTGTTGACAGCGGCAAAGTTGTTGTAGTTTTTATGCAAGATGTTAAAGACATTCATATGCCAAATTGAGACCCTTAAGGCATAAGAGTAAAAATTAAACAAGAGGCTAAATTAATTAAATAAATAGGGAGCCCAATTAATAAAGTCTATTTAAGATGGATTCCTAAACCTGAGTAAGCCGAAGCCTACCAAAGAGTTCACTATTATAAAAACCAACTCCAATAGTCAAAATGTTATGGGGCAATCATTCTTTAATTCGAACTCTGACTTTATACAAGTGCATTATAAGAGACAAAAATCAAATAATCTTACTAATTTCTAGAAAGGACTTTAAATCTATTTCAATGCAACATTATCTAGTATCGTCTATGGGAAATTCCCTCATGACTCGTGGAACACTAAGAATGCAAATGAGATTTAGAGTTTGAAATGTAGCGCCCTGATAGCAACCTGAGGAGAGAGCATGAAAGCAACTGATCAAATGGATAACCCTTCTTGATAATTAAACTAGCGTTGGACACGTCTTAGTATCTAAGGTACTATTCGAGTTGTGGGCTCCGCTCCTTTGAGGACTAATGCTTTAGATCACTTTGGAAGTCCAGATGGCATTAACAGAGGCACCTCAGCATGGAGCTCAGCAAACATGATGGCATACATATCATACTAGATCACCTGCAAAGTTATTGCATGCTTGGAGAAGGAGAAGAGTTGACCTCGCCGTCATTTCCCCTAAATTCAATCACATTTGTAGCAAGTAGATTGGAGAAAAAGATGACCCCTTGGTCGCCTCTAAAGCTCAACATGTAGTAGGACCCCTACAGTCAGTTGTCACTACTATTACCAAGGAATTAAGGCCAAAAAGCTTTAGGAGTTTGATAGAATTAGAGATCCTTAAGAATACTTGGATGAGAACACGGCGCTTATAGAGTAAGACGAACCAAGTGGGATAGCTTATTGTAAGAATGTCCACATAACCTTGAAGAAGCGTGCTCTCACTTGGCTTAGCAAATTGTTGCTTGAACCATTACTACACTAGTGTTGCCTTATGTTCATGGTTTTACTAGCCAAATGTGATCTAGGACTTGCAGTCAACTCATCACCACAAAGTACAAGTAAGAGAAAGGCTTAGGGAAATATTATGTCAAGTCAGTTCATAAGGTTCCCAACCTTAGTCAAAAACTTCTACCTAGCTGCATACAAGAAAACTTGAGATGTAGGAAATGTAAGGAATCTATAGAGGGAGCATTCAACCACTTTAGAAAAGTTCTAGGTCTAGGATAAGAAGTGCATCCACATCAGGAAAACAACAACGCCCATGAAGAACTATAAAAGATGATGATGATGATGATGATCCCAAGACACAAGGTAGATGCTTCTTGCTGGGCAACTCTAAGACTACTCGACTATTAAAAAAAGAGACAAATGATCCTAAGAGATAGAATTTGGAGAAGTATTAGCACTTTCACCAATGCTTCCATTGTGGTAGAGGACACACTAGTGAAGAATGTGACTACCTGAAGGAGAAGATCGAAAGGTTAATCTATTGAGGAGATCTTGAAAAATCTATCACCAAAAAGGAACCCAAACTCAAGGCACAAATGATTACTGAAAGATGCTAGAAACAGGAGTTAAAGCCTCAAATAAAGTTACAACAACATAGAGCTAACAACCTGCTTCCTATGGGGCCACATCAATAACTTTCTATAGACCCATCGTGAACCCTCTAGTGCTCGAAAGCCCATCGTGAGATTCATATAGCACATGCAAGGCAAAGTGCACCCCTTACAATCTAGCATTACCCTTGACGATAGAGACAAGGTAAGAATAAATAAACATAACATACTGATGCCTCAACAATCTTAACCTCACTCACCCATCTATGGGTGAATAGGATCTTAGTAGGCAATGGGAGCCCTACAGACATCATATTCCATGAGACTTTTCTCTAATTAAGCATGGTCTATACTTAGCTGTAGGAGATTAATACCTCTCTCTAGTTAAATCTAGTGGAGAAAATAGAGAGGTAAACAACAAAAGAATAAGGGTAGATGAATGCAAGTTTGGAGTAGAAAAAGCCTTTGAAAAGGTAAATGCCACGCCGGGTAGTCCAATGAAAACCTTTAAGGCCAAAGATGAGAGTCTAAAGAAAGAATTCACAAAAAATAAAAAAATCCAAACTAATGGAAACGCTTAGACAAGCACTTGTTTATTGAGTGAACCTTGACTATCCTTGAGACATCTATGGAGGAGATCCCATCCAGCTTGGTTGTTAATACCAAAGATAATTAGAAATGTAAATGATTAATAAGACTCCTAGAGTTCGTAGAGCGAAGTGCAAGCCTTGATATATCACAAATTCAAGCGAAACTGTGCACACCTGGGAAAAGGGTGCATGAAACTATGAAGACAAATACGTGCTCAACTATACTTGAGAAATCTCCCAAATGGGGACTCATTCTCGAGGACAACAGAAATTTCAATGTCTATTAGAAAGCTTGACGTAGAAGAAGGATAAAACCCCTTAGAAGGAGAGAGATCACGAGCACAACTACATACACATTACAGAGCTTCTATTGGAAGTGGACATTCAACAAGATCCAGCGTATTCTCATTGTTGAAGAGGGCAATGACATACATTGGTTTATGGTTGTTTTTGTTGCCCATTTCAATATTGAAAGTGGGGTTGCATACTTGGATCCTCATACCATTTTATCTCACAAATGTATTATTTAGCTTACTTGATTGAATTTTACCAATAAATTCTTAAAGTTGATCTAGTTTGCAAATAACATCAGCAGAGTTTGCAAATTAAAAAGAATTTCTTTTGATTAACAAGGCAAGAATCTTATTAATTGAACAACAGAATAGAAGCTTTTTATAACATATTATACTTCTAGTTCTAGGTATTCAACTATTAGAAATAATATTAGATAGAATATCCAACGGCCAATACTAACACTAGAAGGATTGTTGGCTCTTTTGAAACACATTTCAAAGTTAATATGGTTGCTTAATGATTTAATGTGAAGTTAGTTGTTGTAATTAATCCGCCCAACAAATCTATAACAATATTTTCCTAGTAATATCTAGCTTAATCACATATACTTTGATCATGAACGATTTTGTTTCAGCATGAGGAACTTTTTACTTCTCATCAAAAACTCCTAGTAAGATTAGGAATTGATGTACACAAGATGGTACACCAAGGATAAAGTGTATCTAATCTCTCCTTCAAAATATAATGGGGTATGCCTTGGTATTTACCAAAAAGAAGATGGAAGGTTATTGATTTGCTTCTAATAGTGACTTTAATTAGCAAAGTTTCTAAGGTATCTCCCACACTAGTAGTGAATCCAATCATCAAGAGGCCAGCTTTAATTTTTCCTATCTTTTTATTGTGGAAAATAACATGATATTGATGGATCCTCTATTATCAACTAGTACCTTGCTTAGTGATTTGTTATCGAGATGGCCAGCCACAAGAAGTAGCTTCATATGTCAAGCCAACATGGTAGTTAGTTGATTTGTTAAATGTTATCTTGATTTCGTTTTTAATATAACTTTAGCTTATCAGCCCATTACTGTCTATTAGCCTTTCTATTGCCTTTTCGATGAAGAAAACAATGAGCTTACTTTTATCCCAAATTAAAGTCTCTTCCCCTACAATATCAATTTATATAGTCAGGACTTTGAAAGTATGAGAATTTAACCATACCATATCATATTCCATCTCAACTAAGTTAGAAAAATGTTTCATGTTGCAATTGCCCTAAATGTTCTCATAAAGTACATCATCACCCTTACAACCTTTATCTTACAAGTTCTCTCTATGGGATTCTTCCCCTGCATAGTTGTCTTCTATATGCTCTTCGACTTTGTGTTTGAATTCACTTAAGAACTTAATTGGCTTTTTTGTTGGGGCCTTCAATGCTTCTGACAGATGTATCTAGATCTTGGCTACCTACATTATTACAACTGTGGTATTTAGTTATTTCAACACATTGTTAATAGGCTACTATCTCTATTGGAAGGGTTGGGGACAACAACCTCCTCCTTTAGGTATTCTAGTTCTTTTCACTATCTCAAGTGTCTATGGTATTGAGTTCTAGTCATTCGCAGAATTTAGAATATGTTATTACTACCCATCAACTTTTAGGCTTCAAAGTGACTTTCTTATCCTTTGGCTGTCTCCCTCTACAAGGTGGTGGCGACTTGTATCTCACCTTTCAAGCTATCTATCCCCTTCTTGAGGTGAGTTTTATATTTTTCCAATTAGCTAGATGATGCTTCAAGTGCAGCGCTATTATAGGATTACCTTCAGGTGTTTCTATGGGATGAAAATGTAATTATATTTTGATAAACAAAAATCTTGCCATTACATTAACCCATGGCATACAAGGGTTATATATATGTACCTTGCAGCATCATGAATCAAAAAGTGGCCATCTTGACATGGCAACATATGTAAAGTCCTAATTATATACGTGGAGCCTCCTGTCCCCTAGGCGATGGGTCCTCGTTACCAAGAACAGTGCAGGAGGGGCAAACGAGGGCATCCAACATTTTATATACATATATATATATATATATATTAATTTTTATAATAATTTCTACATTATATATTCTAGTAATAAGTTCCCCCCAGAATTATATATATATTTTTTAATTTATGTAGTGATTTATAATTTTTATATATATTTAAAATTTTAGTAATAATATTTCTCAATTTTTACCTATTTAAATTGTGGAAAATCTAAAATAAATTTTAAGACTCATACATATAATCAAATAATTTGTAATTAGGTAATTATGCTCATTAGGGGACTTTTATTTTATTTGTTTGAAAACATATTTATAGGGATCTAGCCAAAGACAACCATTACGACTGTATAGGAACTAGCAAAATAATTAAAATCTCTCCTTTTTTACTTTAATGAGATTGAGAGACAAAAAGACAAAGATAAGTAAATATTTTTGAAAGAGAAGCTTTTTTGAATTTTTCTTTGTCTTTAACATAATTGTCTCTTCTCTTTACTTAGAATAATATATTTATTATCTTCATCTTTAATTTTATAATATATTTTGGGTGTTAGTTTATATGCATTTTATGGGTCCGTTCCTGCTTGTCGCCTTTCTTTTTGTATATATATATATATATATATATATACCACCACAATCATATTCACCACCTCTTGTTCTTGGTGGAATGTATTTGTGTGGACTACCATTAGTACTTTGTTCATCCATTCAAGTATTGAAGTTACTTGTGTCAAAACAATTTTGGATCATCCACCTAAAAATAGGACAATCATAAGTTGAGTGAGTCTAAATGTTATGGAGCTTCCTATTGTTTTCTTTCAAGTTCTTAGTTCAAGGCACTCAATTATCTTTGAAGAATATAATTTTATCATTAGTCATGATATGATCGAAAATAGCTTTAGTTTTGGATATACTGAATGAGTATCTTTTGTTAGAGTTAGATTAATTTAGGTCATTTGATATGGAATTATATTGTTTTAAGTCTTACAAAAGCTTTACATGTAGTATCTTTCCTACAAACTACTTCTAATAGTTCAATTTTATTTTCAAGGAACTCTGTCGAGGTATCAACCTAATTGGCTCGTAGACTGGCCATCCTAACATGCTAGAATTAGCTCTTGCTCGACCTTATCCTCTTATTTTCCTCTTTCAGAAGTTCTTAATATTTTGTTAATATCATTATTAGATCAAAAATAAAATCAAACTTTTCTCCAAGCATTTTTTTTTTTAGTTTGAAATACACTCTGCTTGTATCTAGGTAACATAACTATCTATGATTAGGCAATGCATTAGGCAAAAGTGCTTAGCTTTGACAAATCCTACAATGTATTCTTTTTTTAATTCTCCTAGAAGTTGCTTCATGTTGGTTAGTTTGAAACTAAAATTGAAACTTCCAATAGGACAAGATAAAAGTTCTTCTACAACAAATTTTCCATAGTTTGCCAATGCAAAATCAAGACTGGCCTCAGTTTTATGAACTGAAGAAACACCTCACCTATTAGTGAGTTAGGAAAGAGAAATGGCTATAAATTACCATCTATACTCATCTTCATGCACTATATGATGAACTTAGCAATGTATTTTGTTGTGATTTGTGAATCATCCCCACAAAAACAATGTGAAAGTCAATACTCTATAACTTGCTGGAAAAGGGATGAGATCAAAATCAAGGAATAAGGGTGGGAATACCTAGATTTGCAAGGTGGATTACTTATGCTGAGTTAAGGCCTAATGGTATTTCCTCATTCTCTACCTTTAAAAAGTATGTCATTTGCTACTATTGGCATGATCTTAGATTGACCTAACCTAATATTTGTCACTTCGACTTGTTGTCTAGATCCTAAGCCTTCGTGTTATATGAAAATATTATTTGATTCATAGACTACTTGTTTGAATTGATCATTGGTAGAAAAGAGGTGTTCGCCATTGCCTATCTTGTCTGGCAATTAGTGTTGACATGGAGCCTACTGGGGTAAATATTACCTACGTTAATCCTGTCCATAAAAGGTGATGAAATTCTTCAAAGTGCTGCCAAAGCTTCATTGTCTTTTTCTCTTGAAACTATAGCATATCCCTAATATTGACCAATACATTAGTACTGGTTGGACAAGTATCATTTCCAAAGCTTGTCTAATAGCATTAAGTTGGCATTTCTTTTGTTTCTTTTTCATGCATCTCCTTTTGTTCTCTCAACCATTCTTCCATTTCTTCCTAGGAATCCCAATTATCTCCTTGATTTAGGGCATCGAGGATGTTATTAATGGCATCTCCATACTAGGCCGCCTCTTTATTTTCGGAGTATCAAAACTTAAAGGTTGTGTTGATGTCATTCGACTTGTATTAGTGGACATGTTGGTCTCATTCTCGATGTTCTACCACCTCAACTTGTGGTTCGATTTGTTAAATGCACATTTCTCTTATTGTCATAAGCATGATTTCTGATTTATTATTGGACATTCTAATTTTTTGTGACTTTTGAATGGAAAAACCTAAACAAAAGCAAAAAATGAAATTAAAAATGCAAATGGCAACATGCTAACCATTAGGCATGCCATTAAAATTGTTTGTTTTAAAAAAAAATTTTAAGTTAAAAATGAATGCATAAGGCTTGTCAATATATATGTGCATACACAATAGTCAATAAAAATACAAATTTGTAAATTAAGTGCCCTTGAAATAAACTTTTTCAAAGATCGTGCAGATTGTAGCAAACTCACACCTACAAGGGTTTTTTTTTCTTTCTTTTTCTTTTGTTTTGGCAATACGAACAATACGAGTTTAAATGAATCAAATGCTCTTCGTCTTTTTAACTTTGCGAAGGAATGGTGAGTTTTTCAAGAAAAAAAATATTTAATTGAATGCAAAGATAAATAAGTCACGAAACAATAAAATGGGAATCAAAATAAGTCAAGAAACAATAAAATGAGAATTGAAATGCCCAAAGTGCTAAAGAACTTTAATTATATTTGGATGAGCTTATAAGTTCCTCAAAACTCATAAGATATTTAAGAGCTTATAAGATGTCTGAAAGTTTTTGGTATATTTTTTATAAAATAGCTTATAAACTCCTAAAATAAGATGTTAAAAGTTTATAAGCTCTTTTTTTTTTTAAAAAAAAGAGTTCCTCACTTATTTTTAAAATTTTAATAAGCTCTCTTAATTTTAATCATATTAATTACAAAATTATGATTTCTAACATCTTATAAGTTTCAAGATATTATTTTATCAAAATACTTTAATAACTTTTTTTTTAAATTTAACATCTTATAAGTTTCAAAAACATCTTATCATATGTCGGAGCTTATAAGGCATTTTAAATAAGTTTAGGCGAACACCCTCTAAGTTGATTGTATTGTTGTATGTGTTAATATTTATAATTATATATATAAAAAATACAACTATAACACAACTGATTGAGTCCTAACAGGTTTTAGCTTATTTGAGATAATGTTTATATAATCAGATACACTAAAATTTTTAAGAAGTTTATTCAAGTTGATTTTCTAAACAATTGGTATCGTATGAATGCTTGGCTTATGTCTTTACTATGAATTGGCGTTGGAAGTGATTTGACCTACAAAAATTTACGTACTAGTTCTTATAGATTTGTGGAACTATGGGCCCTCGTTATTTGTGATTTTTTATTAGCCTCCAAGGTGGCCAGCTTTCCAATTGCTCCTAAATGTATTTCGATAAATAGGGGGTTGTTTGGCCGGCCTTCATTAGGCTTAAAAAATCAATGTTGATACGAACAGCCTCACTAGTTTCGAAGCGAGAGACTAAGAAAAACTATATAAAAAAAGGAGAAGATTAAATTTGCTACTCTTTAGTACAAGAAAACACAAGGTGAAGTGGTAAGAAAGCTAAACGGGGGGAAAAACAACAATAAATAAACAAATAAA
>JACGDI010000421.1:437230-448365 GCA_014898725.1 Jacaranda copaia | reverse complement strand
TTTGGAACTTCGATGTTGCTATCAATCAAAAATAAAAATTCCTTGCGGTGCAAGTTGGTATTATGAGATTTTATACATATGCACTGACGGGCTCAAATATAACCATATATGTAGGGAACGAAATAAGGATAGAAAAGAAAGTTAGATGCGGATAAATATGGGATTTCATATTCGAATCAGTACCATACCAAAATAAATAAGTTACAAAAATTTCAAATGATAATGTGGGAATTGTCAATGACATCGTAATTATGAAGAAAAAAATAGTCACATAATATATTTGTCGTTGATAAAAAAACATTTTTTAAAGAATTTTCACTACATATGCATTACAAACTGTCCATCATGACGGCACAAAAGGAAAAAAAAAATACAAAAAAAAAACAAAAGAACTTTTGACATTATTATTGGAATGTAAAAATAATTATTATAGCATAATAAAATTACTATCAATAAATATATATAATTAAAAATAGCTGTGCCATTATCATTTCATTAACATGTTATGTCGCTTATTTTCTCTTTTACGTAAGTGGAAGTGGATACAGATGATGTCGAGATCAACTTCACCCAATAAAAAAAGAAAATCCAACCCATAATGTGATCCCACTCAAAATTTTGAAGAAGAAAAAAATCATTTTCATTCATTTTCAGGACTTCGTGTTGAAATACTTGTGTAATAGAAGTGCACAAATTTTCTAAGTATGTATTCGTGTTGTACAGCACAAATATTTTCCGTATTTGTAATCAAAAGTATGTTAATTTATTTCAAATATATATAATAGTATCATAAAATAAAATATTAACATCATCGAACAAAATATACTAATTTATAATTTTTTTTATGAGTTTAAGTTGAAATTAGACTAAAAAACCTATAATGTACTTGGATAAATAGATAAAAATATTTACTTCGTATTGAAGAAGAAGACGTATAAGAGCATGTTTTCTTAAAAAAAAAACGTGAATGTCCAATGAAATGGAAAAGAACACGTATGCGTCCATTAAATCGAAATATCTTCAAAATGCCGCATTCATTCATCACAATATTTGTACAACTATATATACATGTAGATCTTAATCAATTATATGCCTATTCTTTCATAAAAAATTCAAACTTTTTGTATGTGTACATGTATATATATATAAAGATCATGTTTTCACTTAACTGTGAAAAGGTTTTTATTAAAAAAATCTTGATATCCTCTTATGAGTTTTTTTATTATAGAATTTAAATTAAATAAAAAAATTTATAGAAGCATTACTAAATTAAAAAAAAGTTAGGTATGCATCAAAAGCGAATATTTCTTTGTAAGTTAAAGCGCGGTTTGAAGATGGGAAGACAATGGTAAATGAATACGGTGCAGGTGAAAGGAAACAATGATACAACAACATTTAGCATTGAAATAGCAAAGTATTTTTATATACAATTTATTATATTAAATATTTTAAATTAATTAATTAATTGAGCTCAAATCAGCTTTAGAATTTATGAAATGAAAAAATGTTGAAATTTTATTGAGTTGTGACGAATTTATAGAATGAATGCACACAAATTTTACCTTTTAGTCTTTTATCTACACCATATACACGGTATATTATTTATAAAGTATGAGAGTTGTGGAAATTAATTTGACATATCATTCTACAAATTGACATAATCAATCAAAAATTAAAATAATAATAATAATCTTTTTTACTCTCTCTAATTTTTTTTGCTTGTCCTTGTATTTATTGACTTCTATTATCTTATTTTAGTTTTTACATTTATTTCAAATATATTTAAGAATAAAAAAATTATATTAATATATTAAAAATAATATTATAAAAACTTTAACACAAACATCCAACATATCGACGACTACTTTTTGGACCAAACATCTACCATCAATGTAATCACCGTTGAAATTTTAGATCCCCACCATAGTTTTCCTGCACCCCACTACATCCCCGCACCGATACACCCGTCTTCCTCCAAACCCCAGAACCCTCTTCTCCGGCCCCTACTCTCTTATTCTCTCTTCACAGCCTACCGAAAATGCGTAAGCCCAACGTCCCACTTACGTCATTCCACTTCCGTAAACTTCTCCTCCTACGCTGCTTCTCCTCACAACCGAATTCTATTCCCCACAACTTCTCTACCTCTCTGCCACCGCCGGATCCGGCGCAGGCGCCGCCACTCCATCACGCAGTTTCTCTCTCCTGCTCCGCCTTTTCCAATGCTTGCTCTCTCTCTTTACAGCTCTTTTCTCTCAGGCATTTCTCCTCCCAGACAGATAACACCGAAAGCTCTATTAAAGAAAACCCAGAAAAAATAGAAGAAGAGAAAAGCTTAGCAGAAAGTCTTTCTAGTGAGCTTCTGAAAAACCCAGATGCAGAACCTCTCCCTTTGCCTCAAAGACTCGACCTTTCCTTCTCTCACATAACCATCACCCCTTCACTGCTCCTCGCCACTCTTAATATTTCGCCAGATGCGGGCCGTATGGCCCTTGATTTCCTTAAATGGGCCAAGTCCAAGCCCAAATTCCAGCCGAGTGATGAGGTTTATTCCTACTTTGTTGATTATTTTGGGAGAAGGAAAGATTTTAAGGCTACCCATGAAGTTCTTGTGGATGGCCGAGGAGTAGCTGGGATTAAAAGTCTTGAGTCCTTGGTTGATAGGTCGGTTAGGGCTGGTAGGCCAACGCAAACTGTGGCATTGTTTGAGAGAATGGAAAAAGATTATGGTTTTGTGAGGAATATGGACTCTTTCAAGTTGATTGTTTCCGGTCTTTGTGAGCGTGGACACGCCAGTTATGCTGAAAAAATGGTTAAGAGTTTGTCCAGTGAGTTCTTCCCGGATGAGTATATATGTGATGTCTTGATTAGTGGGTGGTGTGTTGATGGGAAATTAGACGAGGCGAAAAGATTGGTAGATGAAATGTACAGGGGAGGTTTTGAGATAGGCACGGAAGCGTATAATGCAATTTTAGATTGTGTTTGTAGTCTTTGCAGAAAGAAGGATCCCTTCCGGCTTCACACTGAGGCTGAAAATGTGTTAATTGAGATGGAAAGAAATGGTGTTCCGCGTGATGTGGAGACATTTAATGTTCTGATCACTAATTTATGTAAGGTTAGGAGAACTGAAGATGCAATGAAACTGTTCTATAGGATGGGGGAGTGGGGTTGTTACCCCAATGAGACTACATTTCTTGTTCTAATCAGGAGTTTGTATCAGGCTGCACGGGTTGTGGAAGGTGATGAGATGATTGATAGAATGAAATCTGCAGGATATGGGGATGCATTAGATAAGAAGGCTTATTATGAGTTTTTGAAGATTTTGGGTGGGATTGAAAGAATTGATCATGCTATGAGTGTTTTTGCACAGATGAAGGAAGACGGGTGTGAACCGGGCATTAAGACTTATGACTTGTTGATGAGAAAGTTGTGTGCTCATGGACGCCTAGATAAGGCAAATGCACTATACAAGGAAGCTGAGAGCAATGGAGTACTTGTTGAGCCAAAGGCATATAAAGTCGATCCTAGATTTGTGAAGAAGAAACCTATTGCCGTGAAGAAGGAGAAGAAAAGAGAGACACTGCCCGAGAAGATGGCAAGGAAGAGAAGACGACTTAAAAAGCTCAGGTTAAGTTATGTGAAGAAACCAAAGCGGATGATGCGTCGTGCATTTTGATCTATTCCATATTTGATATGGCATCAAATCTTGAAGAGTATGATGAGTCGAATTCTTTCATGTAAGTCATCCGCTCTTCTTTTTTTCCCCCCTGGATTCTAGTTTATTTGGATATCTTGCTTACTATGTTTTTGGAAAAAGGGATCTGTGTCAGATTTATGCATGATGTTCTAATTTTTCACCATATGTGGCTTTATATCCTTGTATAATTATTTCTTTCCTCCTGAGAAAGTAATGCTGAATGATCTCGCATAATGTGTAGCATCCAACTTAATGTTCTTAAATCATATGAAAAGATGAATAATGAGAGAAACCAAAGAAGTGAATATAAACACCATGAAACTGGTCAGCTTTTGTTTTGGTTTTCTGCTTTTTTGGCCTTTTGTAGGTTAAAAGCTGAAAGAAACTACCCTGTGATACAACTAATAAGTTTAAGCCATGTAATCATGTTTTTCTGGTTCTTATCATCTCTGGGTTTGACAATTAATCTACTGATTCAGCTGACAAATCGTTTATGGTTTCATTTCTTGTTTTCTTTAATTTGGTTCTTGCTGAACTCTTTATTTTCAGATTTTCTTTGCCTTTTAGTTTGTTTTGGATACTTTATGCCTGAGATGTTCTGAAGGAGAGATTAAGGTGCTATTTGTTGATTAATGAATCCATACCAGTTTTGTTTTGATGTCTCTTCCAATTGATGCACTCTTTCCTCTTTCTGGCGCACTGTTTGAGAAATTTTGTAAGTTCTTCTACTGATCGTTGTTTATGTGCTGTTTACCTGTCAACCAAGTTAACTGAATGATAGAAGTTCACTATTTCTTTTCTTCACTTTGTTTTTGTCATTCCTTGTGTTTTTTTGTTGCTTCTCAACATCTTCAATTGGACTGGACATGTTCTTTATCGTTCTGATATTTTATCCATGGCCGCTCATGTTGTTTGGCGAAGTATTGATGATTTCGTTCATCAATGATAAGTTGGGTCGCATTCATTTTTTATTTTCACTTCAGTTATTTGGCATCCTCGGTTCTTTTGTTTTTCTTGTTCAGAATGTGATGTTTTTTGGCATCTGTGAACTAGATATTCCAGTTCTTTTTATTTTTGTTTGCTTCAAGAGACATGTTTATGCAAATTAACTGAAGTGCTCTTCAGTTTTCAGCTGAAATAAGCACCTTATCAACATCTTATGTAACCACTTGTGCTTGCTTCTGTTCAAAAATGAGCTGAAGCAAAAATAAATGAGCATCTTTTTTTTGTTCATACATTGGAGGTTGCCTTTCACGCAAAAGGTCAAATCAAGCTACTTAACCATTATATGAGTGACATCCACAACCAACTTATTCTCTTCATTTAGCTACTTCCGCAGGCATCCTCATACTTTTTGTATATTCAGAGGTTCTATTTTATTTATCTGAAATAAGTACTTTGAAAATATAAGTGTTTGTATATCAGTATATGAACCAGATAATTTTGTAATAGCTGCTCTTTTTGTGTAATCGCTAAGCGAAAATCATTTAGGTGGACAAGTTTTGCTTTTATTTCAAAGTGATATATTATTTTTGCCTCAATTGATATATTAGTTTTACCACAAATTTCAGTTTCTATATATTATTCATAAAGGACATTTTGGAATGATGGAATGTACCTTTATAAATTTCAAAAGAAGAACCATGCCTGTCATCTTCGCTTCCTTTTTGCAAATCCACACTCTCAAGCACCCTCCTCCACTGCTGGTTGCTTGATCCTCCAACCTCCTTTCAGAGAGAAACAATCAGAAATATGCTGCAATGGAGTTTATAAAATATGGAATACCAATTTAGTGATGAGTGTATTCTTTTCCTTTATTACTATCAATATAAATCATCTGAGGTTTAAATTGAGCATGAACTACTTAAACATGGAGGTTTTGTGAGATTCAAGAAATGATCCATTTCCTCCTTGTTGTGAAGAACAAGTACATTTCCTATATATTCTATAATAATCAATTCCAAAAAATTCTTACGCAAGGTAGTATGACAATTTAGAAAGGACATTTTCTAAAGTTGAGGTCGTAAAGATGGAATTGAACATTAGATGTAGAGACATAGTTATTGAGGTTGTTAGGAAGCTGACAAATATATTGTGCTAGGTTTCTTTTGGGAGATAAGAAATGAAAGGACCGTATTTGCATGGTAGGTATAAGCTATAATGGTTCATCAAGATATAATTCATTCATTCAATTAATTGGGATTTGCAAAATAATATAAAATAAATAGGACCTAGTTAAAAATAAAAAAGGTTGTTTGATTTCAATAATAACGTAAAGAAATTAGATTAAAAAACTTATGATGAATTGACAAGTGATATTGTAGAATTTGGTGATCATTAGTGCACCATTTATGGGGTGAAGTTATGAGGTCTACATTGTAGAAGAAACGACTGTGGTCAATAACTAGTTAACTGTGGCCACTTTGAGAAGCATTGTAATCCTCTTTAAAACAGAAGGATCATTTGTCTGGGAAGTGGGGATGGGTCATCTGCCCAAGGAGAAGAGAGGTAGCAGGTTAGATCTAAGCAAAATTATTCAAGGTCATAGCTAAATTTACAAGCATGTCATTTATAACCTTAATGGAACAGGGATTAGGGGATCCAATGTCAATATCCATCTGAGAGTGATAAAACAAGCTCTTGATTTTGGATTTAAGTCGTTCTTTTACATTCCTAGTGGGGACATAGGTTCTGTTTATTTTGAGTCCTAATCATATCGAGCATCATCAATATATTCTCGTGTTAAATGAACTCTTTAATATACTCCAAGTTGAGGAATCTAGGTTTTTTTGCAAACCTAAATTTTTGCAAGGGTAAAATTTATTCTCATCCCTGAGGTATCAACTTAATTGCAAAATCATCCTTACCCTTTTAATTGGCTTCAATTTCATCGTTCTTGCCATCTTTCGATAACACATTCAGGCCAAAAATTAGAAAATGACCAAAAAACCTTTTTAACTATCTTTACATAACATATAATAAGTAAAATTATCTCCAAAATATAAAAAGAAAAGCAAAATGGTTTCTGAGTTTTGCATCGAAGATGCATTTTGAATGGAAGATACATTTTTAATAAAAGATCTGCTATCAACATGTTGTTCTTAATTAATAATATACCATATATAATTTCTATATTTTATTTTGCATTCTAATTTTATCCTCATATCCTATCACAAATTCATATTTTAAAATTAATTTTGAGTTTATAAATACATTGTCAATTTAATACAATTTTAACTTTGTATTACTAATATCAAATGTTTTTCTTCACGTAATTATCCAATAACTAAACTATGAGATAAATGAAAAGGTTTCTATTTACTTATATATTAATATTGATTTTAACTTTATAATTATTTTATATATTTATTTTGATTTTTTTTATTTTTTTATTTTACTATCACAGTTTTGTCTTAGTTTAATTGATTTCTAATGAAAAAAATAAAATTAAATAAGAATTTTTTTTAAATTCTTAGTAGTCATTATATTATCTAATTCTTTATATTTTAAGTTTTAAGTTAATACATATATTCATTGTCTTTAAAGTCTAAAGTAATGTTAAATTATTATAATTTTAAGTTTTTTTCCAACAACTTTTATGCTGTCAATCTTATTTTCTATATCCTTTTCATATATTTTTATTTGTCAATCTTATTTTTATTTTCATATTTTTGGAAGTTTTGAATTTTCTTTTTAACTTCTTGCTGAATAATCTTGAAATTTAGTTTTCATGACATCGTGTATATGTGATGTCTTTATATGTTCTGAGCTTTTAAATACTAAATTTAAAGTTTTAAATTTAATTTTACTTTACCATTTTTTGAAGCAATATTTAATTTTACTAATTACTTGACCATTTTTGTGATATTTTTATTTTTATACTGTTATTTTTAGTGTTATTTATGCAACAACTAAATTAATATATAATAATATAAAGAATCTATGCATAGCACGGGGATAATGCTAGTATAAATATATTTAATAACTTAACTTATTTTTTTTAGCAAACACACTTTTTTTATTTTAAAGTGAAGAGATCTTACCTTCAAGAGTGAGAGCCTATGCTAACAATGAAATTAAAGCAAATAAAATAAATTTAACTAAATTAAAAATAAAAGAAAAACTGAATATAAATCATACATGTTGCCTTTGGTTTTCGGTTTATGGTTTAGATTATCCCATAAAAATGAATGGCCTCATATTTTGTTTTGGTTTTTTATTAGTTTAATTATTAAGTGGACGATTACTAAAGTACCTTTTAATTTGGCCAGATATATTGCCAGGGGATGGTTAGAAAGATGAGATTGAAGTCAATTAAAAGGATGGAGATGATTTTGCAATTGAATTGAAACCTTAAGGACCAAAATGAAATTTACTTGTTTTTCCAGCAATACATGAATTCTTTCAGCTTTGTGTGAAAGTGGTAGAGATGCTTTCAGAATAATTTGCCCTCCCCCATAACAATTTTATCTCAATTGGGTCTAGAAGCCTAAGTTTACTTGGAGTTTTCCACATGATCTGAAAACCTTATTTTCCATACCTCTTATTACCCCAAGGCCCTATATGTTCGCACACAAACACGAAGTAATAACCACAATACCCATTATGATATTCTCAACTATGTCCATCATCATATTATAATTTTCATTCTAACATTTTATTCTTATCATAAGCATCTGCATGTTAGTGTATACAAGAAAATCTTTCAATCTATAAGTTCAACTGCATGTTAGTGTATAAAGGAAAATTTTTCAATCTATGAGTTCAAGTAGTATAAACCAGCTCATTTACCAATCAAAAGAAAAACCTTACATTGTGAACCCTACTTTAACTCAACTTGGAAAATAACACTAGCTAAATCTTACCATCTAACACACTTAAATTATGCATATGCATGAGTTTGAACAGTTCGAGTTCCAAGTGTTTATTAACAACTCGTCTCCATAATCCCAATTATTAGGTGGGTACTACTTAATTTCTTACATAATCCATCTGCCTATGGTTTTCTAGCTCTTGCTTACATGCCCATGTCACATTGATTCCTGGATAATGTAATTTGATACACAATACACGTGTTTGTACTTTCAAACCTCAAACCATAAATTTTATTTTAGGCTCTTTAAAATTCATAGTTGAGCCATTCATCCAGATTCAAAATTCAGAAAACTTGTTTGAAGATATTGGATTATCCCATATAGCAAAACACCAACCTCAAAGAAATTTATGAATGTCAAAATCCATTGATTCTTCTATTAGGCTTGTGAAATCACTGGAATGTGAATTGTGGGGAAAAAGTTTTAAGGAAAGAATGAAAATCTCATGAGATGTTTGTGGGATTGCGCGAATGCTTGGACAATGAGTTCGTGATACATTGGCTTTCCTGATATTCTTGGAAGTATGAGACTGTAGCCTATGCTATTACACTACCGAATCATTGCATATAGCAGAGCCCCAACTGATTATACTTAGTAAATATCTATATTGAGTAACCTCTGAAAATTTTAGATTGTAAAGAGCTGAGTCAAAGTGTTGTGTAGTTGTTGTAGTATTGGAAAAGCAACTTGGGATAGGAAGACTATATGGAACAGCATCTACGCCTTTTTTCATTGCAAGCTTAGAATTCAGAGGATTATTTTAAGAATACAAAGTTGTAACCCAAAGTTACTTGTACATTTATGTGCATTCCAATATCTGAGGTATTTTACATTGTATGACAATATATTAGGGGATTAGTGTAGGCCATGATCATGATCTCGGAATCTGTTAGATCATGCTTCTATAATCAGCAGAGAATTATTATCATACAGATTCACTTATGCCTACAACTGCACAAGCATGTGTGTGTGTGTTTTCTAGCACTAATATTAATATCTATCTGCTATGTTATTTATACATTTCTTCTTCTTTCTCTATTCTCTTGATTTCTGCTTCTATAAGAAAGAAGAAAAATCAGAGGAAATTTTCATTCCAACCTTTCAAGTTCCAGTCCATGAAGTTGTAAAAAATATATCGACAAACAGCTCTTCAAATTTTGTATTATGCATGCATCTCATCAAAATCATCATTTTTCTCTTAAATTTTTGTCCGCAAAAGCTTCGTGTCCAGCTATTCTGGGGAATCTATGATTAAAATATTACTCTCTATAATTTTCTCATTTAGTGAAACCAATATTATTTCTTTTCTTTTCTTCCCTTGGAAGATCTTTTACTCTGTTTAGTTGTGATAATTATTTCTCATCAGACAGGTTTCCATCAAAATAAACCACGCCAACATGTTAGTTAATTTCTATTCTGACTATCACTGTGCTCAGCCTGCCTAAGATAATGCTTATTCGTGTGTGCTGGTACTGTTCAAGATTGCATGGATACACTCATACTTATTACCCAAATTGAAATTTCCTTCAAACTATCATATTTGGCAGGCAATATTCAATCTTGTGTTGTTTCTTTTGAGATACCTTTTGTAGCTGCCGTTCATCCCAGTTGCATTTGCTTTTCAAATGTTAGTTTTCTTCTGGAGATTTTGCAGCTAATACTTTGACATGCTTTTGAAGTAGATCTGCTTTTACAATGAGAATTAAGGTCCTGTTAAGTGTTGATTAGTTCCAAGAATCACATCTTTTTCCCATGGTGAAATAAAGAGCTTATTATGTATAGGCAATTGAAGCTGCTGCTGCTGCGTTATAAAGTTGAACAGTTCTGAGGTAAGAAGGCCCCCAATTAGCGATATTGATTTTAATTTTCTTGAATCTGTTTCTTTGAAATATGAAACATTTACTTTAATAGATTCATTTGAGTATGGAGTGCTGATATGTGGTTATTTACTATCCTAGTTTACTCTCTATGCTTTTATCAAGTAAGAAATGGCTTCTCCCTGAAAATTATATTTGTAAAGTTATGGGATGGTTTGTGATTTATTGAAGAGAATAAATTTAGCTCAACCTGCAGTTGCTTATTATTGATATTGAGCTTGCTGAAGGAGGTGCAATGACGTTTGAGTAAAGTAGAATGAATGAGAGGGTAACAGTACTAAAATCTAGAAATCTAAAGTTGGTCTTGTTTGAGGCCTTGTACAAAATGTGTTGGCATGAACAACTGAACTCTTAATGCCTATCTGGATAAGTTCTCAAGAGGTGTTTCTTTTTTTCTTTTTTCTTTTTTATTCCGTTTTTACAAAATGGAAAATTATCAATTTTCCTCTCATTTTCGTTAAGAATACCACTAATTTTTATTTTTAATTTTTTTATTAATTTATAATATAATTCTATTATTCTATCAATTAAATTTAGATTTAATTCAACATAAAATATTCATTATCGTTTCAAAACAATTAAAAAATATATATTTTTTAAAAAATAATTTTTTAGATATAAAAAATATGAACATCTGAAATTTTCAATCTTATGCATATTCAAAACATTATTTTTAGATAAATATTTAAA
>JACGDI010000421.1:403989-418915 GCA_014898725.1 Jacaranda copaia | reverse complement strand
GGTCGATTGGGGCCACTATGCTCAAAGTGATAGTGGTTGAACTCTTCTTGTCCGACCAGAGAAAGTTCATGGAAGTGAGCCATACTGCTACGCTCAAGGCCTTGGCACACCACAATAATATGGTGAGTGTATGGTTGATTCGAGTTTCTCATCAAATGCAATCTGTTATTGGTTAAGCATAACTCACCGATGAGAACTTTTTCCTTTTAGGTGAGCTAGTTGGGCTACCATTTTTACCAGAGGTTGAAGTTAGCTCTGATTGATTGGGAACGATTGGAAAAGGGAAAGGACATGCAAACAATTAAGGTGCAACTCAAGTCCTCTTAAGACAGGGTCAACAAGCTGACGAAGGAGCTCGCGGACCTCTACAAGTAGCTCGTAACTAAAGACCAACAGTTGGTCTTGGCGATTAAAGAAAAAAACAAGATGGATGAGCTGTTGCATCAAGCTCAATTGGATATGCAGCAAAGCTATTATTCGGGTTGAAAGGTGGGGCACAATGCTGCTATATAGAAAGATCGGGCAGAATTTTATAGGAAGCTCTCGCTCATGTGATGGGAGATGGTGCAACAATTCATGTTGCGCTTAGCTTTTTAGGATGCGAGCCTAAGCTTTTCACTACATGACGTAAAGATTGCATTCTAAAAGGCTATAAATCAACTTGAGTATTTGGGCTACGCCTTTCGAAAAGAGGATAAGGACCACATCAGCCCCATCCTGGACAAGAAGCTGCAGTCATATCCTAATCCCAAGGAGGCAATTGTTGATTGGGGCACTGCGGAGGATATTTCAGTTAAGTCTATGACCACTATGTAAAAGAGGTACACAGAGGTGGCAAAGAGGCTGGCTACCATAGTGAAAGAGTTTGATTTCTCAAATGACTTTACCTTCAAGGTTTGTGATGGTATGGTTGATACAAGTGAATATTTGCTACACCCTGAGGATTTTTTGGTTAATAAGGCAGGCCCTTTGTGACCAGCGCCAGTTGCTCTCCCGTTTGTCGTAGTAAGGCTCGAGTAAGAGGCTAACAACCCTTTGGTGGTTCCTATTCCATTGAGTGATAAGCTTAACCAAGCAATCGAACAGGGCGCTTGGGCAATTTGGGTTGAGGGTACAGGGTCGAGCAACCAGTAGGGTTCTTGCTTTATGAGTTTAGTTGTCTTGCAAGTTGTAGCTTTGTAACCTCCCCCTCTTCCCCTTCATAATGACAAGTTTGTAATTGAGGATTTCATTGAATGAAATAAGACAGTTATTTCATCGACATGTAGTTGGCTATTTTTGTGCTTTACTTTGTTTTGGTGTCTATAGTCTTGTCGAACATGAATGGTTGATAATAAAATCAATTATAGATAATGTAAATCCCATAACAATGATCGTAGTAGACTCGAATCGACGAACGCAAGCATGAATGCACTCAACATTAGGGTCGATCATGGTTATTGCCTTTGCAAAGAAACAACTGCTTTTGTTGACTATAAACTTTGGGCTGAAAAGCCTTTACTTGGTAACTTGGAGCTGTTTTTTGGGTTGATTGTGAGGTCAACTATGAACTTTGGGCTGAAAAGCCTAGATTTCGCAGCTTGAAGCTGCTTCTTGGGCCAACGACTTGTTTTTTAAGTTATGCGAGGTAGGGGTAGGGGCTATTAGCATTACAAGTAAATGATAATAGAATTGCTAAGAACTTTGTTTAATTAATTTAAAGTTCATTTCGCAGAAAATATTTAATAATTTTCTATAATACATTTTATATTGTTGTTGTTTTATTTTATTTTAAATTAATTAGATATTTTTTAATATATTTAAATATTTTATCAATGTTATTATTTTATTATTTCTGCAATATTTATTTAAAATTAAAGTTCTTATGGCCAACTTAGGATAGTAATTTTTATATTACTTTAAAATATACTTTTTTTATTTTAGTTAAATATATTTTATTTATTTATTTTCAAAACTATTTTCAAACATTTCTGCATGTTCATATAAGAATTTATCTTTGATATTAAATTTTTATTTTACTAAGTTGTAGCTCTCTCAATTCATCTAGATAAAAAAATTACTTATACTTCATATTTGAGTAATATACTTCAAATAATATGATGTTGTGTAATATTTAAAAATAATATAATTTATTAAGTTATTAAAATTACTTCAATTTTCTGATCAAATGAATGAAGACATACTATATATATTTTCTATAAGATATTCATTACATTTATTAGCACTTGATTTACCCATTTTTAATTATGTACATTTAAGAAAGAATTTTTCATTTTTTGTATAGAATATCATGTGCTTTGATAAGTTTATTTTGATTGGTTGGGTGTTTTATTTTGATTGGTTGAGTGTTCACTTATTATAATATTTTTATAAAAAAATCA
Organism: Jacaranda copaia; assembly: GCA_014898725.1. Taxonomy (NCBI): domain Eukaryota; kingdom Viridiplantae; phylum Streptophyta; class Magnoliopsida; order Lamiales; family Bignoniaceae; genus Jacaranda; species Jacaranda copaia. Next base: position 416,534 of record JACGDI010000421.1, on the reverse strand, counting down.
TTTTATCTTTCTTTAATAAAAAAATTATGTATATAGAGCTAAAAATCAAAATTTCATTGCTAAGTAAACACTTCTTCACATTAATTGATATATTTCATATTTAATAATTTATATTCACTTTGATAATGTTAACTCTCAAAAATTAAATGGATATACAAAGTAATAAAATTGTCTAATAAATATGAGCTTTAATAAATATTAACTTATTCTTTCATTTAAAGAGTTAGATTTTTTTAATTTAATTATATATTTTTATCCAAAAAAGTAGTCAATAGCTAAGTTATTTCAAGACAACAACCAATTTTTCATACTTAATAAATTCTTTTATATTTATATAGATATAATCACTTTATTTTTAGTTGAAGTAATACAATATTCAATTATTTCTAACAAAAAATTATTAAATAAAATAACAAATATTCAATCATTTGATAAATAAATTCTTTTATGCCTTAATTAGATAATTGTTTTCTAGACAACTTAGAATTTAAATATGTATGCATAAATATTTATCTAATTTAAAAAACTTATTTAGTTAAATGTTCTGCTTTACTTTTATTTTCTTAACTCTTTCATTTACTTTTTTAAATTTTATCATTTTAAAATTTTTTGTATAATTTATAAATTTAGAGTTAACAATTCTTCATATTCCACAACTTATTTAAATACAAATTATCTTCCAACATAATATCTTTGAATTAAAATATTCATATTATCTTGTTTAATTTGTAATTGATTTTGTTACTTTAAATACTAAAAATAATTATGATTCATTTTTAATCACATGAAATAAAAAAATATTATTATAAAATAATTATTTCAATATTAAATTTTTTTTCGGAGAGTACATACTAGTAATATAATATGGTTGAGTGACGTGTATTCCAATGGTATAAGTCTTTCACATAATATAGGAGGTTAGAAGTTTGAATTCGAACGGACTCCTAATGTGTGATTAGGAAAATGCAGAGTGGACGTGTATAATTAAAATAAATAAATAAATAAATAAGTATAATATAATATAAAATCAAATCAAATCCATATATATTAATCTTGGAATTATTTCTAGAAAGACCTGAGTTTGTTTGATTAAGTTAAGAAAAATTGATCAGGGAAAATCAGAATTCAATTTGGTCGGAAAAGAAAACCTTAAAATCTCCAACAATGAAAAAAATAGTAAAGGTAATTGAAAGTTAGTAAAATTTGTTGACAAGTCGAAAAAGGAAAGTAAATCTGTTGAGATATATATTGCAAATGATTCGAAAACGTAAAAACAAAAACTAAAAAAAAAGATAATAAAATTAAATATGCTAATCCAAAATCTTGGCTCTTTAAATGGTAGATGTTTCTTAGCTAGTGATTAACTTAATTTCAGTCATTTGGGTGAGGAAAATCAATTTAAATCCTCTATTTTATATAAACATATTTCATTGTAAATTAAATACACTTGATATATATATATATATCAAATTAAAATAGGAGATGAAATAGAGAATATAATAGAAGCTTTATTGAAAATATTTTCTTCGACAAAATTAAAATTTTCAGCTATATTTTGGATATTTTATTATTTTAATTTATTTTTTGGACAAATTCTAATAATTGTCTATTATTTACATTGAGTAAGGGTCTTATTAATTCACTACAAAAAAAAATGGAATATTAGTGAAAAATAATAAGTAAAAATTGTCACTAATGACATAGATTAAGTGACGACAAGTTAGTTTTTTTTTTTTTTTTTTTTAAAAAAGTGACAATAACTTTATTGTTGTCACTAATGGAGCTCTTTAAGTGACAATATCTTTTGTTTTGTCACAAGATAGTTCAATAGTGATAAAAATTATTATTTTAAATTGTCATTATTGATAGTTAGTGATACCCCTCTGATAACAACTTAGTGATAATAAAATTGTTACTATAATTTGTGATAAGGTTTTCATTATTAATAAGTTTTCACCATAGTTCTGTTACTAATTGTTAATTGTGATAACTTAAATATTATTCTTGTCACTATTTAACTTGTAAAAATAATTAAGAAGACAAAACGAATTTTTTTATCACTTAATATATATAATTAGTGACTATTTATTTAATGTCACTTATTATTTTATTACTAATATTTTTTTTAGTGATTTAGTTTGAAAGAGATATATTTAATATATAGTTATGTAACGAGAATTTTACTCATTTTAGATTAAGTCAGAGGAGCTCCAATTAAGTTATGAAATAGTTACTTGTGTGAATAACAGTTATAACTTTTTCCGCTATTATTATTACTTTTCTTGAATAGTACAACATCTTTTAAGGTTTATTCTTCCTCCTTTGAAGATGAACTAAGGGTGGTGATGCCGTGGTGGTAACAATGACAAAGATGACTTAGTAAAGTTGGATTTACTACTTTATAGAAGTTTTCCATAATCGAAATGAATTAGAACTCTTATAACTTAATCATAAAATGGATTGGAGCCTCCAAACTACAAATTATGAGACAAACTATATTGCCATTATGGGCCAAAACAATTCGACCAAAATAAATAGCTAGAATATTATTCAAGTTCTACTCATATATACAAAAGCCATGTATTATTTTGCTTCTACGCCAATTCTAAGAAAATCAGAATTTTGATTTTCTTTTTTTCTGCTAGGCTTACAAAAAAATATATACTAGAAATTTGGACAGCACCTTAATAATTTCAAAGTATCGGAAACAATCTATTCTAGACGCATTCTGTTCCTTGCTAGAAAATGGGCCTTGATCTTTTGTAGAGTAGATACTACAACTTTATCTGTGGCATTTTCTTGCAATGCTTCACTCACCCAATCCTTCAAGCTCATTTCTTCACTAAACATATCATTTGTTGGCTTCTTCTTTGTAAATATCTCTGACAACATTACGCCATAACTATAAATATCCCCATTTATGGACACTTTCCCTTTCGATCCATACTCTAACCGTATTACATGTTCATAATCGTAGAGGATTAGTTCATAGAATTCAATTTGCATGACAATTACTAGCTAAAACAAAGATAACATAGGTAAAAGAAAAACAAACCAAAACTTATATAGATGGAGACTAAAATTTAAAATTTTTGAGCTGTAGACATCACCTGGTGCAGCGTACCTGATTGTTGCTTAGGTGTTAGTTTGAGTTACAGTCTCACCTTCATCAAAGAGCTTTGCAATATCGAAATCACCAACATGAGCAGTCATAACTTCATCGAGCAAGATGTTGCTCGGCTTTATATCACAATGAACAACAGGGAATGCATGATCATGATGAAGATATTCCAAGGCTAATGCAACATCCATTGCCATTTTTAGTCTTTCTATAATATTTAGACAATAGTTCTCAGGATATAACCATTTTTCCAAGCTCCCATTTCACATGTATGCTAGAATTAATGCTTTGAATTCTATGTTACTACAACATCCAATTATGTGAACCAAGTTTTTGTGTCGAATGATGCTCAGAATCTCACTTTCAGTATCAAAGCTCTTGGCAACTCCTTCTAGTTGTAAGTTGAACACTTTTACAGCGACATTTAACCCATCAGAATGCATACCTTTAAGTACTAAATCAAAGCTTCCTCTTCCAAGTAAATTGACTTCACTAAAGTCACTTGTTCCTTGTACAAGTTCTCTATATGAAATTCTTCTCCAAACAATGCCTAGTGGAGTATCATTTGGTAGTGGTGTTTTACTCTTTGAGCTTGGAATATCACCTAAAAACTAATTGTAGAATAAGTCCACTTGGTTGATTGCCTTTAAACTTCCAATCCCAGATGAAAGTTGACTACTCATATTGTTTGAGGACAAGTTAGCGCCACTATGTCTCTAAGATCTCAAAAGTTGAAAGGTATGGTGGAATTCAACTTGCTGGAGTTTAAGTAGATGTTTCTTAGGGACTTAAGCTTGCCCAAGCATTGAGGTATTGGACCTGTGAGCATATTATTACTCAGGTATAAGTTCCCTAAATTGCTCATTTGGCAAAGTTTCACGGGCAAATATCCTCGTAGTAGATTGCCATCAAGAGCAATTGTTTGGAGATGCTTTAATTTCCCAAGTGTAGTTGGTATGAACCCTGTCAACTCATTCCCTTTTACATGCATGAGTAGCAAACTGCTCAAGTTTCCAATCTCAAAAGGAATTGCTCCTTTTATGTTGCACTGACTTGCCCTAAACTTTTGGAGAGAGGTAGATAAATTCCCAATAGACGTTGGGAGACTACCACTAAATTGATTTATTGATAGTTCCAACCCCAACAAGCATTGGTAATTAGTTAAAGTAGAAAGAAATGTCAAATCTCTTGTCAAATCCTTTCTCAAAACCCAACATTTTGTAAGAGTTTTAAATTACTAAAGTTGGGTATAGATCTATTAAATGAGTTGCTGCCCACGTCCAAGATAGTAAGCTTCGAAGCATTATTGATAGAGCTTGGAATTGGCCCCTTGAGCTTGTTATAACTCAAATAAAGCCCTTCAAGATTGAAAAGTGAATCTCCCATAGTTGAAGGAAGAGTACCAGAGAATTAATTCATTATAAAACCTATATACTTCAAGGTTGATATGTTGAAAATGGAAGATGGGATGGAGCCAGATAAGAAATTGAACTGCACACTGATAACCTGAGCATAATCGAGATTGCCAAGCTCTTCAGGTAATTCACCAGCAAATATAGTGTGAATTTTGGATTTTATTATACAAAAAGTAGACAATAATAAGAAGAAAGATTTGACTTATTCTTAGGCTGTGATATAAAGATTTGATAGTTTTGTGGAGTTTTTGACCAAGGATTTTTCATACTTCATTCCAGAGTTTTCATTTTTAGATTTCGATTTTGGGCTTTGATTATTTATTTATTTATTTTTCAGCCACTTTTTTGTGCATTCTAAGTGGATTTTTTGCACATGATGGCAAAGGGGCGAAATTGATTGATGATGATGTCCATGCTAGAGGTTGGGTTGGAGTGGCTGTCGTTCAGATCGAAATCATGCTCAAATTGCTAAATTTTAGGAGCTACAAACCAAAACTAAAGTTTGACTCTTTAGTGTTCTAAATTGCTAGTGGGCTACATATACTAAACCAATTTTGTAATTTTGCCAAAATTAATTTAAAATTACAAAATATTTGGCTAAGCTTATGTACAAGATTTGTTAAGTTCATACCTATTGTAAGATTCTTTAAAACTTATAAGATGTTATATCTTATTCCCGAAATAAGCCTTGAAGCTTTTGGATTGGGTAAAAAAAACAAAAAAAATTGGAGCTTATGAGATCATATTTTAGGTTAAGCTTATTTCTTAAAAATTTTCATAAACACTTCATAACATCTTACAAGTTCTCAAATATCAAATAAGATGTTTTGAATAGTTTATAAACTCATCCAAATGCCCTCTTAAATTTTGACACCTACAAGTTTGTTATCATACAATGCAATGCGTGGAAGAGAATAATTGTTTGTAAACATAGAAATCAAATAATGATTTTTCTACATCTTCAGTGTACCTTTGAAGTAGTTTGAATCAAGGTATAGATATTCCAAAGAAGAGAGGTTTCCAAGTTGCTTGGGTATGACACCTACAAGTTTGTGTTATATATATATAGATATATATATATTAAGAATGTGATAAGAAAAGTGAACATATAATTGTTGAAAATGTGTGTAGGAGTGGTATTTTCCAAAATGAATCCTTCTAACTAGAGGGTTTTAATTAGATAAAAAGATTAATGTATTGATCACAAGCTAAGTACACGAGATGATTTTCAAACAATACTATTACTAAATTATACATATAAGTGAAACAGAACATACATGTGAACTCATTTGACTAGAGAGTTAAGATTCTAAGCATGCTCAATCTCTCAATTTTAGTTGGTATGTTGCCACTGAAACGGTTCTTGTGTAAGTGTAAGTTCTCAAGGTCCTTGCACTTGTATATATTTGGTGGAATTTTTCCATAAAGCTTATTTGATGAGAGATAGAGTGTTTTCAGCTTTGGCATATTATTGTTGCACATGTGATATGGGAGCTTACCTATTAAGTTATTATATTTGAGATTAATTATTGTCACAGAAGACATGTTGAGAATACCATATGATGTGGGGCCTGTTAATTTATTGAACTCTAAATTTATTATACCCAATATCTAAAGTATGTAGCTTTGAAGCATTGGATAGAGATGTAGGGATGTTACCCATGAAGTAATTGTTATTCAAATGCATATGTTGAATTTTAGGTAAGTTTCCAAGCCACAATGGTATTTCTCCAGTGAAGAAATTAACTCCCACATAAAACTCTTTTAGATGATGTAGATTTGATAGCTCATTTAGTATAGAACCTGTGAAATCATTGAAGCTAATACGTAAAACTCGAAGAAATGTTAAATTTCCAAGATGAGGAGAAATAATTCCTTGTTGTTTGAAATGAGAAATGTTTAGACTAGTGACTCTCTTGTGTTTGTTACCGCAAGGGATGCCAATCCAACAACAAACGAATGTATTATTGGACCAACTCTCAATCAAAGAGGCATATGGATATGAAGTGATGGAATTTTTTAATGTAAGAAGGGCATGTTGATCAGTGGTATAATTGAATAATACTGTGGCCGAACAAATTAGAATGTAGTTTAATAAGAATAGTGCTAGAGCAAAGTAAAAGCAAGAACTCTCCATTAAACAGGTATTTTTTTGTGAAATGTATAGCTACTAAGGGAGGCATGCTCTAGTGGATATATATAAAGAAACCTCATGAAGTGATGATTCTTTTCTCCAACACAATATTGACTTGTGTGGTTGTAGAGCAAAAGGACCAACCCGGCGTCCACGTCACAAAATAGAAAATTACATGTGAAATTAATGATAGTTGATGAATTTTAATTGACTTTCCTATGCTTGAGCTAGCCTTCATGAATCTTAGTGGATCATTACATGGAAGGTGCAACATTAATGGTGAAAAATTAAATTTCCTGATTAAATATACAAAATTGATTAATCATCCTTGTAAACCATTGCTTTGATAGGTTTACATAAGAAAATTTTTATTAACTGATAGAAATATATTTTCTCAAAACCTTATACTTGTACATACAAAAATGATTTCAAGTAGAGCAAAATGAAAAATAAATCTTTATCTATATTGGGCATGTATATATATATATGTGTGTGTGTACATCATCTTTCAAACATAAAAAAAAATAATATCACATCATCTTTCAAAAATAAAACAAAATAATATCTTCTAAAAATTAAGTATTTAAATCAATCAGGCACCTAGCATATATATATATATATATAATTGAGAAATTAAAATTTTAAATATTCAAACGAACTAACGAATTGAGTTTGAGTACTCGAAAACAAGTAGAAAACTTAGCTAACAAGATTAAAACTCATGATAGATTATGGAACACTTGTTACTAGACTGGCTTCACATATATATGTTATCTTAACCAAGTTAGTTCTAGCAATTTCTTGATTTCCTAGCATGAACTTTTGTGATCAAGTGATAATATCAAATTCATCAATTATAATATGGATTTACTAACGAGAAATTTTCTTTTATCATAATTATAATATTTTTGCAAGTTTAATAGACGTAGGAATTGTGTATATATGTGTGTGTGTGTGTGTGTGTGTGTGTATTAGAATATAAAATTAAAATACTTAAGTCTTTTTTGGGTTGATTTTTCCACCAAAAGAAGGACTATTGTTTTTCTACATGGGAAGAATCAATACGTTTCTCAGCGTGGAATATAGTTAAGTAAATTTACCGTGCATGGCACGGGATTTATGCTAGTTGGTATGATATGACAATAAATACGTGGCTGAGACTATGTTTTGTGCACTTCTTTCCAAATGACAATGTCAATCAAGAAACTGTACATTGTGGCTATGCCTCGTTTTCCAACAATAAGGATAATTGAGAAGTCATCACCCATTTCTTGAACAAGTATTTTGATTTTAAATTACTTATTATTCACCAAGATTGTGCTGCCATTTGACTCAATTATTTAAAGATCACATTTAATTAAAATTCAATTTTCAAAAGAATTGATTTAACTATTTTTTATATTATAGAATTAGGATTTTATTTAGTTCCAACAGGAGTAGTAACCAAGTAACTTACTAACCAATATTCCGTCCCCTCCCCAAAAAAAACAAGAAAAAAAGATAAATAAAAAATAATGAGCAACAATACAAAAGTTGTCACTAGTTATATATATTAGCCGATAGGTGACAAAATATTTTGTTACGTCACCTTAATTAATGATTTTTGCCAACCAAATAATGATAATAATAGTATTTAAGTTGTCATAATTGACAATTAGTGACATACCTTTGGTGTCAGCTTAGTATAATGAAAATTTTGTCACAAATTATAATGGTAATTTTTATTGCTACTGGATTGTCACTGTAAAGATATCACTAATTGTTAACAGTGACAATTTAAAACATTAATTTTTGTCACTCATGAGTCATAACATGACTAAACAAAAATTATTGTCATCTAAAAATATAAATATATAGTGGCAAAATAAAAACTATTGTGACTTAATACATATTATTAATAACAAATTTTACATTGTTATTTATTATTTTGTCACTAATATAATATTTTTTTAGTGATTTTTCAAAATTATTCACTATCTATCTTTATGAGAAGGGCATTGTAATATAATTTAGAACTAGAATTATATTTGCTTATAGAACTTGGATTCAAAAATTAGCAAAGAAGCTATTATTGTATTAGGTTAATAATGCAACTGCAAGTTCTAGAGATAAAGCTGCTCCAGAGACAGGGGAGATTAGGATGAATTTCCTGTGGAAAGCTTCCTGACAGGCCACAATTGTGAGCAAAATCAAATCTGCATCAAAGAAGATATGTTGCAGAATGCAGATAGATAAAAGAAAATTTTCCCCGTAATTGCGCTTTGCCGCAGGCTGCACAATATCTCTTAATTGGATAGGTTATATTTTAAGGAATGATATTCATTTGCAGTGATCTAGTGTCTTCTTTTCTAACTTTTATATTCGTTTCGACGATTATATGATTTGAATTCTATAAGACTTTCACTAACTAAAAATTGGAATTGCCTGTCCCTGAGTATAAGTTTTTCAGTATCATTGACTCAACATTCATTGTTGATTTCATTGAACTCATTACCTTAATTATAGTTACCTAATTCTCTCTCTTACCGTAGGTACCTCAAATTGATATTTGCACACCAATTCTCAGTACTTCGTGAATTGATACCCCAGGAGTCCCTTTGTTTTGGACTTTGGGTCCCAGAAAATAGAGATTTTTTTTCCTTAAAACAATATCAAGTACTAAATAGCTTTACTTCACCGATTGTCATTTCCTTCATCTATCAATAATTTTTCTTCCAAGTACCATTCCACTGGCAAAGAATTAATATTAACTGTCACGGCAATCAAGCGCTTCTTCACAAATTATATAATTTTGTGGCACTTCATCACAAATTATATAATCTTGTTATTATCATTCAATTTATGTGAATGATTCTATTTTGAGTCCATATGATAATTGCACTAGGTAAGAGGTTACAATTGCGTCCTGCCCAATGGGAGATGGATCGCCCCTTGATTTAATATTTATTTATAATTAATTATTCAAAAATTAGGATCAAATAAATAATCTAAACCAGCAACTGAACTACCATTTACCAGCGCAATATTTAACTAGCAAAAAAATAAAAATAAACCAATTCAACGACTTGTTGTTAAATAGATACGAACAAATGTTGTGTAGTAGTACTTATAATGTGTCCTATTTTTGCATTGGTGAAATAATGCTATCAAAGGCTCCAAAGCATTGGACACTCAATGGTTGAAGCCTTTTCTTTTCTTATCTTATTTTTCGTTTTTCTTGTTGGTTTTCAATTTAATGTTTTCTTTATTTGTTTGTTTGGTTTAAAAAGAGAGCAAAAATAACAACATTAATTGTGGAGTTATCAAATTATTCTAACAGAAAAATGTTGTCATCAGAGTTAAGGTGCACGAGGGAAATTAGAAAAGAAAAATCAATATTGGGGGAAATATTTCAAACAATATATCAGAGTATGTATACAAAGAAACCAGTATTATTGAAGATAAGATTGAATACAAACGGAATTGTTATCAAATAATTCTTCCTTCGGGATATTATACATATTGTTTAATAAGACACAAATAAATTTAGATAAAAGTTGAAAAGATGAATATATTTATAAAGTTGCTTTCAAAATAATAGAAAATTAGTGCTATCATATTATTACTTTAAATATTGAAGGATATTTATGATAAAAATAGTCACTACCAAAAACTAAATACGTATTTGCTATGAAAAAGTTACTATGAAATTAATTTCATAATTATAGTTACAAATTATCTTCATAGCAAATATAATTATTTTAAATTATAAGGAATACAAATTATTATTTATCAGTCCATGATCATGCACGTTCGAAAGTCAAAACACAATAGATTAATCATATATTGACTGTAGAAAATTAATATATATGAAAAACGAATAATCATTAATTATGAATTTGTTGTAGCGAGAGTTAGCTATAAGAACATTAACAATGAATTATTTAGGACAATTTTGTAGTTAAATTAGTAGCATTAACTACAAAATAATTGTAGTAGATGCCCTAATTTTTTGTCATGAATTTTATTTTTAAAAATAAAATTGTATATTGATACGTCTCAATATATATATATATATATATATATATATATATATATGAAGCATATATTTATGACAAAGGGCGCGCGTAAGAAGTTATATTAACACATTTTAGCAATGAAACAAAGTATATCTTATTATCTTTTGCATTGTGGAGAAAACTTTTTCTCATACAGTATATAAAATTCAATACTTGGTTTCGGAAGTAGGATGCAATTGTAATACCAATTAGCAGTGGGAGAGCCCGGGTAGCATGTAATATTAATATTTTTTAAAGTGCTTTATTTTTAATAAATTTTACATATCATATACAGTCATATATTTTATATGTCACCAAATAAATATATACATGCGTAGAGATATATGCAACATGTTATTTTATTAATTATTTGTATATAATTATTAAATATGCTTTCATATTCTAAATGAAATAGTATATTATTGGTGTACTGTTATTAACAATCAACTATTTAACTAAAATAATAATTCTGGGTTATATATTATTATTCATTAACAAGTTAATATATGATTAAAAACCAATATATTAATATTATTTTTTCAATTTGAATTTATGGACAGATTATAAATTTATAGATGATTACATATCATTAATCATAACACAATAAATCAGTTAAAATTAATGGTTATATTAACTATCAAATAGCAATTCCGAGATAAAATCTGTATTTGTCGCGTACGTAACATTGGTAAAACAACTAATTAATTGAATTAATGATTACATCTTAATAGAATAGATTTCACTTCAATAAAATTATGTTAGATTCCTGATTCGTTACGTTATCTCGGACGTGCCTCACGCGTCGATCAGTACAAGTTGGATATGTTCAACAATGTTGAAAGAGAAAAATTAATTACCTATAAAAAAAAAAACGGAAGAGGAAAATTAATTATAAGGACTTGTTTGATTTCGTTTTCATTTCACTTAGTCTACTATTCACACTTTCAAAAAATATATATATATATATATATTTACTGATTTATTATTAAAAATCTTATTTATTTTGATTTTTATACTTATTATTGTCATTTTCGGTCATGATGCACTTATTTTTTTAAGTTAAAACTCACACATATAATATTTTTCTTATTCAAAAATAATAAAATCTGTTAATTAATTAAGTAATATTTTTTCCCCACTCATACAAAATTATAGCACCATTATTTCTGATCCCAACACTATTTGATTAATGTAACATAAAACAAGGATTAAGACGTATAAATTATTATTCTTGTTCCCAACTTCTTTTACACCAGAAAGCGATACATTTTTGTGTCCACGCAAAACTAATTAAAAGAAAAATAAAAACACATGTAAAAATACAAAAAATTAAAAAAAAAAATTAAAATGAAACCAATCAAGGGTATTATCCATTCTCCTGAGAATCCGCGTACTGTGCAAGGTGGTGGGCAATATATGGTGAGGTGCATGGCACTGCCCAGTCTGCAGTATCCACTTCCCCCAGTAGGGAAGAAAAAACAGATTGAAAAGTCATGAAGGGGCATATTCGTCAATTCAAGTTGGTGATGAAAGAAAAACAGCTGGCTCTTTAAAACTTTTTAGCTCCAAGCATTTCATTTCCATCCACGTAATAAAAACAAGAAAAAGGCAACCCACAAAAAAAGAAAAAATAGAAAAATGAAAAGGGCCTTGTCGCTGCCACATCCTCTCCAAAGTCCGAACTCAGTTTCTTTTTACGCGGTTTTTGCCACCCCAAGTATCGCCTACAAAACTATACTTTCTCGACTCTTCTAAAGCTGACTCCATTTTCAGAAATTTCCCCACCGTCCATTGCTCACAGGAGAGATAATCCTCGACAGAAGAAGCAAAATGGTGTT
>JACGDI010000421.1:389904-402639 GCA_014898725.1 Jacaranda copaia | reverse complement strand
TATATTGTTTATTTGATTATTTTTTTAAATGAAATTTATTAGAAAAAAATATGCATTTTATTGTAAGTTAACGGATTCGGATATTCATAAACGGATATTCGAATATTTATAAATGGATATTCAGAATAACTATAATCGAATACGGATATATCCGAATTCGGATAATATCCAGCTGACGCGAATTCGGATGGTATTAAAAAATATCCATCGAATACAAATACGGATACGGATATTGTAAAACATAAACGGGTACGGATACGGATACAGTCTATCCAATCCGTTTAATATCTGTTTATAGCCTTAGATATTAATTAGATATACCAAAGTCATGTTGTCGCCCTGCATTTATCAGCTCTTGTATGGCAATGCAATTGAAGCACAGGAATTCAACAACTTCTAATTAAACAGTAAAACAAGATAAGAAGGTCTGCTAAGTATTGTCTTATCTGGGTGATTACCAGAATTTGCAATCAAATTATAGTTTCAGATTATTAAAACCAACTTTTGTCTTACGCCATTTGACTTTCAAACCTAGTTATTATGATTTGTTTTCTAGGTTCTCACAATTTGGACCCTGCTTTTCTTCTGGTGTTTCTGCAGATGCTTATGATGCCCTTGATCCTAATGGAAATATAACTGTCAAATGGGATGTTATCAGCTGGACTCCGGATGGATACGTTGTAAGTATATATATATGGAGTACAACTATTAACTTTATATGCATGAAATAAAAGACGTCTTTAATTTCAATTTGTGAAGGCAAGGGTCTGTTAAATCCCAACAAACAAACAGCATTTGCTTTGGCAACCTTTTATGCATCTGAGTTCATCTTATAGGGTATTAAAGAAGTATGTATTGTTTTTAGCAGTGCACCAGAAAAGGTGAAAGATTTTAAATCAAACTTGTGTAGGCTTTAGTTTTCTTGGTGGCTTCTCATCCTAAAGTTTGTATTTGCAAGCACTATTTCCAACTAACTCAACGAGAAAAACACATAGTTCGTGGGTTTGTAAACATGAGCTAGTCATTCTGTACTGTATATGTTTTATTTTCTCAGTCATGTAATCCTTGATTTCTTTAATGACATCTTGTCATATCAGCTGTCACTAAACTTCTTGTTTCTGAAATGTGGTAGGCTGTTGTTACAATCTTCAACTTTCAGAAATATCGACATATTGAATCACCAGGGTGGAAATTGGGTTGGACATGGGCCAAAAAAGAAGTGATTTGGAGCATGCTGGGAGGGCAAGCTATAGATCAAGGAGATTGTTCAAGATTCAAAGGAAACATTCCCCATTGCTGTAGAAAGAATCCCACAATTGTAGATTTGTTGCCAGGAACTCCTTATAACCAACAGATTGCAAATTGTTGCAAAGGTGGAGTTATAAGCTCTTGGGTACAAGATCCAGCAAATGCGGCAAGTTCATTCCAATTGAGTGTTGGTCAAGCTGGAACAAGCAATAGAACTGTCAGGCTGCCAAAGAACTTCACCCTGCAAACGCCAGGGCCAGGATATACCTGTGGGCCTGCTAAAATAGTAAAGCCCAGCAAATTTACAACTCCAGATAAAAGAAGGGTTACCCAAGCTCTAAGTAAGTTGTTCCCCCATGTCTTTCCTTATTATTACTAAATGGCGACATTCTTCTCAGTTTCCTGGTATGCTATTCATTTCCACTATTTTTCACTGAAGGGCTATTGATAGTGACTTAGTGAGGGGGAAGGAGAAACCAAACCTCACCAACTTCCCATCAAAAATCAGTTCAAGGGGGAGTTTTATGGTGGGCAAGGAAGCGGTGGGGTGCCTATGTTATTGGCTCATGTTTTTATTTAGCCAAGCCTTTTTTGAAGGAGGCAAGCATATGCACATATTTCTAAGATATAAAATGTTTATATATAAAAAGTTTGGTCATGTTAAATGGGTGAATCTGAAGTACTTTGCAGAATTAGAACCCAAGCAGACAAGCTTTGTACCCTAAAAAGCAAAACAGAAGGGAGTAGAGAGGACATTTGCCTGTGATAATAACTTCATCAATTGTCTTTTGCTTTGAGATCTTTCCTCAATTAATTGAGTGCTCATGAAAGAGAAAGAAACTTACACATGATATACTCATCACTCAATTATGGAAATAATGAAGTGTATTTGTTTCAATGAGGTAATTGTGAGTTCTAGTATTTATTCCAAACTTTCTGTATATGGACTCTTTTGTTTTAACTTCAGCTTTCCTGAGGCTGAAAGCTTACCTAATGTAAACTCTTTTATAGTGACATGGAACGTAACTTGCACTTATTCACAATTCCTGGCTCAAAAGACACCCACCTGCTGTGTCTCGCTCTCCTCCTTTTACAATGATACAATTGTGAACTGTCCAACTTGCGCTTGTGGCTGTCAGAATAAAACTCAACCAGGGAACTGTGTGGAGTAAGGATTCACTCGTATTTTCCATAAGTAATCGTTTCTGTATTTTGCATGTATTTTAATATCACTTGTACTGTTTCAATGTCTGAATCTTGCAGATCTGATTCTCCACACATAGCTTCAGTTGTTTCAAACTCAGACAAGAACAATTTAGCACCTCTTGTTGAGTGTACCAACCATATGTGCCCTGTCAGAGTCCACTGGCATGTCAAACTTAACTACAAAGAGTACTGGCGTGTGAAGGTAGCAATCACAAATTTTAACTACGGAATGAACTATACGCAATGGAATCTTGTTGTTCAACACCCCAACTTTGACAATCTCACTCAGATATTCAGTTTCAACTACGAGCCATTAACGCCATATGGTTCCATAAGTGAGTGATCTGTTCTTTTATCTGTGTGCAAAAAGCACCATTTTATATGCATATACTTTTTTCTAATGAATTCTGTCTGAATTGTTCAAATTTTGGACAGACGATACAGCCATGTTATGGGGAATAAAGTTTTATAATGACTTGCTCATGCAAGCTGGCCCTTATGGAAATGTGCAATCAGAGCTGTTATTCAGGAAGGAAGCAACTTTCACCTTTGAGAAGGGCTGGGCATTCCCGCGAAGGATATACTTCAATGGGGACAACTGTGTAATGCCACCACCAGATGCTTATCCATATCTTCCGAACAATAGCCCTCGGACAGCTATCTCTATGTTTCAACTTATAGTAACTACCTTGGCATCTTTGGTTATCTTATTGGCACATCCCTGGTGAGCTTGACTATGGGAAATAAAGAGAATTGATAACTCATTATTCGATCCAGTTAACTCAGTCCTCTTGTCACTCTGTGCTGTAGTTTGCTTTTAACTTGATTGTATTTGTATAAATACCCACAAAAAGAATTGTTTAGAAAAACTCACAATCCAAATTCATTGTAAAGTTCATAGTTCTCTTGGATTTAAGCTGTGTAATCTTTTGCAATCTTTCTGGGCAAGTTCTGTTAAACATGCTGGCAGCAGAAGAAAGCTAAGAACCAAAGATATGAAGATTGAAATCAGCATCACATACAAAACTCACAAGTAGGATGATACGTATGTACGAACCTAAATATTCTTTCACTAAAATTTTCCAGAACAACACATTTCTTCCAGCAAGTGCCATCTAGAAGAGGTCTGGTATTTTTTACTGCCAAAATTTGCAGAAAGAACCCATCGATTAATCTGAAAAATGGTAATCACACATACACAATAAGCAAAAACACAAAACCTGCAATTATTGAAAATGAGACAAGATTTTGTTGGGCAGAGTTTGGTAAAATTGGGTATGCATCTGGAGGGGGAAGCTGACATTCATCCCCATTGAAATAAATTTTTCTGGGGAATGCCCAGCCCTGCTTCAGTGTAAATGTATTCTTATCCTTCTTCAAGAGTATCTCGGTCTGAACATTTCCAAAGGGTCCAGCTTCCATAAGCAAATCATTATAAAACTTCATGCCATAAAACATGCCAGTATCATCTGCAAATTGTATCATCCCAAAATACATTAGCACTGGCAGAAGTTACCAATAAAAATACAGAAGAAAGCTTAAAAAACAAAGAAAAGAAAGAACAAATTTAGAAATGGTAATGATTTGCACTCACTTATGGACTGGTAAGGGACTAGAGGCTTGTAATCAAAGCTAAACACTTGGGTGACATTGTTGAGATTGGGATGCTGTGCCACTAGTGTCCACTGCGTGTAGTTCATTCTGTAATTGAAATTAGTGATGGCAATCTTGACGCGCCAATAATCTCTGTAATTGATCTTCACGTGCCAATGAACTCTTATTGGACACATATGATGAGTGCATTGCAGCAGCGGTACATTGTCCTTTCTTGGGGTGTTTATTCCCACCATTTTTAGCTTGTTTGAGTCGCTCCTGCATTTGTTAAGATCAGCAGATCCAAAAAGAAGAATGTCATCCTAAGTGTAAGAAATGTGAATTTGCTTAAGATTAAGAGAATTTGCTTTACTTGATGCAATCTTTCTTGTTCTGGCAGCCGCAAGAGCAAGTGGGGCAAGGAGTGATAGTTTCGTTGTAGAAAGATGATAAAGAAACACAGCAGGTGGGATTCTTGGATACCAAGAGTTGTGAATAAGTGCACGTTACATTCCATGTCACTGCATATATTAGGCATAAGTACCAAATATTATCAACAACAAAGCAAAACTTCAGATAATTTAACATGCTCACTTAATGCCTGAGTTTTTCGTCTGTGATCGGGAGTGAGGTATACAGTGGAAGGCACAATCTTGGCAGGGCCACAAGTGTAGCCCGGTCCAGGGCCGAGGAGGGTGAAATTCGTGGGGAGTTTGACTGTCTTGTTGGAAGTCCCGGCAAGTCCAACGCTGACTTGGAATGCAGAAACGGCCGAGGTAGGGTCTTGGCCCCATGAGGACACCACCCCACCTTTGCAGCAGTTGGCAATCTGTTGATTGTAAGGTACTCCTGGAAGCAAATCAACCACTGTGGGATTTTTCTTACAGCAATGCGGCGCATTTCCTTTGAATTTTGAACAATCTCCTTGCTCTGTGGTTTGTGCACCAACCATTGACCAAATCACTTCCTTCTTAGCCCACCCCCATGATAAAGTCCAGCCAGGGCTTATTATGTGTCGATACATTTGAAAGTTGTTCATTGTCACAACGGCCTAGTCAAAGATTTTCACTTTTATTACATTAGCCAATAGAACACAATGCTTATGCATTTATATCAAGAAGACGAAGGGGATTGTTCTTACCACATATCCATCTGGTGTCCATGATATTACATCCCATTTGATTGTTATGTTCCCAAATGGATCCAATGGATCATATGAATCTGAAAAGTTTCAAGAAATGGGGACAATTATTATGAGTTAAACAAGAAATATCATGTTTCAACAATAGAAACATGAAATTACCAGCCTGAGAAAAGATCATCAACAATAAGACAGCCCATAAACTGAAGAAGTTCAATGTGGAAAAGGATGAAAACAAGCCCGCTGATCTCTGATTCATTTTCAAAAACCGATGATTCTTCGATTCGAATTGGCTCAAAGTTGTAACATGTGGATGAGTACAACAACACTGGCTGCGTTATGTGTATATGAGTAATTGATTATGCACTAATGATTTTTTCCCACCTAATGGTTGTTGAAACTTCATTCGCTTTTGTTTCTCCTGTCTAATCATCTGTTATTTTTATAGGCTCTTGGGTCGTAAGGTAGATGATCAAAAGGGCGGGAGGCATGAGACATTTGAGCTTAATAGATAATTAGTCAGCGTTCCTGGTGCTACATCATTTTTGCGTAGTAATCTGATGCAAAGATTGCTCCTTTAATTTTTTTTCTGTTACTTGAGCCATATATGAAAATTCATCACTTTTTTACCTAGATATTACCCCCCCACCCCTCCTTTTTCTGGTTTCAAATTGAAATATTTGACACCTACATCCTTGTGGAACTTTGAGTCCCAAGTTTGAGGGAGTTTAGTTATTTTATGAAATTTTCACAATATTTTATAAAATATTTTGAAAATTATAAGATATTATAAAGTGTTTGATAAAATTTTTAAGAAGAGATCTATTGGCTTTTAAAATAAAAAATTAAAATCTTATAAGTTATTTTGGAAAAAGTAATGAGTTCCTAACTTATTTTTAAAATTTTAGTAAATTTTATTAATTTTAAGCATATTTTCCATTACTAATATCTTTTGAAGTCCAAAATGTTATTACTTATTATATTCAAATATTTCAAACAATTTATTTTTAAAATAAGATTACAAATTTCAAAAAAATCTTATAAAATATAAATATTTATAAAACTTTTTAAATAAATTATCCCGAACACTCTCTCAATAACAATCAAATGAAAGGGGCTTTTTAAAATTTTAAATTTAGGTAAGCATCCACTTAACTAGAAAATTAGAAGGTAGCTCCAAATTTTTTTAGTTTTTCGCAAAACTCTCCACTTTCTATGTTTTCTACAAACCAATCTTCTTTTCTTGTTTTCCAGGAACATTACATTTTCTTTACATTTTTGCATTAATGCATAATTCCTACAGGTCACAACCTACTAAAAAAATATTCTGTTTCAGAACTACTGATGACATTATTGAATAGTGTGCAAAACATATTTACATAAAGTTAATTTTAATTGTCAAACTATTTGCTAATAATGGCAATAAAAAAGAAGTTGTTTTGCATACTGGTCTCGTAAATTGCAAGAACATTCAAAAATGGATTTATAATGTTTAACTGAAAAGAATTTTGAAATGATTAACATGATAATCATACTACCATTCAATATCTATTGGTGTGCATCCCTTTTCAGTTTGCCTTTAACTTTTAGGTAAGCGGTGTTGCTAATCAAATAATTGCAATTTAACATCATCTGCAACCGGCCCTGGTCATGGTAAACAGGCAAAAGAGACCCGTGATGGGCTGGATTTGGGTAGGGGATCAAAATCTGTCATGAGGCCCACCCGGCTCCATACATCGTTGAATGTGGAATTTTCATATTATTTATTTCACTATATATTTCAAAATTCATTTCTTCTAAATTACTTTCTTCAGCGGAAAAAAAATTGATTTATATGATTTCCTATTTTTATTCCGAATCCAAATTCTCAAGGAAATAAATATTTGTAATGGCCTTGGATAATTATTCTCATGCTTGTTGTTGGTGTTTCATGAGAAATGTTACGGGAGAATGAATTTTGGGGAATGAAGCTGGAAAATCTGACGTATATTTGATTTTATTTTGATGAGTGGTTAGAGAGTTATGCAAAAATATGGTATATTTTGTATTATTTTGGGATGATACTTCTATATTGTATATGCTAAATTAGTATTTTTTTTTATTTTTTTTTGTCTAGTTAAGTGGAAAGAAATTTTGATTTTATATAAAATTTTCAATATGTGTGATTATAATATGAGGATATATATAGATTATATTTTTTGCAAACATTGAAAACAAGATATTTTAGTGCATTTGTGGTTTTTTATGAATAGTGCCCTTTGATGTTGCATGAAAATGGAGTCGTAATCTTTGTCATTAATAGTAGGTGTTGGGCTTTTAGTCTTGGAACTCGCTTGCATAGAGTTAGAGCTTGAGTTGAAAAAATGATTACTTAGATATCTTTTTGACTTTGGGGATTATCTTTTATATTGTTTAAGTCCTTTGTAGGCTCTAACTGATATAAGTTGGGAGCCTAATTGAGTAGGCTTAATTTAGCACACTTAATGACCTCTTTTCTATTTAATTAATTTGATCTCTTACTTAATTTTTACTTTTATGCCCTTAGAATTTTAATTTGATATATCAGCTAGCCTCTACTTTCGATTGAAAACTTAATTTTTTAAATTGAAAGTATAATTTAATTATTATTTTTAATCCGTCTAAGTATAATAATTAATTATATCTTATTTGGTTTCAACCTACCTTTAAGTTAACTATAGTTAATTTAAATAATCAATTAATTAAATAATTGATAAATTTATAACTCTTTTTTTTCATTTACCTTAGGAGATAGCACCTAATTTGCAAATTGCATCTTTTGAAGGTCTTATATTTTGATTGAAAAGTTTTTCTTATTGTCAAGATGAGTTCAAAAGGTTAACATTTTACCTTTTTCTTTATTCCTTCATATTACTTAGGAGTTACCAATGCCCTTGAGAGAGAAATTCTTAGGGTATTCAAACCTAAGAGAAAGATGTTAAATTTGAGAGCTAGATGCGGTGTAGCCATGATGATAGTAGGGTTGAATTCGAGGCAGCGTCTGAAGGTAACATCGAAATTGGTAGTGTCTGGTGAGTAGGGCTTGACCATTTGCTTGAGTAGGGGACAAACAAGAGGCCGCCTCTTAGTCGCATAGGGAGAGGCCAACCTATGCGGACGGCTCTACTATTGGGGCATTGATTGCATTGTGCAGCCCATGGGTTAATTTGATTTGTGTTCATACATGTTGTCTTTTTTGTGGTGTCAAAGTATTTCTTAAGTTTCCGAGCCTTCCTTTGGGCATGTGTCTTACAGTCTAATTTTGTGTTGTGAGGTTGTGTATTATGAGTGCATTCGTCAACCTTTGATTATTAAGTCATCATCTTCATCATATTCGATGTCTGATTTAGAGTCTTTTAGAGTTTAAATCTATAGTAGAGGACTCTTTTGAGGAGGGATATGAGGACGCTCTTACTGTAGATGACAAGTTTAATGAGCATTGGCAGCTTACTTTAGAGGAGTTAGAACTTTGAGGTATAAGGTTTGTCATACTAATGAATTCAAGTTCGTTCATCTATCTTTAGATGACTGTATCATGTCACCTCTTCCATGGTGCTTCATTGTTTTCAATGGGTATTTTAGCGGTGGAGTCTCCCTTCCCCCAAATCTTTTGTTGTTAGAGGTAGTTGGGGGTTATGGAATATGCTTAAGTCAGTTCGCTCTAAATTTGTTTGTGTACTCTATGGGATTTCAAAATTGCCTTGGGGGTTAGGTCTTTTGGTCTCCTTGCGTAGCTCTCATGCTTTCTTCATAGTGAGAGATTTTGGTTGAATCTTTCTTTCATTTTTTCCCTAGTTGAATTATAGATTTCTAAGCAGAATGTTATCTCCTTGAGTTTGCACATGTCTTCTGCCTTGCAAGCATCTTTCTTGCAATAAAAGAACCACTTATTGCAAGTCCTCCAAAGATAACTTAGATGATGCCAGCAGTGGGTAGGTTGTCATTTATGTTGGTGGCTACCCTTCTTGAAACTTTGACTATTCTCTAGGTGAGCTTTAAGTGGTCTCTGTGTTTCTAGGTTTGGACTGCTTCTTAGGACTATTATATCTCTAAACCACAAACTTTTTTAGGTATTCTAGTGAATCAACTTCTCAATTTCTTCTTTCAAGGTGCAACACTCTTTAGTAGTATGTGCTTGGTTGTGGTAAAATTGACACTATGTCTTAAACTTCTATCTCTTGATATTATACTCTATTTCAAGGGGTGCTAGACCAACTTTGTTGCTCGGCAACAACAAGCATCTCCATCTTCAAGGCATTCAGGGAATTGTTCCAAAAGAATAACTAGGGAGGGCTATACCGACAATCCTTTGGCTTCTTGTTCATTGTTTCTTTTTCGCACCTTGTGCTTATTAGTACCTATTGAAGCTATTGCTTCTTTGATACAAATGTACTTTTTACTTGGATAAGAAGTTCTTCATGGGTGGAAACTAGCTTTTGCATTATGGATTTCCAAAACTTCTAGTGATTCAAGTTTTGTTGGATGATGCTGGGTAGGAGCTCCTATTAACTTGTGGAATCTCATGAACTACTTGAATAAATTAGTTGATATAGTCCCTCAAAGTTTCTCCATTTTTCTCATTGATGTTGAATAGGTAGGGCATCATCTTAAGTTACTAGTGGTTGATGGAGAAGTTATAAAGGAAATACTGCACCAACTACTCCCACCCAGGGATCTGACTAGCAGTATATGATTGAACCATATTAGAATACATTTAATTAGCATTGTGTGGAAAACCTTGCAATAAGTAACTTCGCTTAAATTGTAGAGCTCTATTCATGCCAGAAAGTTGTTTAGTTGTTATTAGGATAGCTTGTACTATCAAATAGAGGCTCGTGGCCTTATGCCATGAGGATTGACTCCCCTAGGGTGGTTGGATAGAAACGACTATGCCTAGGGAGAGTGACAACCATAGGTAGATATTCATTTCCTACACCTAGCAAGCTCTGAGGGATAGCAGAGCAAATAGGAGCTCCAACTACAGTGGGCGGCTATTGCTATTGATTAGTTAGAAGGGAAGATTGTACATCAATTTTGTGCCATTCCTCGTCGGCCTTGCATTCATTTCTCTTTGGACATGATGATGCATCTCGGTTGTGAGAGGACAAGGTTTGCTCTTGTGTGCGGTGCTCATCCTAGCCATTACTTTGGTCACATCTTGTGTGGGTACATCTTCCACTAGTATGAATAGGGCTTCCTAAGTAATTTGTTGCGTTAGTCATCCAGAGAGCAAAGTTTGCTATGTGAGTGGTGCTTCTAGTGCTGGAGTCACATCAAATGTTTGTTCAATTACCTGATGGAGCTGCATGTCCATTCAATTGTTCTCCATATTCTCATTGCAGGTGCTACTAAGACGGTGGTGTCTCAAGCTTTGGATCTCATATGAATTCTCAACATTATGTACATTAGGAGTGAGTTTCCCACAAACGAGGCCAGATAATATTGCATGTGGACTTACGATCCTTCCCATAAAATATTAAGTGTTGGGCATTTCTATTCCTAAAATGTGCTTGCACAGAGTCATAGCTCAAGTCGAAAAAATAATTATTTAGATGCTTTTTGGACTTTAGAAATTAATTTTTATATTAGTTAAATCCTTGATGAGTTTGAGGCATCTGAGTTGAGGATCCATATTGAATGGGTTTAATTTAGTGAGTTGAATGACTTTTTTCTATTAATTAATTTGATCTCTCATTTAGCATCTATTTTTATACCGTTAATGTGTTAATTCGATACATCACTTTTAATAACAAAATTGAAGTGCTTGATTTCATTTCCTTGAAAAACAGCTGGGTAACAAAACCAAATAAGCCCTTCGGTTTGTTCAGTGAACCATGCAAAATTCTATACAGTAATCAAAACAGTTGACAATATGTACATAGCAAAGAAACAAATGCAAATTCAAAACAAGGGCTGGCAAAAATGGGTTGGATTTAGGCGAGATTAGGAAAATATGGATTGGAATGGGAATTCGATATAGGTTTGTATAATTAAATTGAGCTCCAAATTTGATAATTTTTTTGCCATTTAATACCATATTTGATTTCGGGAAAATCCGGGTTGAACAACAATGTAAAACAACTAAATAAAAGATATTCTAGATTGTTTAGGAAAAACTATACATTATTATTCTATTGAATAAAATGCTTCAAATACAACACAGTGCAATATCCACATTATCTATATTTTTGTTCCGTCATAAGGGGAAGGTTTTTTACTCTCACGAATGAAAACTATTTTTGTCATATTTTTTAATTTTTGCCCTTCAAATATTAAAAAGTAGAGGTTAGAAATGATAATAATTTTAAATTGGACAGTTCTAATATCAACTTTCGAATAATCTAAATTTTCCCTCGAAATAAAATTATAGAAATTATTATAATTGAATTGAAAAATTACACAAGCCACATTTTAATTTTAGGATAGGTTCTTCACTTCTTTGTGTCAATAATATTTCAGCAATATGTTTTTTTTTTTTAAATGTAAATATTCGATTGCGGATGTTTTGTTTCTATTCCATTAGAAAGGACAAAAAAAAAGAGATTTGAAAGAAAGGCATGCAAACATTACCATTTTAAAACCAACAAGTCCTTAATGGAGATTAATTAAGAAGTTTGGATGCAAATCTATCTTTTAATCATTCAATTTTTGAGTTTATAAATAATTCTTATTATTTACCATTAGAATATTATGTATTTTAATCCGCCTTTGCTCAATGAATTTTTCACTATCAACTTTTTCGAAATTGATTTGTTTGAAAATCAATTTTAAATGTTATTTGGCATACTCATTGTTTAAATTGTATATTGTATATTTAATTGTACTATTTATAAATTTAATCATTTTTATTAATTGTCATTATAGTTAATTCTAATATTATATATGATTAGATAACTTTGTGCACATAGAAACCACGTGTCACAATTACTAGCTTATCAAGTGTGAGGCTTGGTAACTACATATATGTTTGATGAGTTCTCTCTCAAACTTTACCCTTTCTTTTCAATAATTTTGTTTTATCTAAACCTTTATTTTTATTTATTCTTAAAATTCAAATATAGAGCATTGAAATAATAAAATATATTATAATAATATTAAAAAGTAAATAAATATTTTTAACTTATTTTATTTATAAAAACTTTAACCCACACCTAGATTGTGCCAAAATTGCTAGTTAATAAAAATATTGCATATTGCATTCTATATAAGAGTCTTTACTAATAATACATGTATAAGATTATTAATTTAATCAGCAATTATTAAAATGTAGTTTCATGTCTTTTGTTGAATCAAATTGTTCAATTTCACATTTTATCTACTTATTTCACCTACTACTTAAAAATCAGACCGGACTAGCCGGTTAGATTGTCAATTGGCCGGCAAACTGGTCTAGTTTTCTCAAACAACTGAAAAATTGAAAAAAACGCCATGTTTTGTAAAAACCATTCAGACCAGCTGGTTAGACTGGTGAACCATTCACGATTCAATTGAACTGGATCGATTTTTTTATTTAATTTTTAATGAAATTA
>JACGDI010000421.1:363098-389782 GCA_014898725.1 Jacaranda copaia | reverse complement strand
CTTGATATATTTAACTTGTTGTGATCATTTATAATATGAATTGTGAAATTTGGATGGTAATGTTTGACAATATCATTTAATCTCTTTATGTTTTACATTTCGGCATTTTATTAATTTTTAAGTAATATATATAATATAAATATATATATTTCGTAATTATGACGTCATGGTTTAATTGCAATTCAATTACAGTCCAGCCAACGATTGAATTAGTGAACCGTAAATCGATAAGTTTTTTGATTTAATGAACGGTTCTATTTTTTAAACATTGATTTCACCTTAGGAATATTTATAATTGGATGTAATTCATTGAATATTTGAATCAATATAAGATCTTAAAATTTAAGTCATATTAATATCTTAATTTTAATTTTCAAAAAGTACACTGACTATGCTCAGCCCAAACCCTAGGGGGGGTGGTCTTGGGCTTCAAATTATTATCCGTGCATAAAGTTGGGTTGAACTTAAAAGTCTCGTTATCCTCTTACGTCTTATATGGCCATTTGAGTCCACCCCAAACTCAAACTGCATTAATACTAATAAATTTAATTGAATTAAGATGGCATTTGGGTGAGCTTATAAATTTTATAAAAGATCTCATAAGATGTTTAAAAGTCTATAAGTTAATAAAAAGTGTTTGGTAATTTTTTTTAAAAAAGAGTTTATAAAACCTTAAAATAAGACGTTAGGAACTTATAAGTTCTTTTTAAAAAAGTAAGGAGATCTTAACTTATTTTTAATATTTTAATAAGCACTTTTATCTTTAGTTATTTTAATTATAAAATTGTCATTATTAACATTTTATAAGCTTTAATATCTTATTTTATCCAAACAGTTCAACAACTTATTTTAAAAATAAAATCTAATATCTTATAAACTTCAAAAACATTTTATAAGATCTAAAAATTTATAAGATATTTTAAAAATTTAGATGAGATTGGAAAATATTTGGTATTTTTTTTTTTAAAAACATAACTTATAAGATTATAAAATAAGATATTAGAATTTTCTAATATATTTTTAAAGAAGTGAGGGAATCCTAACTTATTTTCAAAATCTTAATAAGGTTATTTAATTTTAACTATTTTAATTATAAAAATTGTCTATAGTAATATCTTATCAACTTTAAAATCTTATTGTATTCAAATACAATTGAATATCTTATAAATTCTAAAAATATCTTACAACATATAAGAGCTTATAAGATCTTTTAAATAAATTTAACTAAACACCCTCTGAATATGTTACAACAAAAAATTGATCAAGTCCAACTTAACCCGTTGCCATTTAGATTTGTCAAAGTTTAAAAAAGATTTAAATTCAAATTGATTGCTAATTAAATTAAATGAATTTGAACATCAATCAAGCCAGAATAATTCGGTATTTATATAAATATATATTTTTATTAATCAAGTTAAGTAATTTAATATTTTATATATATATATATATATTATCATTATATTTTATATTTCTAGTTGAATTCGGGCAGCTTAACATTTTTATACATATTTTATATCACTTTTGCAGTAATTGAGCCGAACTCGGACAGAAATTTTGTATCTTATCAAGCAAATAAATGTCCAATTCCAAATCTGGCTTGTTATGTATAAATAATGAACTAAACTCAACGAAACTTCTAAGCATTGCAAAATGAAGTAATTTAATCTATTTTTCAATCCTACTTTTCCCATGTCAATTAATGTCTACGATTGGGAATAATGAAATAGTTCAACTTCTGAAGTTGGGTTAATAGTTTTAAAAATCCATAAACTTTCTCCAGCATAATGCAAAATGCAAATTGCAAATTGGAAATCAACCAAGCTTCTCAAAGGTAATTTGATGAGAAAGGAAAAAGGTGCGAGGTATTTTTCTTTATTTTTTGTTGTTCTACCATCATCCAAACATGGAAATCGGAATATAAAACATTAGCGTTATGTTTGGATCTTAATTTTAGTGGGAAAAAACACATCAAGAGAGTTATTGTTTCTGATGTAATTTTATATTTTAAAATATTTTATTTTTTCGTCATCTTGAATCTAAAACATTATGGCCAAAATGATGTGGAAGAATTCAGAAGAAGTTATTGCGACAAGAACCAGGGTAAGAAGTAATGAACATTAAACAATATTAAAATAAATGCCTATATTTCAAAGCGGACTACCTGTTTGTTGATGATCCAGTGAAAAGCCAAGAAGAGATGAAAAGGGGGAGAATTCCCGAAAGCCATTGGGATGGCTGGAATTGGAAATCAGACTGAGAAAATTAGAAAAGAAATCAAATGAATCTTCATATGATTTCCAACCCACCAATCCCAGTAGATCTCGGGCTGAACCATCCCCCAGTTCAGCTTTTCCATTTACCCAATTGCCGAACAGAAAGAAGAACCACCAGTTTGGCAGCCCTGAAGCCGCTCGGGATCTCATTCCATTACACACACACACCCACCCCCCAGCTACTCGCCTCAATTAGGGTTTACAGTGTGGAATGGGTCAACGCAATAATTTGTTATATTTTTTATTATTTACTTTTTAACTTGGCAATATTAAGGAATTAATTGATAATTTTTTTTATTTTAAATTCTTTAAAAAAATTTCATGATTATTTTGGAACTACTTAAAGAAATATCTTAAATTGTTCAAAGGTCCAAGTTTTTTTAGATGTAGCAAATTTTTTTCTAAAATCTTCCTACATATATATATATATATATATATATACATATGATGCTATATGGGGAGGGATTCAAGGTCATTTTTATGATCAGTAAGGTTTGAGGGGTCTTTTTTTTTTTTTTTTTTATAAAGAATGCAGTACAAGAGTTCTTAAATCTCGAAAGTTGTCGAAGTTTGTGAATTTTTGTGAATAATTTCTAATATTTTTTTTTTAGGTCTTAATATTTATAATCTTTTTTTTTTATGGGTTTAAGCTCAATGGGATTCCAATTGAGGTGCTATTTGTAGAATTAGTATCCTAAATTGCACTTGGGTTGAAGCACTCATTAGGCCATCCGCATTGGGATTCCAAATTGGGTGTTATTCGTGGAATTAATACCCTCCCGAGTGCTACTTTGGGTCTAAATTTGGAACTTTTAGTCAATGTTCCAAATATAGAACCTTGACCAAAGGACAAATATTTTTATTTTATTATTGTTGTTTATTTAATGAAACAAAATTCAAAAATTATATTCATTTATGTATTAATTTATAAGCAAATTTTAATTTTTAATATATTTATATATAAAATTATATATTTCATATATTTTAAAAAAATTATTTCATATATTTTAAAAATTT
The DNA here is from genome assembly GCA_014898725.1 of Jacaranda copaia. Taxonomy (NCBI): domain Eukaryota; kingdom Viridiplantae; phylum Streptophyta; class Magnoliopsida; order Lamiales; family Bignoniaceae; genus Jacaranda; species Jacaranda copaia. The sequence continues at coordinate 386,492 of JACGDI010000421.1, read as the reverse complement.
TAAGTGTGAAATTATATTTTTATTTTATTTAATTTATTTTAATTAATGCAAAGAATTTCAAAAATTATACTAATTAATGTATTAATTTGTAATTAAATTTAATTTTTATATTAATTATTTATTAATTTATGTAATTTTTTATATTATTTTCTATATTAATTATGTAAATGTTTTAAAGAATTTTTAATTATATTAATTTATGTATTAATTTCACATACGAATTTTCATTTCATATATTTTTAAAAAAATTATTACATATATTTCAAAAATTTTAAGTGTAAATTTATATTCTTTTGACTTTTTGGTTATTTTTTTGTAAGCAAGATTTATATCATCAAACTATGATAGCTAAATTGTACTGGCTCATAATTTATTTGTATTGTTCTTTTCTCTTCAAGCTTCAAGTATGTACCTTATCATGAACAAAATAAACTTTTTTCAATTATTAATTTTCCCTTTTTTAAGATTGAAATTAATTAATAATTGATAAAAATATAAATATAGAAAAAGTAAAATAAAATAGTTGAAGTATATTAAAAGTAATGTTTATGTACATTAAAATAATATAAAATGTAGAATTTTGGATTGGAGAAGGGAAATGCTATTTGAGGTGCTAAATTTTTTAGATGCTATTTTTGCTGAAGTGGCAAAAAATGGGCCCTAAAATAGATTTAGGGTTGGAGATGGCCTTAGGGTCTTGATGCTTTTTTTTGATATCTTAATCAATTGAGTTCTCGAGGCTTTTTATTTAATCATTGTCTTCTTTGATTCATTAGGGTTTTTTTTTTTCGTTCTTTTACTTTTTTACCCTTGTCAACTTAATTAATTATATCATCAACTTAATTAATTATATCATCAAGCCACCAACTTTCAATTTGAAAAGTTAATTTTTATGTTGAAAATAATATAAGGTCCAATTTTAATTTTTACCTTATAGTAAGTTAATAGAATAAGGTCATCGAACCAAAAGTTAAGGTATAAGTTGAGTTGAAATTCATAGAAGTGCGAGGGTAGAGTGGTGGCAAGAGTGTTGTTGCTAAGGAATAATGCAAAGTAGGCACCCCTTATTTGGAGCATGAGTTGAAGCACAAATAGGGCGCTTGTTGGGCCATTGAGCTAGGTACTCAACACCCTCTTTGGCGCCCAAATTGGGTGTCCAATACTCTTTGTCATTAAGCTTTTAATAATTCCATGGGAAGGAATTGCATGTGTGCCACATAATAACAAAGCTATCATTGTAACTCTTTTTGTCATTAAGCTTTTCATAATTTCACGGGAAGGAATTGTCCGTGTGCCATATAATAACAAAACTATCATTGTTTTGCATAAGGACTTTGAAGGTTTTTTAGGATTAAAATTTATGTTGCGAAGGATGTTGAGAATGTCTATCAAGAGTTTGCACACTATTATAAACTTAGATGATTTCATTCGAATGTTTTCATGGTTGGAAAATCCTTTGAGATCATTAGTTAGGATAATAGTTTTATCAATAATTTTTATCTTCCTTATAGAGCTTCCATTTATTACATAATTGGATGAATCTCGTTGAGCCTCAGGTCTCAAAACAAAGAGTAGGTTTTTTCTAAAGGGCTAAGATCAGTAGCAACTTTGATTCAAGTAATAAACAATTTTGACACCGCAAGGCACCTAAGTGTGAGAAGGAAGTGTCAATACTGATTATATTGCAATGAAGTTGAGTTAATTTTATGCGTCTTTGTAAAAGAAGTTAAAGCAATGTGACATCCTTTTTAAACGTGTGTCGCCTTCTTGAGCACCCATCCATTGGGGGGACTCCAGGTTTCTTGGGGACTCTTGTTTCTCTTTTTGCAAGGCCAAGTAGTGGTCAGACGTAAGTGCGTATACTTATATGTCATAGTGAGATCAAAGGATGTCTCATTTTGCATTCCACATAGGACTTAAATTTTTTTATAGTCTTTGATTTTGAAGATCCTTCAAGTTCGCTAGTAGCGTTTTATATTCTTTGAAGTACTTAAATGTTTTCCAAGGCTTGTAAAGTTGTCTTCATAGCCAAGATAATTTTTCAAGACAACTTGTTATCTTTTGCTCTAAGCACCTATCTTATCTTCTGAAGTGCCTCTGTAGCTGCTGACTATGATAAGGTTGAGTTCATTTACATTAAGGGGTTTATCAGTTTATGAGTTTTTGTTTGGTGTTGGTAGTCTTATCTTATGTATTCACTCAACAGAAGCTAGAACTTGATGGAAACAGTTCATTCCCCATAGTAAGATAGAGATTGCAAGATACGTTGGGATTTAACCATATTTGCTCTAACATTCTACTTGTGAAAATTACATTATATTTTTAAAGGAGGTTCATACTTCAAGAACTATTTATAAGCTCTTCCAAAGTCAAGTTATTCTAGAACCCCTTACGGCCCTCTTGGAGATATTTCTTTGAGGATCTCTTAAGATGTGCTATTGCATCGTATTATTTTGCATGAGCTTTGGTGATCTTATTATGGAGACATCACTTTGCGCTCTAAAGATGTTTTTGCTAGGCGCAATTATGATCCCATAGTTAGGAGTATTTTTTAGTAAATCTCTTCGAGGAGTGTTACAACGATTGTGGTTTTTGTGAATCCCCTTGTTTTTCTTTGGATGATTAAGTAGTAGCCACACACAAAATGATGTTTGTGTATGCAATATTGTTAGACTCTGTGTCTTTGTTACAAGGGTATGAGTATTTTCATACTTTTGTTTGTGTACAGTGAGTTATTTGGAAGGTTAATTTTTTGTGAATTTCATCGCTTTCATGGTGTTGTCTACATATTGCTTTCCTTTTGTATTTCTCTCGTGGTCATTGCTCACTTGGGGTGGTCATTGTGGAGACTGTCAAGTGGCTGCTCACATGTGGCATTAGTGGCTATTGTTGGGACGTTGGGTATCCATTGGGCATCGAACCTATAGTCTTTTTTGAGACACTGGATTTTTTTCAAATATCGATGACATTTGTTCTTTCAGTAAATACAACTATACAAGGATATAAAAAAATAATATTGAGATTAGAAAGCAATCTTGATCCTTTTTTTTTCTTTTTAAAGCATTATATTATTGCATTAATAACAGTCTCCATTCTAATTTTAATATTTTCACTTTATTAAGAAACTTAAATTCATTATACCTAACCCCATATATGATTGGCTATCAAAATTTTTTTATTTAACTATTTAATTTTCCATATTTTTAGTCCACCAACCAAGTATTTAGTTGTTGGTATTTTCTAGTTTGAGATGTTTAATTCTATTAAAAATAGAAAATTTTGAATTAATTATAGTGAGTTGGTTATGAGGTGGGTTCATCAAAACTCAAACTTGATTTGTTAAGATTTTCATGCGGCAAATTACATTTGATCCTCCTCTGATCATTAAAATAAAGATAATACCCAAGTGAAAAAATAATATACAAAAAATACTCTTAGATTTTTGAAAATCATGCAACAAACACCCCTTAGAGCATTGGTGTAGGCATATGCGTTGTGTTCATCTAGGTATGGATTTTATTATGCCTTCATTTATTAGTTATTGAATTTTTATTAAGAAAGCAGCAGTTCAAATCACGTCATATTATATTATAAAAAATTTATAATTAATACATTATATAATATGATATAAAATTATGTAACTATCTCCACCCTTTCACCCCCAACCCCTATCTCTATTACCGACTGCTATGGTTGCCTAGCAACCCCTAACACCCACCCTTACCTATAATGCTACTGTCTATCTATAGCCAAGCAATCAACCCATTTTGCATGTCTATTGGTAGCCTAGTAATTGTTCTCCATGTATGTCGGGTTGGGCAATCATGACTGCCATGGCTATGGCCATAGATAGCCGTGGTAGTACTGTTGGCTGTCACAGCTCGACAACTAGGTAGTTGTTTGGTTGCCATGGCCACACCTCCCAAAAAAATGCAATCATTAAGCAAATTTGGTCAATTTGCACGATTATCGTAGCCACTGTTGGGTTTGGGCAATTGGGGGTGGGGGTGGTGAGTGTGGGTTGTATTATATATATGTTATAAATAATTATATATAAGTACAAATAAGAAATATATTTATATATTTTTATAAATATTAAATTGAATTAAAAATATATGTAAATCCCAAAATTTTTATTTTATATTAAAATGATAATAAATGAAATTTAAGCATTAATTTTTATGAAATATGTATCAAATTAAGGAATTAGGCCACGGTTAAATTTTAATTAAGTTAGTTAAGGCTTGAGCATAAATATTAAAAGGGAAGGGACTAAACATTAATTGATTTTCGAGCCTAATTGTCTAGAATCAAGAACATTAGGGTTTAATGCGTGGAAATAAAATCTTCAACGATTGAACTTAAAGTCAGGAGTCGAATTATAAGATGGTGGAAAGTTTTTGGGTGAGATTGTAGGTGGTGGTAGACTTTTGGGGTCAATTTGTAAACTTTGAAACTATTTGTTTTTATAAAATAACAAACCTTGAACTATTTCTAATTCTCCAAACACAAACCCCAAGTCTACCTTACATATGAATGATCAACAATTGATTGGAAAACAGAAAACCAATTCCATAAACATTTTCCTTTTGTTGAGAGGAACACATTCATACCAAAATCCATCGACAACACTAAAGAATGAACTCGTATGAAGGAGAGTGACGGACTTGGATAGTGGGAATGACGGTTCTGCACTTTCGACAATGGAAACAAGTAACCAATTGAGGGCTTATGGTCGGATTGGCGTGGGTAGGCTATTAGTGGTCTGAATTGTGGGGAATAATAACCAGTTATGGTGATCTGAAGGTGGCAACATTAGGGTAATTTGTTGCTATTTTTAAGCCAATTGATTGGGCAAATGACATCTAATCGCCAAATTGAGTGAGAGGTTTTGCTCATTGGAAAGAGACGCACCTATTGGTGGCAACGGTTTCCAACTCCAGCAATGGCAATAGAGGAACATTTTGAGTTGTTATAGAACCATTTTAAATTGAAAATTTTTTAGAGGTACATGTCTTGTTCTGTTTTGGTGTATATAGGGATCAAGATCTCGATAATATGGTTAATTTGGAATTGGCTTTTCAATATTAAGGTTGATTTGTATAATTGCATTGCAGTAAATGAAAATAAGGAAGTATTTTCCTCAAGATGATCACTTAAGATGATTAGGTGAATAACATATATGTATGATTGTGATTTAAATATTTGGAGTAATTAGTTTATTGATATTATAAGAACTCGCCAATATGATTATAATACGCCAACGGATAAGTAAAAAGAAAAAATTGCCGTGAAGAAGGAGAATTATGAGAAATCATTTTATACCTTTGCGAGAGTGAAAGGATATGATGTTACCATTGGAAGTAGTAGGCAAAAGTGATAAGTATCTTGGAGATAATAAGAAACTGCGTCTTAACCTCGATCCAAGAAATTATTAGAACCCAACAATATAAGACTTAAGGAATAGTTAAAAGTATATGGCATACCCTTAAAAAAATCATTATTGTTCATATATAGTCATATGAGGAATGAAGTAAAATGCATTGTTTTGATGATAATGATATTGGATTTAGTCAATTTTGTTAGCCCTCGATTACACAAACAGTGAGTTTAACAAAGACATTATATAACATTTTGTGTAAGCTAACATAATTTCACTTGCTATTATTAGTTTGATATAATCATATTTCTATTTTGTAATGTTCTTGTACTCAACATATCTTATATATTATGATACGAATCAATAGAAGTTTGAATGTCACTTAACAAATATTTATTCAACACTATAGATCTAGCATAATTAGTCTTGCAGACTTTATATACTAAATGGCATCATGGGAACAATCCCAACCACCTCCCTTATTTTGGTCTATTCTAGGTTGTAGGACAACCACTTGTTAATCAAGTTGGGGCACCAGAGTGTCAAGTAGAAAATATCCCTAACTAAAGACACCTTATGCCTAATGAAAGAATGACGCCAAACTCACCGGTAAACTAGGGGGTAAGAGGACAAGCTGTAAAATAAATGTTTACCATGTGGCAACAATTCATACAGTTTTATCAGCAACAAAGTCAAGTCGGTGGTTCTCAAAATATTAAAGAATCTATTGCGAATCAAGCACTAAAGCGATTTCTTAGACACAAGCCCCTAAGATTTATGGGTGAGCTTAATAATCGAAAAGCTATAGTGTGGATTGAGGGAGTTGAGAAAATATTTTAAGTGCAACATTACTCAAACAAATAGAAAGTTAAGTTTGCCACTTTTCTCCTAGGATAGGACATCTATCACCAGTAGTGATTGTTGGACCAATGATGGAATCATGAGGGTATACCTTATGCTTGAGAGAACTTCAGAAGTGAATTTATGAATAAGTTTATGCTTGATGTCATGAAGAATGCTTGAGAGTAGGAGTTTATGGAGCTTACCCAAGGGTATTATGTTAATGTGCCAATATGAAGCTAAATCTAACCCCTTAATCTTATATGTTCCTTATATATTAGGTGATGAGGGATGCAGAATGAAGAAGTTTGTTGAATGGCTAAAACTTAAACTATGAAGAAATCTTATAGCTTGTGAATTGCCCACTTATATCAGAACCTTGAATAGGGCTATGCCGAAATAGAACTTAAGGAGCTACATATGATTTAATAAAAGATTAAGTAGAGAAAAACTTTTAGGTCCAAGGCTCAAAGTAGAGAATGAAATGACTTTAGGAGGAAACATCAGGAGATTCAAGATGAAACGACACCTAGCTACCCTTTCCAAATTGGAAATACTCCTCATGTATCCCAGCCTAACCCAAGTAAAGATTTTGGATTTGGCGGTGATACCCGTCACAATGAGTCAACATATTGGAAGAAACATAGAAGGTGTATATGGCATGGCAATGATCAATATTTTGTTAAAGATTGTTCCATGAATAGGAAATCAAGTGCACATGTCTAGGGAGACAAAGAAAAATAAGTAGCAGAGCCTAGCAAAAAATCGAGTGAGGGGTATTACTCATTGGAAAGAGACATACCTGCTGGTTGTGGTGGTTTCTAACTCCAACGGAATTTCGATGAGACATAGAGATGGTGCCCAAATTTTGATTTTAGGTTCACCTAGGCTATTTTCATGCTTGAATTTGAGCTTGACTTGGCCTAATTGGGTAACAAGGAGCCAAGCTAGTGGGCTCACTAAGAAAAGCTCCACTAATCACCAGGTGAGGTCTATACTCGATAGTAAGAGATTTCTTTATTGGGGAAAGAACCTATATATATAATAAATATAATATTATTCCTTGATCATTCATATACCAAATTTTAGAAATCAATTCATTGTCTGTACTATCCTATTGCAACATACTTTTCTTTGAACTCCTATATTGAATTTGAGTTATTAGTTAAATATTCCACATGACTTCTTCTCAAAGGTTGCCCTTGAATAATGATTAGAAAATGACATTTTCTTAATAACAATATTTTATCTGAAAGACCTTTGAAAAGTATCACTTGCCATCTAGAATTTTTTAATAATCTTACCTAAATTGGATTTTTAAATCTATCAACTAAACTTCAGAACTTCCAAAGGTTTGAAAAAATGATTTAACCAATTCATTTCTCAACCCAATCACCATATTTTATAATATTTTTTGTGAGGCAGTCTTTACTAAGTAGTCACTATTAATATATACTATTGTGTGGCAGTTTTATTAATTAGTTGTTACTAGTTAATATTTTAGCTTTGGAGTCCGTCTCCACCAGCCTGTAATTATTCTATAAAGGTTATGGAGGCCATCTCTACCGACCTACGTTATTTGTATATTGGTGATAGATGGCTATCTCGTAGTGGTGAAAGAGGCAGTCATGTGAGTTAATCTGTACTTATATACTAGTGATAGAGCTAGTCACATTGGCCGACCTATATTTATATAGTGGTGATAGAGCTAGTTATGCTAACTCAGTTGTATTTATACACTATTTATTAAAGCCATTTTACTAATGAACTTGAGAGTGATTTTTAATTTATTCTACCCCATATGGAGATTGTGACATAAAGGTCAAAGTGAAAACGTTTTTGTATCGATTTCATGAAATATGCATGATCAACTGATTTTATGAAATGCTCTTGCATAGTCTATTATATAAAATTGATCGAATTCCCAGATCTCAAATCTAAGCCTTTTTATGACTTAAAATGTGCTTGTACACTTGGTTCTTTAAAACCGATCTAGTTCCTGAGTTATGAAACATGAAATTTTCCGCGAAATATATTAAAAATTTTATATGTCTTTTCATTGGTATTAGACATAATAGAGTCAGCTCAAAATGAGTTATACCTAATACTGTTCCTCAATTCTTTTTAATGATCTCATGAAGCCTATCTACTATTTAACAACCTTTTCTTTTAGCATGTGCTTATAGCTATTTGTATGTTGAACACATGATTTTCTATACTGCATATTCATTGTTATCTTGCATGTGCATTATAACCAATACCTCACTAAGTTAATTGGACTTACCCTCTTTGTATTGTTCTTTCTACTCTTTACACCAGATTGACGAAATAATGTTGTAAAAGTATTTGACTTTACTCCACCAAGTATACATGAATGGTAAAGGTATGACATATACATGTAATATAAATGATGCGTCAGTCATTAGGCTTTTATCTTTATCCTTTGTTGAGATGTAGTAGTTGGAACTAGTGAAGTATGACGTGAGTGCGTAGTTTAAAATTTGTGAGCCTTAAGGTGATTGTAAATTATGGAAACTCAAGTTTGGCTTGAATTTTGTAGCATGACTAGTTGACAATGCACTTGATTAATTGAACTAGATCTTACTTATCATTTTAGGTTGTTATGAAACCATTTTAAATTGAAAAATTCTTGGAGGCACATGTCTTGTTATATCTTGAAAATTTTTGGGAATTTGAACAAAGTAGCACCTTAATTAGGAGCAGGTACCTCCCGAATGAGATGTTACAGAGGGTGATAAAGGTTGATGTAGGGAACTTCAATCAAGTTAAATAAGTAGGATAATAACAAGGATCAAAATAATTAGTAAAATTATGTAGTTTAGGCCAAATGTGTGGTTGGAGTGTCAATTGAAAGATATAAGATAGGGTGGAATAACATTATAAGATAAAACAATTACTATTTAGACATGTGATTATATGGTAGACAAGAATTGTAAGAGCTTAGGAATACAACTATATATCTAAACCTTTTAAAAATCAAATATTTATTCTAGATTCATGATTAATTTTATTTTTATTCTGTCATGACATTATTCACAAAAGATACTTAATTTTAGAAATTTTGAGTGAACTTTCCATCTATAGATATAAGATTCTTGAATTTAAACCATTTGAGGGGCAAAAGGAATATACTAAAATTTGGTTAGGATCTCAAAATAATTAGTAAAAATTCGGCCTTTTTATTTTGTTTTGATACATAACATAGTTCAAATTCAAGAATAACTTAAATAGGATAGGTGGCAAGTTGAGGTAAAGCCACATGTTTTGACCAAGTCTAATAAACCTTACCCCTTTAAAATGTGTTTCTCCCTTTCATTATCAGCAAATTGAAATATTTAGGTAGAAAAATGAAAAACGAAAGAGAGAAGAGAAAAGAGAAGGAAACTTATAACAATATAAGCTAGAATAGGAGAAAAAGAGAATCTAGTTGTTCCTCCCAAAAGGTAGCCTTCTTTAGTCATTTAAAGTTGTTTATTTGGAGTCATATGTGTTTATTATAAGATATATATTCAAGTTATGATTTAAATTATGTATGGTTTTGTGTGCTTCATCTGATAAACATCAATTAAAGTTGGACATAGACTGAAGATAGCTTGACAATTGGAAGGACTTATGAAGTTTGAACTTGCATAGGCCTTATTTTTCAAACATTTATGGCTGCAAATGTGTAAGTAGGTCCAAAAAAAGAGAGGAATTTAATTTAAGCCTATATGGCTAAGAATTAAATTAAGAAAATCACATTTCTATGGTTAACTTTTGACTTTGGGATTACTATCAAGTTAGAAGTGCTATGACTGTATATATTAATCCTAAAATCACCCCATGATGTTAGTTAATATAATTTGTGAATTACCAAATGATAAGTATGAAGAACTATAGAGGAAAATTGAAGAAGTACTTGATCAGAATACTTTTGTTAGTTGGAGATGAGAATTAGAGTTACATATTATAGAACTATAAATTATATGGAAAAAAATATAGAAATAAAATAATAAAGAGATTCAAGAAATGAAAATGTAGAATGGGAGGGAAAAGGATTTAAAGAAGGACATAGTTAATGAAGTTGAGGAAATGCCCTTTAGTTAAAACTTGGATGTTCATCACATTTTAGGATTAATTACAATCTTGTCCTTAGTACATAAGTTTCACCAACTAAGGTATATTGATTGAACTCTACATTAAGTTTTAATATCTATTTTGGACTAGTAACTCGCAAAATGATTTGCCTTACTTTGAAACATTGCACTTGGGAAAGCACGATAAGTATCGTAACCTGAAGAACATAAGATAATTATTCCCATTAAAATGAGTGTGAGATGATTATTATGGAAGTGTGGGGGAGAGAGAGAGAGAGAGAGAGAGAGAGAGAGAAGAAACACATTCATGTCATTATCTTTTGCTGATCATTATGTCATTTGGCATGCAACATAGTATTGAAAGGTGCATCATGAACATGCTAGTCCATCTCATAGAGGTGTAGTACTTCATCTCACCTCATGTACTTGACCTTGATATCATGTTTAATCATACTGTGATTTGCATTGGTGACAATTAAGCCCATTTGGCATGAGCATGGCACAAACTGCTCGGGCAGCATTGGGCCTGTCGAGTAAGATATGTGCCTCATAGCCTAGCCCCTAAAAAGTGTAAACACATGATTGGAGCTATCATGGTGAGAAAGGGTTGTATGATTGGCATGATCCAAAGTACGTTTACCGATGACAAGGTCACACCTTATCTTGAGTGATTGAGTTGATTGTGGCCACTGAGATAAGGGTAATGGAGTCAACAATCTTTAGCCATATTCTCCATTGTTAAATGATTTATTCACTATCATGCTTGCCATTACAAGCATAGTGTAATGATAAGCCAATTAGTATTTAGGTTGAAAAACATATACACATAGATACCAGCCTCTCTAAGTTGCATTCACAACTTATATCTTATATCTATTTCAATCTCTTTAGGAATAAAAGGTGAGGAATAAAACAAATATGTTGCACAATGTAGGAACTAAATATGTAAATATCAGAATGGACCTTTTGCTAGCTCTGATTGTATAGAAAAGAGTAGTCCACCCTATGTTTTGTATTCTGTATAGACCGACTTTGTTATCATGTTGTAGTTCAAATAGGACTAGCCAGAATATATTAATATTTTAAGATAAACATCATCCTTTAATTTTTACCTATAATGATATGTGCCTTAAAAGCAAAAATATCGGTTGAGGTCGAATTCATATTTTAGATGCTCTATTTCCAAAGGAAGATAAATTAGGTTTATACATTGAGATCGTGATAATATATGAAATAATTAAGAATAATTTAATTTTTTCACACTATAATTGGGTTCAATGGGTAACAAATAAGAAGTAAGAGCAATGCACATAATTTCAAAAAACAAAATCAAGGTTTTTGTGTGTATATGTATACTAGTGCAAGGTGCGGTGCCCTACCCATTATCATAATTAAGTATATGTTTTGATAAACAAATTTGCTTCATTTCAAAATTAAAAACATGGAATGTTACTATATAAATAGTTTTCATTATAGAAAGTTATTATAAAAAAGTAATAAAAATAGGAACAATTTGAAAATTTAGAATGCTACTTCATTAAAAAGCAAGCAAAAAATCAACATAATTGTAAATAATACTTCAAACTACAAGAAGAAAATAGAACCTGATAGCATCAATACTATTGTCAATCAAAATATCCAAATATTAAACTGAATCCTAAAGTAAATTAGATAAATTTGCAAGCTACTTCACAGAAAATTAAGCAATACTATAATAATAAGTTTTGTTTGACAATACATAAACTAAAAGTAGCTCCCCCCAAATTCTTCAATAAAAGTAGTATTTGTTTTTCATTTATAGTCAAGAGCCACATTCCAAGTAGTTGCACCAAAATAATTGTGCTTTATTTCTTTTCCACTCAAATTTAACATATAAATGTCATATGCTTTGAAAGCTTCTTTTGCCCATAAAACTTTTTTAGTGGCTTTCTTTTGAAATTCATCAAAAACATCTTCAAATGCATGCTGCCAAAATCCATCATGAAACAAAGCTTCAATAGAAATAATTTCTTTCTTATGCTCATAACTTATTTGCAATGGGGAAGAGTAAGGTGAGCCTAATAGGCCTAATAGAACTAGCCCAGACCCAAGAATGCATTGGGCTAGTTAACCAGTATAGGCAATCATAGTCCTTCAATCAACCACTAGTTTGCCATATTAAACACACTAATAGACGGCATGCTTCTGCAATGAAGGAGCATATCTTCACTGCACTACTAGTATGCCTTTGTATTAAATGTGGAGATCTCCTCCATATCCCAAAAAAGGGATGCGCCACTTAGAGGAGGATTTCAAATAAAGAAAGACCTAAAAGCCCTCATATAAAGATAAATGCCCTTATTGCTCGAACAAGGACACCATGGACATTTTGACCTCCCAAGTGGGACTATAAACACCCCATTGTAGCTGTGCCACTATGTACATTTACTATAACTTTGGTCGTCACTCTACCATTCTAAATTCTAGTCGATTATACTGACTTGAGCATTAGAGTACCTTAACCGAGGGCTTTCTCAGCTAGCCTCACATGTGTTGATTGGTTGCAGAAATCAGCCTATTTTTATCTGCATATGCATCTCCAATCAATCTACTGGTCAACTTCTTTAGGCTAGGGCCTAACTTAGCAATTCTCATATCAAACCATTATCATTTGGCGTTGTCTATAGGAATTAAAGTTTGTAACTTGAGCAAATGGTAAACACAAGGTGAGCTATTTTTGAGAGAAAAGAAACCAGAAGGTCCCTGACTTCTCCACTTTATCCCTAGTAAGAACATGATGTGGCTAGACCAAGTTCCTAGCTCAAGCAAGTAGTAACCTTGATAATGCCACAACTTATGCAGATAACAAGTGATATGATATCAGCCTAGCTCTTAGCATAGTTGTTGGAGGCATTGCAGAAGCATAACAACCAACTTAAAGTAGCTACTAGCACCACCCCTCATCCCTCTCATCATGAAGAAAAGCTCTTGTGAGATAATAAGGTGATGCATGAGGTACGTTGCCAACCTAACACACATGACATCAACCCAATCAATTTTCAAAAGAAGAAATCCACCTACATCCTCAAGAGGAGGTAGTTAACTTTATCGAACACATTGCTTGACCTAATTAAACCCAATAGTGTGAAAAGGTCAAGTGTTAAGAGGCTTAGCCAAATAGAAACATGTCCCAAGCGGATCGAGAAGAATGGGAAAAAGTGTTGCACCAAGTTTAAGAACTGCCCACAACAAATATAGGCTATTCATGAAATATCACCACCTAAAATAATTAGGGACGTACAAAGATTAGTCAAGAGAATCATAGCCTTAGGTTGGTTCATCGTCAGATTAGCAAACAAAAGCTTACCATTTTTCAAAATTCTCAAGAATCCAAGAAAGTTCTAATGGACAGAAGAATATGGCTAGGCCATGGTCAACTTAAAGTAGTATCTATTCTCTCCCCTAATGCTTGCCAAGCTTGTGGTTAGAAGGTTTTGTGCTTTTACTCAGCAATTTTGATAGTAAAGGTTAGTTTAGTTCGTCTATTGATGTAGCACAACATATGCAGACCATTTTACTATATCAACAAAGCTTTGCAAGGTCCTAAGCACAACTACCTTGAGATAAAAAAATTTACCCTTGCTTTGGTCACAATAGCAAGGAAATTGAGGCCTTACTTCTAGTTGCACTCTATTATCGTCCTAATAAACTAGCCCCCAAAATAAGTACTTTCAAAATAAAGAAAACCAGGTAGATTAACCAAATAAGCCATCGAATTAAGAGAGTTTATTATCAAATTCCAACCCCGCACAGCTATAAAGTCCTAAGTATTTGTAGACTTCATAATTGAATGCATCAACCTCCATACTGTGGTTGAGTAATAGCCACCTATTTGGTCGTTGCATGCTGATTAATCAGCCACATCCATGGGATGTGGGATAGAAATTTCTCTACGCTAAACCCAAGATAAAGAATATGAATTTGTTATCAAACTTGATTACTCTATCACCAATAATGAGGCAAAATATAAAGCCCTTCTTATGGGCATGAGGATGGCTATTGATAAGGGGTCGAGCATAGCAGCGATCATAGATTCTCAATTGATCATGGAGCAGTTCGAAGGGAACTTTAAAGTAAAGGAAACATCTATAAATAAATATCTCATAGACGTTAAGAAACTACAACAATAGTTTATGAAATTTATGCTCAGATGCTAAATTAGGTCCCCAAGTCACAAAATGAAAGAGTAGACACCCTGTCCTAATTTGCCAGTTCGATGAAGAGTACAAGAGAAAGAACCACCATGTTTTTGGTCTTAGACTAGCCCACCATAAATAGCCTCGACCCAAATTAAATTTGGGAGATCTAGGAATGATCCTCATCTGGCAGGATGAGATTAAAGCTTATTTAAGGAAAAGTAAAGTGCTAGAAGATTAAGTGGAGGCTCAAAGATTAAGAGGGTGAGTAGCCAAGTTTACCTTTAACTAGTTTGTTCAATTTTACACGAGGTCTCTTTTCGGACCCCTACTAAGATGTTTAACATCAGAGCAAGCCATTGAGGTCCTACAAGAAATCTACTTTGGGGAGTGAGCACTAGTCTACAAAAGTTATTAGGTATGGGTACTTTTGTCTAACCTTACTTAAGGATGCAGTCGACTTTGTTAGGAAATACCCATCTTGCCAGGTGCACTTCAACATTCCCCATCCACTTGTTGTAGTGCTTGTCCTAGACCAAATCATTTGGCCATTCGACCAGTGGGAGATAAACATCGTTAGTTCCTTTCTAAAAGCTCGAGGTCGAAGGCAATACATGATAGTTGTAGTGGACTACTTTACAAAGTCAGTTAAAGCACAGGCTGTTCCAAAGATAACAGATACTGCAATAGAAAACTTCATATGGAAATATGTCATTTGCTACTTTAGTTTGCCAAAAGTACTAACATCAAATAATAATACCCAATTCCAAAGCAAAAAGATGAGAGATTAGTGTGAAAGTTTGGAAATCCAACAACATTTCACCTCAATTAGCAACCCACAGGCGAATGGGCAAATGGAGGTCACCAATAGAATGATTCTAGACCATATTAAAACTCACCTAGAGTGATCTAGAGAAAACTAGATAGAGACCTCTCGGGTATCCTATGGGTGTACAGAACTACTCTTAGAATTACCATGAGCATAACCTTTATAGCCTGGTTTATGGCTCAAAGGCATTGATCCTAGTAGAGCTTATACAACACACGACCAAGATGATTCACTATAATTCGATCATAAACAAGGCAGAAAGGCAGCTTGACCTCGAGATAATAGACACTAACAGGTATACACAAAAATGCAGAGGTATAGGTCGATCATGACTAGGCATTATAACAAAGGTGACTAATCAAGAAGCTTTTAGGTCAGCGACCCCATTCTCAAAACGTTGAGGTCTCAAAGAAGGTTGAAAAATTCAGCCATAAATGGGAAGACCCTTACTCAATAATCAAGGTAGCCAAGCACAATTCCTCCTAGATAGCAGATAAGAATGAGAACGAGCTACCTTGACCATGGAATGGAATGAACTTGAAAAAATTCTATGTATGAAGAGAGATTCCTTAATCTCAATTTAGTTGTTTTATGACATGTGAGATCCAGTCTTCTTAGAAAATATGCATTTGTAGTTTCATCTCAAACCAATGAAATCAACTTAATACTTGGTCAACCTTTTGTTTACAACTTTGTTTCCTTTTTTAAATGAGAAACTAGCTTCTAATCAAGTTGTCCGATAATGATAAATTTATTTAAAATCGACCATGTAGTTGACCATTACCTTGGTTTCAAACCAATCAACACATCAAATAGATAAATTTATTTAAAGTCGGCTTTATACTTGATCATTGCCTTGGTTTCAAACTAATCAACACATTGAATAGAAAAAAATATTTAAGGTTAACCTCGTAGTTGATCATTACCTTGGTTTTAAACCACTCAATACGAATATGCAGATTAGTTTCATAATTTTATAACAATTCAATTTCAAACTCATTGAATAGAAATATGCATATTGGTCTCATAACTCTACAACAATGTAGTTTTAAACCAAATAGACGGAACTAGTTAATGACCTCAAGGGGTCAACCAGACATCACAACCCAAAAATGGGAGGTAGAAAAGGGGAAAGTAAGAAGAATACAAAATATGTGCAACAGAAATTGAAATAGTAACTCATAGATAAAATGATAAAGTTTACAAAAGCTAAAATCCACGTTTACAATGCCTCTCCAGGTAAAACTAGTAAAGCAGAAAAATAAAAAGGAAAATTCTTAGCTCGAGCTAACCTCTTCCACCTTAGCACTTTAAGTAGCACCCTTAGCTACCTCATTAATGGCTCTATCAAGCTCATCCATAGAGTGAACAAGTATGACCAATGACAGGTCTTTGATCTCATAGTCCAATTTGGAGTGAGAAGCTCATACAGATAGAGGGTGACCGGCCTCATCAGTCAGAAACGTATGGTCTTGCTCATTCTTGATGTCAAAGGCGAAGCCGCTAACAAACTTGAGCACTTTTGCTGTTTTGGGATAGACTAGGGTTTCCGTATTCTTAGCAAGTACATTCTCATCGTAGTCCTCGAGCCACTTGTTCAAGAACATATTTAGTCGAGCCTTATCTTTATCGTGGATCTGATAACCTAAGAGTCCTAGATGTTTCACTATCTTCTCGAATGCCTTCTTAGCATTGTCCATTGCAAACACAATGCTACTTTGGCAAAGACAGGGCTCAACATGAACTGCTATACCATTTCCTTACGAATATTTGGCGGCGTCTTAAAGAATTCGTCCCAAGCATAATGAAGGCAACTGTTATATTCCAACTTTGGACCAAAGAGCGAGGCCTCTTCCACTTCTGACCTCACTTTCTTCAACAAGCCATCCGAGCGACTCCTCTCTATTATGGTGGCTAAGGCTGTAAATAGATATTCAAAAATTCATTTACCATTCGCATCCGAATTCATTTATAGGGATATTATCCATATCCGTTTAAACGGATATTATCCATATCTAATTAGTAAACATCCGACTGTAAATAGATATGAATATAGTAAATGCCTATCCGATCAGTTTAATATCTACTCCGAATACCGATCCATTGGACATATCTATTTATATATTTGATTATCTGTAATTTAATTAAATCTGTTATTTGTATCTGATAAATAATATTTAAAAAATTATATATAATATACTCTATTTTTATGTATTTTAATATATAAATAATATTTAAAAAAATTACAACATATAATATTCTATTATACATAATAAAATTATTTTTATTTTTTTAATATGAAATTTCATAATCTATATATAAATGAATATATGTATAAATTAGTAATAAAAGAATTAATAAAAAAAATTAGATGGTAATGATGATGATTGAATAATATTAATCAAAAAATATTGAAAAATCAATATATAAATGACAAAATTGATCAATATAAAATTATTGTTACTTCACTTTACAATTAATTTATATTGGTGTCATTTTATTAATATTAATTACTCATAAAGTGAATCAATAATTATAAAAAAAATTAACTAAATCAATAATAATGAACATTTTAATTCTAAAATAAAATCACAAAATACTAAAACTAAAATTATTAACTAGCTAAGGGGACATTAAGATTTAAGAGAGTGTTTAGGTAAGTTTATAAGCTTCTTAAAACATATTATAAGATGTTTGAGATCTTATAAGATATCAAAAAGTGTTTAGTAAATTTTTTTTAAAACGGAATTTATAAGCTTTTAAAATAAAATGTTAAAAGTTTATAAACTCTTTTTATAAAAGTTAGCAATTCCTAACTTATTTTTAAGATATTAACAAGCTTCATTACTTTTAAGCATATTAATTATAATATTACCATTATTAATACCTTATAGACTCCAAAATTTTATTTTATCTAAACACTTTAAGAACTAATTTTTAAAAAAAGATCTAGCAACTTACAAATTTTGAAAACATCTTATAAGATATAAGAACTTATAAGACCTTTTAAATAAGTTTAGCCACACAACCTCTAAGAAGGTTGTTTAGCTAAACTTATTTAAAATGTCTTATAAGCTTCTGCATGTTATAAAATATTTTTGGATCCCTTGCTTCTTATAAGATACTTTTCAAACTTATAAGATGCCAGATTTTTTTTTTTTTTTAAAATAAGTTCTCAAAGTATTTGAATAATAAGATCTTGGAGCTAATAAGGTATTTGTAATAATAATTTTATAATTAAAATGATTAAAATTAAGAGAGCTTGCTAAGATTTTAAAAATAAGTTAAGAACTCCTTATTTATTTAAAAAGTGCTTATAAGTTTTTAATATCTTATTTTAGGAATTTTATAAGCTATTTCTTAAAAAAATTACGAAACATTGACATCTTATAAAATATTTTGAGGAGCTTATAAACTCACACAAACAACTTTTAAATATTTTACAATATCTAACTATATACATATAATATAAGATGAAAATTTCATTTCATAATTTTATTTTGTAGAGTTGTAGTATTATTAATTTAGAAAACTAATAAAATTTATATAAATATAAAACTTAAACTTTAAATCCTAAAATCTCACAACATTATAAATTTTAAACACCAAAATATTAATAATAGAGAATATTTTTATTGATTAACGTTGCTATATCTACATATCCAAAATTAAATGTCAATATTCAATAGCCATCGTAAAAATTAATTTTTGAAAATTATATTAAAATATAATATACAAAACTATTAAGTATCAAAATATGAATCAGAGTCATATATAATAAATTAATGAATAATTAAATTTTACAATTAAAAAAATTAATTACTACAATAAAATAAAAATTATCTTTGATTTTTGATCTTTGAAGTATGTTAATTTTATTGTTTGTTTGTTGGTTTTTTTATAGATTTTATTATATTATTAATTTGATTATTTTTTTAAATGAAATTTATTAAAAAAACATGCATTTTATTATAAGTTAATAGATTTGGATATTCGAATATTCATAAATGGATATTCGAAATAATTATAATCGGATGCGAATATATCAGAATTCGAATAATATTCAATAAATATGAATTCGGATATTATTAAAAAATATCCATTGAATATGGATATTGTAAAATTTAAACGGATACGGATACAGATACAGCCTATCCGATCTATTTAATATCCGTTTACAGCCCTAATGGTGGCCACCAATTTTGCGTCTTTCTCCTCAACCTGTTCATCCAATTCTTGGGTCCTCGACTCTAAGGACTTGACCCGAGTCTTTGAGAGGTCAGACTGCTCTTCCTACAACTCTGCGCACTTGGTTAGTACAAGTTCAACCTGATGATAGAAATTGTAACCCCATGTCCAACCTACAAGAAGGAAAGATTCAATTGGAAAAAAAAACATATATGCATGTGGTGTCCTAAGTATAGAGCAAACTGAGCATAAACTTACCATATTGGTGTGGTATGAAAACACCTTCAAAGCATCGATGTATTTGAGCTCTAACATCTTCTTTTGGTTTGCAAGAAAAAGGCCAATGGTTAAAGACCTGCAAAGGGGTCACTTTT
The DNA here is from genome assembly GCA_014898725.1 of Jacaranda copaia. Classification (NCBI taxonomy): domain Eukaryota; kingdom Viridiplantae; phylum Streptophyta; class Magnoliopsida; order Lamiales; family Bignoniaceae; genus Jacaranda; species Jacaranda copaia. The sequence continues at coordinate 366,609 of JACGDI010000421.1, read as the reverse complement.
GTTGACCCCACAGCTGCATTGAGGCTGTCTTCACAACACCCACATTTGGGCCAAATCTTAGGTGGGTTCAAAAAAGTAGGCATTGAGAATAACTCCTCATCAAGCAACAACTTGAAGTGGAGAGCATCAACCGCTTTCTCTTTCCCTTTTTCAGTGATAGTCCTCTTACAAGGAGAAGGTCAATCATCAATAGTCCTCTTTTTTGGTTGAACGTCGGGCTAGCAAAGACAATCATACTTGGTCGAGCAGTAGAGAGGGTGGTTGGTGGTGCATGCTATGATTGAGCACCTAAGGATACAGCCTCTTATCTGGCAATGGCCACCTTTTGATGCTCCTGTGCCTTCTGTTGCTAGTCCATGGCTTGTTGGCATGCTCGATTCATGATTTCTTGATTTGAAAAAACACACAAACAAGAATGCACAATATCAATCAAAAACTATGAAAGAACATCAAAAGCAATGCAATAAAATAAAGTCTACCTAGATAAGCATTAGGTGGCATAATCGACTGATCGGGCGACAAGCCCGCTAACATTAGATTCCTCTCCTATATAAACCCTAAAGCCTCTATCTCTCAAAAATTGACTAAATCGTAGATAAAAGTATTATTCCAGGTCGAATTTTCATTATCCAACATATTGACCTAAACCTTTAACCATCCCCTTGGAATATTAAAGCTGCCCTTACTAGGTGTATGGACAAACAAATATCTATTTTTCCAAGATTGGCCATGAGAGAATGATAATGTCACAATTATTTTTCAACGAGGGTGGGTGTCGATGTAATAAAAGCACAACACCTTGGTGTTGCCCGACTTTCGGGACATAGAAAAATGGAATAAGTTACTAAAGTTTATGAAAGAGAGAGGCTGGTTATGTATTAACATTAAAATGACAAAGCTATGTAGGAGTGAAAAATAATTGGGCACCAGTTAGGTGATCCACACTTGAAGACCCATAAGCAAGTCAACTATAGGCTATGTAATGGGAAACCTAAGCCCACAGTTGAACACTTTCTCAAAGATTGCTATACAGCCCTCTAGAGGTCTATGCATTTTATCGCTAGGCCCTAGCAAAATTAATTCAAACTCGGGAGGAACGTGATATGTGTGCCTAATCAGCTCCAAGTAATTTCTAGTGATCTTGGATGCTATATCACTATGATAGTTGATCGTGAATAACCTACCCCAAGGCATCGGAGGTTGACCAGCCTCTCTAGATGGGCTAGTGATCTGTTCAACCTTAACCCTAGCCTCATTGCCAGCATCCACACTCTTAGAAACACTGAACCTATCACTAGAAGACTCGCTAGTGCTGCTAGACAAATCACTAACCCTTCTGATTGAGTCCTCATGTTACCTTATTTACCACAACAATGAGAGACTAGAAGTTTGTAATTCAGCTTTGCGAATGAGAGAATTGCAAACTCTCTACCTTACCACAACAACAATTCTCATTACCTCATTACCTTATGTTGGGCTTCTCATTACCTTACCACTTTAAGATAGACCAGAAGTATATTTTTGAGAGTTTTTAAATAGGAAATATTACCTTATTCAGACCATTGATGGTATATTTTGGTCATGTAAGTCTCATTGCATAGAAGTTAATTGCATTTCACTACCTATTTGTTTCATAGATCTCCATACTTGGTCTAGGTGTGTATGTTGCTCAATAAGATAAAATTTTTTATTTATTATAAATATGAAAAAATAATCTATATAAAGCATACAGTATATGCAATTTACATTTTTACTTTAATCAAACCCTATCAACCTCTTCACATTTACTTTAATCGAGCCCTATCAACCTCTTCAATTACAGATCTTCTGTAAGTCACTTTCGTCCAAGGATATTGAACTTCTTGATATTTTTTTCTGCTCAAAAAATTCTGATATCCATCACATTTTGTCGTGTGTGTTGAACAAAAGTTGGAATCCCTATTGAAGCTTATGCACTTTGACAATCTTTGTCCTTCTTATCGTAATTCTTCCGACAGTTAAATATGTTGAGTACGTCTTTTTTCCACATCTAGAAATTATTTCATCATCTGTAAACCATGCCAGTGATGCTGTTAATCCCATTGGCAATTCCTACAAAACGAATTTGTATATGGATGCCACCACTCTCGATCTTTCAATGCGAGCTTGATATTGTTCTCCATTCCTTACTAGTAACCTTGCCTTGTCTTCACAATGCATATTTTGATAAACTTCCTTTGCTTCCTCTCTATAATTTCTCTTTCTTATTTCATCTCAATCTATTGGGGAACTCAAATGTCTTTTTCACATATAGCATAGTATCACATAAAAACACTAAGTAAAAACACTACATTAAAAAATTTCAATTTATAAATCAACATAACAATGAAAAAACATGATGAAACACATGAATGCAATGAGTTAAAACAAATAACACATTGCATGAATCAGTAGAGCTAATGATAACCAAACCATCTACAAAATAAAGTTAAAAGTTGAAATTCAATAGTAATTTACCATATTAAATGTTTGTGTGTTGAAAAACAAATGGAACTAATTTTTACCACAATAGGTTACTTTATCAACAGAAAGTTTCTATCTAATAAGAAAATATCAACAAATGAATTTTATAGTCACAAAATATAGCGTAACAAAAAATACTAACAGAATACACAAAGCAAATAAAACAATACACCATATTTACATACATGGAAAACATAAAGGTTAACAAAATAAATATGCTTACTTATGATCCAAATAAAAGCTTATAGCTCCCCAAAGAAATAATGCAGACACCTACTTCAGGAGGGAAAAAAACATTTAGAATTAAACACCAAAATTCATATTATGTCTACTATTCTAAATATATTTAATTTTCTGATAGCATTCAATGCTACAGTATAATTTTGAAAATTTTTAATAGATTCTTAAATATCATTCTACTTCAAGATACTTAAAATAAACCATTCTACATTCAATCAAAATGTTTTGTCAATAGCTTATTTCAACCAAATGCCTCATTGACCACTTATAAGAATTTTGAAAAGGAAAAAAATAAAAATCAATTTTAATAAAACAACAAGAAAATTTCTACTCTATAAATAGTAGCAACAATATATATTTAAATGTTGTGACAAAGTTAATAAAATTGAAAATAAACTAACAATTTTCTCTGAACAGGACACTATATTTTATAGCTAGAAACAAATTAATTTATAGTACATATTCATGCAAACTTATATATAATAGCAACATATCAGAAAACATCAAAATTGATTAAAAAACACTTATATATATATATATATTTACAAAAGACAACAAAATTACCTACAACTTTACTTTAGCCACCTCAGATAGTTCAAAAAGACCAAGACTTGTAAAAAAAATTCAATGAGCAAGACTTAAATAATACAAACAAATACAAACAAAAGAAGTCCCCAAATATAAATAATGAAACTAACCAACTTCTTTTGAAGAATTTTTTTTTAATTTAAAATCCTCACATGTATCTGAAGAACCCAGCAATATTTCT
>JACGDI010000421.1:292006-362888 GCA_014898725.1 Jacaranda copaia | reverse complement strand
AAAAAAAAAAAAAAGCCCCCAAAACCCTTCCCTAAACAATAAACCACAATTAAAAACACAAATCCTTTATTGTTTCTTTTTAAACATACGCCATACACAAAATATATGAAACTACTTAATCCATAACATAAAATGAAAAACGAAGTGTAAAACAATTACCACTAGAAAGCCTTCACCATAATCTAACTAAATAAACAAACAAACAAACAAACTGAAAAACATATAAACTATCGAATTGAATAAGAATCTTGGAAGAATTAACTACATAAAGAACCCACATCACCCCACCAAAGCACTCATCTCTACAGTCAAAGCACACACACAGAATTCTTTTTCTTAACCACCTGATAAATAAGGGGCTAAAGTGGCTAATGGGCTGCAAACCCCTTTGTCTTTTTAATTGGCATATAACTCCCTCTGTTTGCAAAAATCTAGTTCACTCATCCCAATTGATTTCAATTATTTTTTAAATTTTGAAATGACTAAATGTCTTTATTTATACCAAGCAGCTATAGATTTGTCGAATGTGGAATGGACTAATTATATTTTATCCCTGTAAAGTGTTTAATAGATTGAAAGCCCCTTATGTAGATAAAAAAAAGTGAAAAAAATAAAGAAGAGCAATCTATTTTCTTCTAATCATTTCTAAGGACCCCTACAAAGCGACACCGTATTATTGTAATTTAACTAAAAAAAATTGAAAATTGCATCTCACGCGCTAGCCCACTGTGTGCACACATGCATTGGCGCTTATTAATATTAATAATAATAATATATATTTTTGATATGGGAGATTTTTTTAGCTATTTTAACTATTACACGTGGTATATTACAATTGTCCCAATTTTCAAGGCTAATTACCCTATTCATTTTTTATTCCAAGACCCAATTAATTGGAATCTAAATGCACATTTTCAGCCTTTTGGGAAAATACAAATTACTTTTTGATCTAAATAATATGTAATTTATGAAAAACAAAAATAAAATATATATTAAATACTGAAAGAAATATTATCAAATAAAACTAAAATTTCAGTAAAACTATGGTAGAAAAAAGGATCAAAAAGTGCCATGAAACATAAGGCAAACAATTAACACATGGGGTATTTAGCATCTTTTCCACCCTCATACTTCGGTTAGAGAAGATATAGTGAGAAAAGATAGAAAAAAGGGGAGTAAATTTTTTCAGAAAGAAATGGAAAAGGATAAAATTAAAAAAAATTAAATTCCAATTAAAAAAAGGTCAACTAAATTTAAGGAAGGCATTCTGAACAATTCATAGATAAAATTTCTATTCATACTTACAAGTTCAAAGCATGACCCCTTTCATGGGGTATGGTGACAATTTAAAAAACAACATATAATATTGATCAAACTCCATCTTTTTCCCATAGAATTTTAAGACAATTTCGACTTTCACATAGGATAATCCATATTTTCCCCAACTAAGCTACTACGTTCAACATAGTCCAACCAACTCAAGAGGCCGACACTTCCATCCATAGTAACTCAGAAGCCCAACCTATTCCAGTTAGATCCAATAGCTCAACCTATTTTTTCTTTCTTCCTTTTTTTTTTCATATATATATATATATATATGATTATCGAATCTAAAACTCAAACCAACCAAAATTTCCATGAGCAGCCCAATGAATTTATGGTCTATTCCCACATCATACTTATAAGTGATATACATGAAATACATATATGTAATTAAAATTAAGATCTATTTATAATTCAAATTCCATTCCTGATACAAACCAAATTTGAAATAGGCTTGAATTTAACTTAAAGTTGCGAGCCTCACAAAAATTGCATATTTGACTCCCCTCCACCGATGTGAAGATTCCATTGATAGGTGATCTATAAATACCTTTATAAGCGTCCAGGATTTTAAGACATACCCTAATCCTGATGGTTATGTATATGCTTCAAACTCATTTATTTTCTCTTTTTGTAAAAAGAAGACAATCGAAATAAGCTTGAAACCATAGCGATCCAAACATTTCTTAAAGAATAAACAAAATATACATACCTGTACCCGAGGAAGTTAATCAGGTGAAGAAAACAGAGATGAAAAGGAGGGAAATCCCGAAACCCATAGGAATGGGTGGAGTTGGAAATCCCATCCACACACAAGCAACGGCGGAAAGATTTGATTTCCAATCCACCAATCCCAATAGATTTCGGCCAAAGTCAGCCCCCATTTCAGCTCTCACCCCATCAATCCTTCACTTCTAACCGACAAAGAGGAGAAGGGACAGAGAAATTGTTCGGGTTAGCTGTGGAGAATGGCAATTCCCTTTTAATAGAGAGTACCCATTGCTCAATAGGGATAGAGAAGAGTGGATAAGGATCAATGCGTGGATTTGTTGGCTGGTTTGTCAAAACGCGATTTCTGTGTTGGTTGTTTTGTCAGTGCGTGGATCTCTTTGGTATCTGTGTGATAATACCTATGTCCTATGTCGTTTGATTTGATCTTTGAATGGACGTAGACGAAATCTAGCAGGCGATACTTACCACATCAGTGGACTGGGACATGCCAAATAATTAAGGATCGGAGAATGAGAAATTGCGGCTTCTTTCATTTGTATATTCTCAATCACTTAGATAATATAAAAGTAGACTTCCAATTTCTCTCATGCCGAATTTTTTAATATACCATCTCCAAAAAACCAACTCCCTCGGCAAGTTATGTTATTTCCTATACATCAATTACTTCTGATTTTTTATATTACGTTACTCTTTATTTCTCTATAATCACTCTTTACATGCCAAACACAATGTCTCTATCATTCTTTCAGTATAAAATAAATCGAACTGTTGCAATACAATAGAAATAATTACTTTATGCCATCATTTACATTACAATTATATCAATTTTTTTTTTTTTATCTTTGACGTTTGTGTTTTTTCTAAATGAATTGAATTAGTTATTGTTCCATGTAAAAATAAAATAATGGAGCTGATTGGTTTAAAATGTTAGATTATTGTTCAAATTCAACCCTAATGGGCGGGAAATTGTTTGAAGGATTTCTCATGGTCATTTTATAACAACTTATTAATTTTAAGAGGATGAGAGTTCATTAGCTGTGGGCCTCGACTCCATGCTTATGATACACTTTTCAGCAAAATAAATGAATTAAAGAGATTAAATTTAATTTTTTTGTTCTCAATACTTGACTTGTTTGATATGTTTAGAGTTACTGAACTTGAGTTTAAAATTAATATAATCAAATTTTAATTAATGCGACCAAAACTGCACAGTAATTTTTAGTTTTAGTGGTGGATGACGGGCAGGTAAAATCACCTGTATTTTATTGGGTTGAGGATATAAGGTTCATTATACGTATTTTTTAAGTATCTATGGGTATTTGTAAATAGGATAATTTTTTGCCAAGTCATGCACAATGATTATAGCTTGCCCACTCGATAGTACTATTTCTCATGAGTTTCTATTTTATTCATATTAAAAAATGAAAATAATATATTAATATTATTAAAAATATTAATAAAGTAATATTAATTTATTTTATACTATAAAAATTTTAGTATATGTATATATAGAATATCTCAAGAAATCAATAGTATGAAATAAATTACTAATAGTAATCTCCAAATGTACTCAATAAAGTGAAACACTGATTTTAGGCTTACATACGATTCAAAATTATTCCAACTTAGCTTATAAGATATAGATATATATATATATATGTTAAGGCTCTAACTGTTTTTATAAATAACAATAGAGATCCAAATAGTATTATAATATTTTAATTGCTGGTCAAAGAAATGCTTTATTTGCCTCTCAAAAGTGAAACCTTGTGTTTTTTTTATACATAAACAACTATAAAATGGCTTGGAATACCTGATGATGATTGTTTAACGCAATTTATCAGTACACTCACTATATCTATACATATGCACACGCACACATGCGTATACACACACACACACACACATATATATAGAGTCATTTTATATTTGAGTTAATTGTATCATGTCCTCAAATTAGAATTTTATTGCTCATGTGTAAAATACTTGGCATGAATATTACATGGTCATAAATAAGGCACCATGGGTTACGTATGCCATGCCATAAAAAAACATAGCATTAATAAGTAGTGAAATTTTTAGTAATAATGTAAAAATGGCCTCTTATCACTAAGGGAATCTTTATAAAAAATATCAAATCCTATTTTCACTTTAACAGTTAGTCTCTACCTACCTAACAGTTTTATAGTTTTAATTCTCCATTTCAATTTTATTTTTTGAGTTTACTTCTCACTTACTCGGTTTAACTAAAATGTCCTAAATATCTTATTCCCCCCTTCCCTCTCTCTCTAACATTTAGCTTAGTAATCAATCTCTCTCTTTGTTCTTTTTACTGTGATTCTCTCTACCACGAATATGTAAAGACATTTTTTTTTGTCCATCGCAAATTAGTTTAGCAAGAAAAAGTCGAAGATCTATAGCCACATTTTTACATTTTATTGTGAGTGAAGTTTTTATAATCTCGCAGAATAGTGGGAAGGAGGTAAGTCTTCATCAATTTGAGCTCAATAAAAATGTCTTCAAGTGGCCAAAATACTAAATCTCAGCTATTAAGAAGTTGTATATATAATGGGGAACTCTAAATTTTGTCAATTTATAAAAGTATAAGTTTGATAGAGTTATTATTTCATATTGGGAAAAAAGGTCTAGAATTTTTTCTAAATTCAACACATTTCAATGTTTCGCTCCACATTAGAAAATGTACGTCACTTTGAATACTAATAATGCTGCTTTCGATATGACGGTCATTTGAAAAAATGAACTGAATGAATGTGAAAGGAAAATTGGCTATATGTATCGGTAAGTTCTTTATATTTTCATATTAATATTGTATTAATTCTTTGGTATACGTTCAATGTGCTACAATTAGTACTTAATTGTTTTATATTTTGTTTCTTTTATGAGATATTTTATTTATACATTATCATACTTAAATAGTTCAAATATTTTTACCACATTAATGCAATTAACTTCCATACTGATACTGCAATACTTCTACTCAATTTGCAGATTGGCAACAATTGGAGTTTTTAGATGATTGATAATAATAAATTGTGTATTGTGGATGTATAGAATTGGAGTTATAGGGTATAACACGATGATAGAGCACATTGCAAACTAATAAAATACTTTGCAAGCAAGCTTGTGCTTCTATTGAGTAAAAGTCACTTTCTTACCATTTAGCACAAATTGATACGATAAAGGATTTGCTTACCATGTTATTGCATAGTTGTACTTGTATTACCATTTGTCATTATTTATTAAATAATATCTTGATTGATTTTATTTCTCTTCAATTAGGAAAAAGAAGATGCAAAAAGACAAAGAATTAAAGGAACTTGGATTAGAAATTTGCCGTTTACACATTCTTATGATAATTGCAAAATTCATCCTTGTCTGGAGGATATTAAATTGATGTATTTGTACTATACTATATTAATAATCAGAGAATTTATACAAAATTATTTGTATTGTATGATTTGTAAAATATGGACATGTTGTACTATTGTTTTAATGTAGAAGGAATCATGAATGAGCATTCTTTTTAGTTATTCAGAAGATTCATGTTAGAGTTGTCATCCAAATTTATTTTTCATTTTATCAGAAAGACAATACCTCTTGTTAGTAAAGTAATGCTTCATTTTGGTATATAAATATGCTCGACCTCAATAGTATAATACCTTATATTCAGCATTTAATACTGCATTAGAGTGATTCTACATTCTTTGAGAACAAGAACTACTAATGTGAAGCACCATCATAGGTGGTAAGATGCTTTATTTGGAAGTCAACATTGCAAGGAGAAACTAGTTTTTGTGGTATACCAACAAGAAAAGGTCTAAAATGCCTAAATTGAATGGTAGTTAAAATATGTATAATTGATACTAGAGACCAGAAAAGTAATACATCATTTTAGTAAAACAATCACTTATGTATTAAAAACAATACCTTAAATTGAGAAAAAAAGTATCATTTTTGAATTTAAAATGGTATCGTAGTCAAAAAATAAATTACCATTATTTTTATATTTTTAGGCTTGATCTTCGCAATATTATTCTGAATTAGCTTTGTTCTGTATTTATTTGGCGTGTTTAAGCACTTGCTTCTCCTTTGATCGAGTTTACCTTAATTTTAATGGGTGGAACAACAACACATAAGACCCTCTAATACAATAAAATCATCTTTTCCTCAAGTAATGGTTGTGATAGTACATGTTCAAATGGTTGTGAACACAAATACCCACATCCAATCATTTGTTTTCTTATTCATACTAGTATAAACCATTGATTCACTCCATAAATGGATTGTGCAATGCCACCATCAAAATTCTATCAGTTCTAGGAATAATACTTCATGGTTTAATAATCATGCAATCACTAGATTTAAAATAAATTTAACTTAATTTCTAATGTACTAAAAATGATACTATAAATCAACAAAAAAAAAACCATTTTCTTGGATTTTTATACTTCATCTAAGTAGTTTTGTATTGAATTCCCTCTTGGTCTATACTTATTTTGCTTGTTTTTGTACATCTTTTCTTTTCGTCGAATTTACCTCAATTCGATGGATAGAACAACACATAAGACCCTCTAATATAATAAAATCATCTTTTCTTTAAGAAATGATCATGATAGTTCGTGCTTAAATGGTTGTGAACACAAATACTTGCACTCGACCACTTGTTGTCTCATTCATTCTAGTATAAATTATTGATGCATCCTTTTGACTTCATTATCGAAAGCCAATGAACCTCTCATGACGATATTAGCCTTAGGACTAATACGTCTTGGTTTAATAATCATGCAATCACCATATTAAGATAAATTCAACTTAATTTCTAATGTATTAAGAAAGATACTGAAAATCAACAAAAAAGTACTATTTTTGGGAATTTTTATACTTCATGTTTGTAGTTTTGTATTGAATTCCCCTTGTTTTGTACTTATTTTGCGTGTTTTTGTACATGCTTTTTATTTGGCCAATTTTATCTTAATTCAATGGGTGGAACAACATATAAGATCATCTTATACAATAAAATCATATTTTCTTTAGGTAATGGTTGTGATAGTGCATGTTCAAATGGTTTGGAACACAAATAGCTATATCCAACCACTTGCATTCTCATTTATACTAGTATAAACCATTGATGTATGAGGTAATTGAATCCTTTCGACACTATCATGGAAAACAATGAACCTCTCATGATTATATCAGTCCTAAGACTAATACATCATGATTTAATAATCATGTAATTGCTAGATTAAAATAAATTCAACTTAATCTTTAATGTACTAAAAATGATACTGTAAATCAACAAAAAAAATACCATTTTCTTGGATTTTTGTGCTTCATCTTTGCAATTTTGTACTGAATTCACCTTTATTTCGTACTTATTTTGCATATTGTTCTACTTACTTTTGTACTCATGTTTCTTATATTTGGTACCAATTTTTTTTTATCTCAATACCAGTTATGTAAATAAGGATATGATATACATCTTGAAATGCACTGCATTTTGACCAATGTGCAATAAATATATTTACTAGTATCTATATAAATAATTCTTTAAATTACACCATAAATTATAAATAACATCCATTCTAATGATCTAAATGCATAAATAGTAAATACTATCTATTACGAATGTTTGAAATACTGAAACATTCACTACAATATCCATATACAAAAACTAAATTCCCCCAAATAATAATCTAAACATCATCATTCAGCCCTGGAATACAATAAACTATCAGTTTGAATTTTTGTAACAGTATGTGTTCGGTACATGTCCATACAACAATTATTTGCATATTCCTAGAAATCCTTGATGTTCTTTGCAAAACACTATGTCCAAAGATAAATGTAAACTTCATAATTGAGGTCCCCATTTTGTTAGTGACAAAAATATATTTGCACTTCGTTTTGTACCACAATAGATCCTAATGTATGTTGAAGGTATCCAATAAAAAACTTAGTCTGTGGAAGTATTTGTTATTTTTATTTATTCAAATATTCAGATGAATGTATCAGAATGTTAGTCGAGCATACAAAAAATTTTGTCGTTGCTTTTGTTTGGGGAGACTAGGATAAGTTCATTTGTATGAACTTTTTCTCAATCGTTGTCAAAGATAAGGAATGACCAATGAAATGGTTGCTAATGGGGATTATAGTAAATTGGTACTTATTCAGCATATCTAGATTCAGCTCTTCCAATAACTTGCGCATGCTCGATTGACCAATAAATTTTGAAAATTCATCTTGCTTTATAGTATGCTTCTTGTTTGCTTTCTCAAGTTGTCTCATAATTTCCTCTTGTCAATAGTTAATATTAGAGCTTGTTAAATCAAGTTACTTGTATTTCAAAAAACAAAACAAATACTACATATTTATACTGACATACTCATACACCAAACATCTTGATCGCATTTTTCTCTAAATGAAGGGTTGTAGAAGATCTTCATGTAGCAATCAATTAAATCTAATCTCATCTCTTTTTTGAACAACATATTACAAAACTCAGTTTCTCCAATTTCTAGATTAAGTTGCTCCCAAATAGTAACACTATAATAATAAATCATTATGTTACTAAATTAAAAATTTATTATAAAAAGAATAATGAGTGTTTAGTATAATTACTCCAGTTTATCTCGATGCAAATATAAGTTAATAATTCTCGCTCATCATTAGGTATCTCAGGCTGCCCTCTATAATTTGCTCATTTAGAAATTGATTGGAATTCCTTATCAACTAATAAATTGGCCTTTGCAGATCTAACCTCTCTTAACTCAGTATTTTGAACTTCCTTCATCTTCTCTTATCAATGATGCTGTACACATATCCAGTACTTAAGTCCAACTATGTAGTATATTTTTTAATGCAATTCAGTATTTTTCTTACATTAAGTATAAAAAATTATATATGTAGTATTTAAAAGTCGAATACACATACCTTCCTCTTCTTGCCATGATCCTTACAAGAAATCTTCTTCACTTTTTCCTTCGTGGTGTGGTGCCAAGGGGTGTGACAAAGTCCATTTCTTATCTTTTCTTCATCCTATCACCTCATTCTCATAGAAGAGATAGTCGCATCCAAGAGTGGAACATCCCCTAATTTATTATTTTCATGGTGCATTCCACCATTATCACCATCATTATTATCACTAATACCCGTATCTTTTTGTTCTTCACCTTTATTTTTGTTCTCTATCTTGATTTGCTCTTCCTTTTTCTCTTGCTCTCTTTCTTGCTCTTCCTTTATCTCTTGTTCTTCCTCTTTCTCTTTCTCTTCTTTTTCCTCTTCCTCTTCTTCTTGGCTCTCTTTTGCTTTCTCTCATCTTTCTTTGCCTCAGCCTCAATTCCAATAGCAAGTCCTTTATTCTCAAGATACAAAACTCTTTCTTTCAATAATTCTATCTCTTTCTCATTCAACAATCTTTGCAAGTCATACATATCAATGATTGGTGCTCCTTGATGTATTGGTAACAGCAATTTCTCTTTATTGGAGAAGGGATAAATATGCACAACCTGTTCAAAAAAACTTTACAACTTAGTTTATTATTTCGTATGTACATGGACTATTACAACAAAGAAGATAAAGAATATAAGTTATTATCATATTTCCAGTAATTTTGGATTTTTCTTTTGCATTAGCAATTTTCATGGAGATCTTGCTTTCACACTATCAAAGGAATCATGGAAATGAACGCACCGAATTTACCATTCCCAAGCAAGGAATCTAATCTAATATATCTAATATATATAAAGTAAAATACTATTCAACCTTATTTTAAATATATTTCTTATGTGGCAATGATGTGGATAAGTTAGTTTTGTTTATATTTTCCATGTAAATGTATTCCATATAAATATGTGTAACTCCCTATAATATATTTTCATATTTCTATTTTCTTTACATCAACATATTTCCACATATAATATACATGTAACTTTCTATATTAATTTTTGTAACTCCCTATATTAATATATAATCTTTGTAACTCTTTCTGTATCGTTAATTTTATTCCTTTTGCCTATATCTATATACACACACACATACACATATATGTATATATGCAAATAATAATATTCTATCAATATTTATGTTAATATCAATATAAAAAGATTATATTAGTCCATATCTAATTTTGATAAATATTCAAAATATATTAATATGTGTATATATAAAAGTTTTAAATTAATTCTTATAACTCCATATTTTAATAGATAGTTTTTGTACTTCTTTCTGTAAATATTGTCAAACAATTTCTTCCAATATTTGTCATTTACATTCTCAAATTTAATTTTTTGAATAATTATGAACAATTACACATGCAATGTGTGTGTGTGTAAAACTAGGTATATATATATATATATATAAGTCTATTTCTCAATGTAATTTAGCCAACATGCCTTGCTTAAGCTAGAAGTCCTAATAATAGTTTATATTAAAGTAGTTCAAGCATACAATTTACTATTTCAAAATAGAATATCATTTGTCTTTCTTTTTTTTCTCCACCTTTATAAAATCATTATATTTGTGAATTAAACTCTTTTTCTTGAAAATGAATAAAATTTATAACATTTATATTGTTTTCTAATGTTTTTAATTTATATATTTACGAATTAGGATAATTTAGAAAAAGGTTTGAGTTCTAACTTAAGTATTTCTTTTTATACAGTGGTGATATGGATAAGTTAATTTTATCCATTTTTTCATGTCAACATATTTTTATATTTGATATCTTATCAATATTTGATTTAATATTAATATAAAAACCTATACTAATTCATTTTTATTACTACATGTTTAATTTTAGCAAATATTCAGTGTGTCTGTGTTTATATATATACATAGTAATATATATATATATATGCAACTTTTTAATAATTTTTATAACTCTTTTTACAGATTTATATTTTTTTTATAACTCCTTATATTGTCTAATATTTATATTTTTTAATATAATTATGTATGAATATATACATATGTATGTATGTTGTTTTGTATGTATATAGGTGTATTTATCAATATTACAATTTAATTAATTTGTCTTGCTCCATATATATTGTGCATAAATAAATTTTTATATATGGAGTATTACAGTAGTATAGAATTTATTACAATTTAATTTTAAGTATTATACTATGTTATTCCGTGAGTTATCTCTTATTTCATAATTTAATATTTTAATTAACTTAAACCATAGCGGGAAAAATTCCTAAATATAACATGAAAATCTTTCAAAATATATGTACTAGAATATTCTAAACATACAATTTACTATTTAAAAATATAAAAATATTTATCTTCCTTTTTCTCCAACGTAACTCCTTACGATCATTTTTTTTTTGTACATTAAAAGTTAGTTTTTTCTTGAAGATGTACATAGTGTAATGCTCATATCTTTTTGTAATGTCTTAATTTTTATGTTAATAAACTAAGATAATTTATAAAAAAGAAATTTAAAATCCCAATTTTGTGGCAAATTAAAATGTTTTATCTTCTATCAGCTACGTTCATTTTTCAATATTGAATTCTTTAATTTCTTTGGACTTTTTAAGTCAATGTTAAAGTGATTTTCATTAGTTTGTATTCTACTATTTCTTATGAATAGTTTATTGAATTTATAAAGTGATTTAACATTTAATCATTAATTGCTATATGAAAATAAATTAATGAATGGGATTTGATCTATTGACACATAAATCATATTCATATAAAATATTATTATATCACATTTATATCATCAACTGTGTTATATCAATAAAATTTTTAATTTTTTAACTATTACACTTGTAATATTTATAAAAAGTATTAATATTTATATTATAGTTAAAATTAAATAAAATAAAATTTTAAATTTATTGCCCAAGGCAACGCACGGACTAACAACTAGTATGCTTATGAACCTAAACTTGTCATTTAAAAATACAACGATTATGCAAAATTTTAGTTATTCAATAATAATTATCAACAATATTAATAGTAACAATTACATTAGCTTACCATCTGGCCAATACTACATCCATCAAAGTTCATTTTCTTGCTTCTTTCCCCATTTTAACTCCTACATACAATAAAATCTTATCATACAAAAATTCATATACAACATCTCTCCATGCATGAAAACTAATGGAAGATAAAATGTCCATGTACTAAAGAAGAAATCTATGTGTATAGTTACTAGTTGGAAACAAAATACAATTGAAAACAAGTGGTATATACATCATAACGAAATCATCTATATCTTGTTCACCATGTTTTACTGCCAATTCTCTCAATTTTTTAGAAATATCTAAACGACTAATTATTTTACAGTTTTAGCCTCTAACTTTAGATCAAAATCCATAGGTTGCCCTACTTGCCACAAACTCCAAAATAATAGAAAACTCCGTCACAGTAAATGAAAGTACCTCCTTAACAAAGCTTCAACTCTAACAAACTATTACTCAATTTAGTCATTTTAAGGTACGCCAAAAATGGGGTTCTCTTTGGTGCTGTAGTGTATCTAAAGCTCATTTTACTATCTAACTCCTCAATAGCATTTTTAGAAAATACCTTGCAGAGCACCGATAATATATATAGCTTGTAGTCTCTATTACCTTTGGTGGTTTGGTGCATGGGTATGCAAGTTCTAACCATTATTTCTGTGGACAAGAGACACATACGTAACTACATAAATATTGAATTGGAGGTTTTGATACTACAATTCAAATTTGAAAACTGAAAGTTTGAATTTTCATACAACAAAACTTGCACAGAATACTAAATTGAAGCTTTTGCGTACTGTAACTCACGATTTAAATACTGAAAGTTTGAATTTTGGTACAAAATTTTTTTCATAGAATACTCAATTGGAAATTTTGTGTATTACAAATCACAATTTAAATACTAAAAGTTTAAATTTTGTGTATTACAAATCACATTATTCCTTTCCACAATAATTCTCTTTCCTGTGTATCTATACAATCTAATTCTCATTCATAAGCATGTGGTAGAAATTTGTTCGTCCCAGCGTAATCACTTTCTAATCTCTACATATTTTCCCAAAATGTTTCTTACTTTTTAGATACAACTTCCACAAATATTGCTTGCACAACGTTGATTTACAAATTAACTCTTTACGTACTAAATACAATTTTTCCCAAAATCACTCTCCAGATTCAACCTTAATGGATATTGCTCATATAAAACCACAATTCCAAATGGCATCATCCTTATCAATAACTATATGTTTAGATGCTCGACATACCAAAAGTAGGAGGTTATACATTGGTTGGCCATCCTGATCATAACGTTTCACATCCTTAATGTCTAGCATTATCCCAAAAGTTCATATCCTATTCAATTCCACAATCAAACTTCAAATTTTTCTTGTCCAAAAATTTCACATTCCAAGAATCATATCCTAGCATAGCTCAAGTTTTCCTTAAATCGAGTGTCTATATCCTAATTGATTCCCAATTAAAGTTTAATCTCTAAAAAACCCATTGATTCTGGCTACAAAATCATTCCATTCTAACCTAGGTCCTTAAAACTTAAGCTTTGATACCACCTTTGTGGCTCTCTAGCTATGTGAGATTCCTAAGCTAAGGTGCCACTAATTCAAACCTAAAATATAATTCAAAAGATAACTAGGGGAATCCAAAATTTAAGAAAATATAATAGGCAGTAGCTCACAATAAACCCAAAAGATCATTTCATAGAGTACCATATATGCGTACCAAAAGTCTTAGGTTCAGATTTAAACATTACATAATAATCTTAAGTCTTAATGTCATGATTAGGTGTAACCTATACATGTAAGCATAACACCTAATCTATTACAACCATGTCTTTCCTTGAGCACTCCTCATGCTCTGATCCATCATGCAGTCCTATTTGGGAGGAGAATAAAAGATAACTAAAAAAGTGGTAAGCCCTAAAAACTTAGTAAGGGGAAAATAAGGTAATCATCAAAGAAAAACTTGTTGAACAAGTGGTAATAAATAAGTAGATTCAATAATGAGCAATGCTTTACGATATAAAGCAATAATGTAACAAAACACATGTGATACAAATTAATTATGCTATTGGCAATTTCATCCTTATTACTCCTTGAATAAAACATAATCAATAACAAATGGTAATAAACAATAACAAACAATAACAAACAGTACACATAGAACAATAATCATAATAGATTTTCCTTATTACTTCATTATCCAAGCATTTAGCTCGATACCTAGGTACTCAGCTCGGTAAATAGCATCGGCATCCACATGCTGAATCTCGCCACTCATAGATAGCTACCTCCAACATATCTACAAATCAGAATTTTAGATGGGTACTAGTCGGGAGACCAGCCACCATCGATCCACACCACCCGATTGTCTTTCTGGACCTAGTCTTGGCCGATCCTGCCTGGTGGCATCCTTATGAGTGGTAACCCTACCTAGAGCATCCTCAAGGTCAGGTAACATAATGCCAATGGATAAAACATATTTCACAATAACTTATTAGAAACATATATGTAAAGTCGAATGAATCGATATAATTGTAAAACATTGGCTAGTAAGGCCATACAAACAGTAGACAAAATTATTTAACTAAGAGTACAAATGAAATTGGTTGGCATGATCAAAACATCAACACATATAGGGAAAGTTAGTAAGGTTGTTGGGTGCATAGGACAGAAACAAATAAAAGAATTGGAGTTCTAGGCACTATAATAAGTATAATTCATTTCAATAGGTAACACTGGAAATTTAAATATTGAAGATTATTCATTTTCCAAAAAAAGATAGATTTTACCCTCACCTTAATTTCCAAAAAAATGCTCACGTCTTACGATTTTTGAGACCCTAGTTCCTTGTCACCTATTGCAATAGAATGTATTAAATGTCAAAATGCTTGTATTGTATCCTTTAACAATAATTAAACCATTTATAGTATTATTGGTTATGAGGCATATCTACCTATTCCAAGTTCTTGCTCCATTTTGGATATGGTAATCTAGGCTAGAATATTTTGATTATCTAAATTATTCTAACAAAATCAACATGTTTCCAACTTAGTATGATATTTAGAGATTTGGTTCTGAAGATGACACATAGTTAATATACTAATCATGCTAATGTTGCTATAGTATTAATGAGAGGTTTATTTGTTTCGAGTTAATGATCATTTCTTAAGTTAATAGCCCAAGCTTATGTATAATAATTCAACCAAATTGTAAGAAATTACCACATTCCATTAACAATTAATCCTTAAAACGTTACACAAAATTAGGCCTAATTACACTAATTAATTTAATTAATGATAATTATATTCTAATTACCAATTCAAGTCCATTAACACTGTACACAACTTATATATCCAAACATTTTGGCTGGACATCACAAATCTTATCCTAATAGTCCATAATTACAATTCAGTCTAATTAGATCAACTTACATCAATAATCCACTTACTTAATGACAATTACCTCCTAATTAACAATTTGAGTCCACACATTGCATATAGACAAATTTTTATGTTCAATCATATGTCTTACAATTACATTTTGGTCTAATAACGGATATTTCACATGAAAATTAGCTTAATAACTTAACCAATTTAAATTCAAGAATCGACCAATTGGAATATTATCCAATTGATTGAATTTTAAGCCAAATTGTCGTGCGATAGTAGCTCACATGCACTTAAATCACCATCACGATGAAGCTGGTAATCTGTCGTCCAAGCTCTGTTGTGTGCCATCGTCGGAACTGAGTTCTACCATAGCTAAAATATGCGTCTTGTTGTGCCAATCAAAAGCCCTATGTTACTTTTCTAGTTTTGTTGTTGCTCTGCCACTCAATTACACCAAAAATGGCTAGCCCCATCATCGGCCATCGCCACACTCCTTTTCATATTATTCCTTCGCCATTGTCGAAAATTCCAAATTGAAGTTGCCAATTGCTTCTACTCGTTGAGGCCATCAGTTTCCACTCCTTGGTTTGTCACACCCTATAATCAAACCATATTAATACTAAAATTGAGCGTGAAATTTAATCCTAACTAAATAAAACTAACAATAAAAAATCTTTGATTAAATAAGAACTCATCCAATTCCTAGCAAACTCACAACATAAAACTTAGAGTATCAAAATCTTTCTGGAACTAAACACCATAACATCCATAACAAATAAAACAAAACTAATGAACTTAATAGCAAATATATTAGCCTACTGAAAAATCCAAAACTATGTCTTCACCCTTGATTCTCATCATATGCAGTTTCCACTTTCTTACTAGGGATATGATCTATGTCTGCCAAAGGAAAGTTAAAGAAAAGAAAACGAGTGTGAGTAAAAAACTCAGTAAGTGTCAGGTGTGTGTAAAGTGAATTCTTGAATCAAAATTATTTTGTACAGTGGGAATATTCGAGTAATATAAGTGAAATTCATAAAACAGTCTAACAGTAACAATCCAAAATTTATAAATGATCAAGTAGTAGCCAGTAAAAATTTTATTAAATGATTTCCTAGATTATCAACTTAAATACGATATCAGTAAGTTTTGCTATAGCCAATCTACCTTATGACTCACACTGTAATAGTCATTTATCGTTTCGAGCAAAGTGAAGTGCTCAAAAATTCCTACAACCTACCTTAGCTACAAACAGCTTCTGTTGTGCGTTGGGGGGATTAGGCCACGAGAGCTTAGGGTTCAACCAGCTAGCCCGCTACTACCTAGTGAAGTCCCTCGCACGTCCATATCAAGTTGGATCCAACTAACAATAAAAGTAACAGCAATTTCAATAGTTTAGTTGATCATTGAATTTAATTCGCTAGTCTAGAACATAAGAAAATCATAAAAGTATATGTTTTCATTTTTCCAAAAATAAGACAACAATATATATATATATATATATATTTCTTTTATCCAGAAATGAAACAAGATAATTATTTCTTTTTGTTCAGTAATAAAACAAGAGAGGAAAATTGGATAAAAAAAAATTATTTGGTGCGTAGTGGAGTACATATAATGTGCAATGTTTCTTGAAATAAGTTACAAGCAAATGGTATAATAGCATATATTCTTTTAGATTTTGAAATATAATATCGTATAATACGTAGGTTTAGACACTCACTTTCAAGATCAATACTAAAACTCAATCACCTATCCTAGTGTCAATCGAGTCAATTGATGAGTCACCTTATTCTTTTAATAAATATATCGATAATTGATTTAGAAGATCAGCAAGACAAAGGTCACTTTGAACTGGCATTATGAGTGTCATAAGCATGTATGACCTCAAAATCAATAATCCTAGTTGGTGGTAAAATAATTTACTAATTTCTTTTCTTTTCTTTTCTTTCCTTTTTTTTCCTACTAACATGGCACATACCATATAATTGAGTCCAAGATAAGATATATACACTCAAGTAACATTGTATTAATCATCCAACATCTCAATAATGCAAAATATCTAACTCGTCTTACTTTTAATGCTTTTGGCTACTGGCAAACATTAACAATACAAGCTTATGTGCTAATTCCACTTCATGAGATAACTCAATATCAAAATTGATTTACCAATCTAAGAATCATCCTCTAATTCCAATTCCTAGTTGTGATGATTTACGAAACCCCTTGGATGGTGTCACACACATCTCATGGTCCCACTATCCATTAATTGATTCCAACTTCTAATTTGACAATCAAAGCCATCATAATTAGAGACACATCCTTAAAATATTATTAATTATTCTCTTGGTGCATATAATTAAAATTGGCTTAATATTTATGGGGAGTAACTTCACCACTTATAGTGTTAGATACAACCGAAATGCATGAGCTGCCAAGAAACACTAGGTATGCTATTTTAATCATGAGTTTTTCCTTTTTCTTTAACCATTCTTCATTTTCTAGAAACTTACTTTGGCACCTAGAATTCAAAAACTGCCATGCTTTCCGTGATCATCACTCTTAATTTTAATTGGGTTTATCTAAAATTACTAAGGTAAACATACAGAAAATATTAGATGGAATCACACCTTTGGCAGAATAATGAAATGTTGATGAGGAGGCATAAGATCCCAGGAAGCAGTAATTAATTTAACAAGGTCCAATCCCGCTGAATCCTCCTGATGCAGGGCACTCACAGTACTTGTAATTTGAATCAAGAGTCGGCTCTGTCATGTCAAGTGCTTGATCACCATTACTAACAGCCCGTTTTTCCATGTACAACCCAGCTGCGGTCCACTGCTTCATGAAGTGTTTCTTCACCCGTTTCATGAGCTCCAATATATAAGAACCTTTCTTATCATACTTACAACAATTGTCCCAAATAAGTTGCACGTCCTTAATAACCTCCTCTGAATTACAGTTTTTAGTTTGCTACGGATTGTTCCGAAATCCATAGATGTATCAATTATATCAAAATAGTGAGGAATCCCTAGTGCAATAGGATCAACTGGTGTATTGAAGGGCACAGCCGCATACATTTTCATAATCTCTTTAGTCATCGATTTGACAGCATCTAATTCTTGCTTCTTGTATACAGGATACCGATGGGAAGATTTTGGTCCTTCTTCACCTATTCTCTCATGCTAAAGAGAGCCCCTATCACATGTTGTAATTATGCGTGAAGAAGATATAAACCTGGCCAAATTTTGCGGCAGCGCTGCCAACTGTCTCATTATTTATTACTGGTTCATCTAAACCCACACACCAACCACTCCTTCTGGTACTCGCTTCCCTTGTTTGAATCTGTGTTCTAGTGTCAAATCTATCGTTCCCATTTATATCAGAGTAATATCCAGGATCTACAGGATCATGAGCAGCTGCAGTGATAGAGGGCTTCTTTGGTTTTCGTTTTACAGATCTACGCTTGCGTTTCATTTCTTCTTTAATCTATTATCACCAAATAATATTACATGCCAAAGTTTCCGGGAGCCACCTCCAGCATAATTTCATTATTATTTTCTCATCCTTGGTGTGTAGGAAAAGGACTCTGAGTGCAGCTTTTTGCGTTTGGGAAAGAGAGAGATTGATATAAAGTAGTAGAGCCAACTTGTAATCGTGGCGGTCGGTTTACATAACCAAGGGTCCGGATTGCATCGAAATTTGCAAATAACCCAACTCTTTGCTATGGCTCGATGGTAGAGGAGTTTTCATTTTCCTTCCTTCCTTCCTTTCTTTCTTTCTTTCTTTCTTCTTCTTCTTTTTTTCTTTTCGTTATTAGTGAGACTATAATTTTGAATTATGGAAACTATATATATTTATGAGATAAGCGTTGTACTTCAACTAGAAATTTAATTATTTACCTTATAAAACTAAGAAACTTATTATAATTCTATTGTTTTTATCATTAATTTCCAAATTCTCAAGAATTCAATTCTTAGTAATGATATAATAATAATTTAAGAAAAATTCTAACTTGTTTTTCTTAAAATTGAAATATCTAATATATATATATATATATATATGAATCTAATTAATAATAGTTGTCACTCTTTGATCATGAGATATTTAATATTATTTATTTATAAATATATATATATATATATGTTTGA
Source organism: Jacaranda copaia (assembly GCA_014898725.1). NCBI lineage: Eukaryota > Viridiplantae > Streptophyta > Magnoliopsida > Lamiales > Bignoniaceae > Jacaranda > Jacaranda copaia. The sequence continues at coordinate 343,287 of JACGDI010000421.1, read as the reverse complement.
AATGATATTTCGTACCTCATTAAAACTTTAACTAAAATAAGGTAAGATAATCAATTAAATATGAAATGAAATTGTGGGGCATTACATGGTCGCACCCAAAAGTCACCAAAAATGAGCTACCTGTCACAACTGTTGGATAATAATTAAGAAAATGGGATAATATGATATTAGAAATTAGGCTTTAAATAAATAAAATTTAAGTGGGGAGGTTAATAAAATTATGGAAATTAGGGGGACTAAAAATTTAAGTTAGTTGGACTTAACTGTAAAAAATTTAAAAGTTTTGGGGGTTAAAATATAATAAATAGAGATTTGGGGGCTGAAATGAGAGGTGTGGGCTTAAGTGCAAGGCAGTTAAAAAGTTTGGGGAGGAAATGTAGATGGTGGAAAGTTCAGGGTGGCCAATACAATTAAGGTAAAGCTTGGTTTATTTATAATTAAGGACAAAACTTTATCAAATTCTCACCTCCATACCCTCACCCTCCAACACTCGGTTTTGCTCTGTTTCAACTCGAAATTGAAATCTAAACTAACCATCTTGTTCCTTACCTTACTAGGAACACGACCATAACAAATTTCTTCAAAAATAACCAAGAAAAAATGAAAACCCAGTGGCCGGTGAAGAAGGTAGACAGTGGAAATGGGTTTGTCGATTTATGGGTTGAAGCTTCGAAGTCTTGGGTTAGTCATGTAGAACTCATCACGTGGAATATTTTGGTGCCTTTGGTTTGAAAATTGAAGGCCGGAGGAGGGAGAATTTTGAAGAAGAAGAGGCAGCGGTGAACGGGGGCAAAGAGGTAATTTTGGAGCAAATTGATTGGCGAAGAGGCGACAAAAGTAAAAATTAACCTGAGGGTTTGGTCCAATGTGGAGAGGTGCAGCTCCAGGTGGCGGTAGAAGAGCTCTGGCTGTGGTCAACGATGGTCAATAGGCATAATCTTCAACTCTTCATCCTGAATGTGTTTGGGCTAAAATTGAACCTTGAATTTGAACTAGAATTGGCTCAATTGGGTAAATTTCAATTCTATCAAAATAAATTTACCTTAAATTGATTTGAATTAGATTGAGTTGACTTGAGCCTTAGATTTAACTGTTGACCTAAATAGTATGAATGTAATTTTTGTATGATTAAACCATTGATTGTAGGCTCCAGCCGAGTTCTGTTTGGAACAAACTTAAATAAAATAAAATAGATTCAATAGATGTTATTGAGGGAGGTTAGAAGTGATATGCCAACTTAGAACTTGATCATGAGAGTTAAGTAATTTATCATACTAGAGCTGAAAGCTATAATGACATTATATGTATATAGTTGAGAGTAACCCATTCGTGGAAGTCAACCACATGAATAGGACCTATGTAGAATTTTTTTTTTGGAACAACAAAATGTGACAACTTAACGAGTAATGTGATATGTTGGAATTAGGCTCCAATACCCTATTTAATAAAATTAGGTAACGAGGACGCGAATATTAAAGAAAGTCAAGGGGGCGACGTCTGACCAGAACTATCTGGTGAGCTTATATTGGCTCCTATTACAGGGAAAAGAACTTAGGTAGTTGTGAATGTATCATTATTACATGATTCTATTGGTGTTGATACCAATCGTTGCTGTTGTCATTCTATATTACTTATCAACTCTTAGCTATTGTGATAATCTTGATTTTGCCTCTTGTCTCTTCCTTAGTAGTTATTGACCTATGTTCACATAAGATTCATTCCTATCCCAGATTATTGAATTTTACGTACGTTCACAAGTTTTGAGTAAATAATTACTTGGGAAAATAGTACTCCACATCGCTCCTTCTCACTAAGTACTTCTTGTTGATTTTATTTGTTGTTGCTTTATCTAAAATTGGAAATTGTGTTGAGGAAGTTGAGAGGGATTTTGAAATATTTATTATAGCGCTATGCCTCTCTAGAAACCAATATAGTGCTGAATTTGTTTATAATGATGTTGATATGGCATTTTGATTTGTGTTATGAGTTGTTGTTGGATATATTCTATGTTATCAGTGGATATGACCAATTCTCGTGGGGGTAGGCCCTAGGATCGGTACCAAAAGACGATTAGGTAGTACGGGCCGACGGTGGCTAATCTCTGACCATTACCCTATTATGATTATCCTGTCTCCTAGCCAGTTGGAGGTAACTGTCTACAAGTGGGATAAAGCATGTAGCTGTCCATGCCATCTATATGTCTAATTCCGAGCTGATCACTCAGGTTAGAGGAATAAGGGTTTCTGTGTTTTTTTTAAAGTGGAGAGACAAGGTAGGAGAACTACCAACAACATGTATTGTAAGCATCTATTGTAAAAGTATTATGAATTTTATTTTCAATGTGATTTAATCTTGTTTTGTGTCCTTCGCCTATATTCGCAACAATTTTCCTGTCGCTACTATTGTATTTTCCATTGATTCTGAAAGTTGTAACTACACTACTCTAAAATATTATGTAATATGTTCACTAGAATAAGTCTGGTTGTCACAGACTGCAGCCCGTTGTTCTACATTAAGTTACTGATTCAATTGGTGGCTACTTTATATAACTGCACAACCTGTGTTGTTTTATAGCTCACTAAGTCATTTGGACTTACAGTTTGTCTTTGTTCATTTTGTTCTTCTCCTAGATAAGACGATGTGAGCCTCATGGGGTTAGATATACTTGTACATGTTGTATACAGTTTTGGCTATTGTAGCTAAATAGCGTTGAAGCACTAAAACCCTTTTTGTGATATAGTATGCCTTGAAGGTATCATTTTGTATGTGATATTACTGTGTATGTTTGACCACCAGTAATCAATATGAAGTTTAGAACTTTTCCTTTCATTATGATGTCATTTTTCATATACTCTCTAATGGAATTATTGTTGAATTACTAGCGCCCTAACTAGGGGCTCCCACCTCTGGGCAGGGGGGTTATAGGATTTCTAGGGAAAATGGGTACCATTGCATTTGTCTTGTCGAGAGGAAGAGGATGGTAGATTTTCTTTTGAGTTTTATCAATCGTCGGTGAGGAATCACTAGAGAGGAAGCTGTAGGTTGAATGGGTTAATTTGAAGAATTATGGGGGGAGGGGTGTGTGTGGCTATTTATAAACAATTTTCAGAAATTCCAAATTGACCATCAAAACTTCTATCAGTTTCCATTTGAATCCCTAGGAGTTTCAGTCAACTTTCAATTTAGCCCTAGATTTGTTTAGTGTGTTAAATTGGCCCACTTGACCCAACTTTAATTGCAATTAACCCTAAGAGCTTTCAAATTCCTTACAATTAACTCTTCCTTATTTATATTTTAAACCCCAAAAATTTTGTCAAATTAATATTTTGATTTTTGGCTGAAGTCTTATCTTCTAAAATGCTAAATTTAGGAGTGTTGCATATTTTTGTTGGAAGTTCAAATTATATTTACTAGACATTTGGTTTTAATGAAAATAGGTCAAAATATATCTGACGGATGGGGCACGGCATGACAGGGGCAAGTCTTGAGTTGACCGGAGAGTTTTTCTCATTGTCCTGGCAGACAAAATTACAAGTTTGGCCCCTTCCCATCCTTGCTTTCAATGGCATCTTTGTTGATATGTATATTGAATAATTTTCTAGGTATAAATATTTAAACAATTACTCTCTTCTTCCTCAAACCTTGAACTTTACCTATTTAGAGGTTTTGTACGTTGTAATGACAAATTATTACACGTTGATATTGGAATAAAACCTAGTCAGAACCTTGTTTTAGTGAGAACTCATGTTATGCTCATGTAGGTGTGTAAATAATTAAAATATATTTTTATATTCCATGTGCACATTACACTAAATAAAAATTACTCATATTTTTGCTTTGAAATTGATGCTGCTGAAAGCTGCGTGTAGAGAAAAAGGGGGTTGTGCTATTGGTAAATCGACCAAGGAGGTCGAGTACTTAGGATTGTGTATAACTTGGAGCTTGAGATCTGCAACCACAACACACGTTAAACTAGCCAAGGTGCCCCCGGCTAAGGCGCTTCGACGCTCAAGTTAGTTCTAGTCGAAATGAAGAGATCAAACAGAATATAGAGAATGTAAAGCTTATAGTGTATGGGGCATTATCTTGAGCGTGATTGAGCTTGAAGTATTTATAACTTTCTGTAGGCATGATTTGACCCTAGTACCCTTATCAGGTGTACTGACTTTTGTCTTTGCTAGGGGGTTAGTGCTCATTCCATGTCCAGATCCCGGTACTGTGTCAGGTGGCTAAATCTCCTATTTTCCCGAATAAACAATGCCAGTGGAGGTGCGTCTCTGTCACAGTTGTTGGCAGGGTTGTTAGCATTGTCAGAGTTGGTGGCAGCGGTTGTACCGGCTGTCACGTGTCATTAATGCGGAGGCATGTAGCCTATCAGACTAATAAACACGGTAGGGATTCGACTCAACGCCGGAGTGGGTCTTGAGATAGATATATGTTGACCAGACTCAAATATTCGAACTTTTGGAGTGGTTTTGAGGTCAATACGGGTCGACCGCAGACTCTACCAAGTGAGGTCGATGCCGATCGATCAAACAGACTTACCGTTGGGCCTCTTAGACTGTCTCATTTGATGTTGAACCTATTGAGTTATCCCATATCAGAAATATTTTACATGTGTATACGTACTTCATTTTACATTCGAGGAATGAAACTCCTTTTTGTAAAATAACCTACATTTTGATTTGAAATCTATAGTCACATCATTAGAGATATTTATAAACATTACTTGGAACATTAAAAACTTAAAAGAATAAAGGTTTAGTGTTCCATAAAAACATGAGTTATTTTAAGTATTTGTGTCTAAAATATGTAATATTCATAAAATACATTATTAAGGACACTTATAAATAGTTTATTGCATAATTTAAAAGTAAGTAGATACAATAAAATTATATAAAATAAGTCGTATTTTTGCTCTCCCAAATAATATTTACCTACTCATTTGTTTGCAAGTTTTAATATTATTCAATTTTATTTTTTCCGGACAATTTATTATCATAATGACGGAGTAGAGAAAGGATTTAAAGAACTTATCTTCCAACTATAAGAGATGAATCAAAGAAAACTCAAGATATATAAACAAAATTTGTATGTTTAAATAAGAACGATAAGAAAACAAAATAGAGTTCAACAAGTGTTTAAATGGTACACTCTCAACATAAATCAAATAGGCCTAGAACTCAAAAAATTAACAATAAATATTGAGCCTAAAATTAATTATAGAAAAAATAAAAATTCATACAGGCTGAACGAATAGAATTTTTAAGGGTTGAAGACAGATCTTCTTCGCTTTTAGATGAACGAATACATGCACATGTACATGTGAATCATTTTGAAATTCTCATAAACTAGAAAATTATGGTCGTTTCTAATTTTATGTGCAAATATATAAATAAATAATTTTTATTTAAATTTCCGTCATTCAAATTATTCTTATAACGTATTTTTTTTATCTGTACATTTTTGTTTTAGCTTCCCCGAGCAAGTGCTAGTGATTCTATGACAACAATTCAAAACAACTAAAAGTTGCTAATAAAAATCAAACAATCAAGTCCGTCCTAATTATTACAAGCATTCGAAATACTTGTTACGCGATAGTAAATACAGTTAAATACAAATAAGTATAGAAAAATGTGGATACGATTTTTCTACAATTTTCAATTGCGTAAGAACAATAAGCAGTGAGCCAAGTTGCCATCAGCCATGCATAAGTTAGACAAAGGGAGAGGACAAAGATCGAAGAGATAGGACGGGCGGCTGACTTTGAAACCGTCGCCCCAAAACACTCGGCTTCTCGCTCCTTTCAGACCCTCCTCTTCCGCCGCTATTGCCGCTCCCTCACCTGCTCCCACCCCGCCCCGACACTTCTCATTATCCTCATCACTCCTCCGCTTTTACGCCTATTTTGACTCAAACGTAAAAATTTAGATTTCCTTTAACAAAGTTTCAACATTCAATTTAAAAATAAATAAATAAATAAATCCTTGATGGGGTCTGTTGCCTCCTTTTTATGTTCCATAAATTTATTACATGCATCAACAAATAATTTTTGCAAGGGTCATGATATAAGATTTTTATTTTTATTTTTTTTAATTTTAAGTATTGCACTTTCTATTTACATATGCATTACGCGTCAATGGTTCATTAAAATTCATTCGTCCAACTTTATACTTATAATTTTAAAGACCTACAAACTTAAAACAAGTAATAAATAAATAAATAACTCTCCAATTCCAATTTTTCATCCAGCTCTCTCGTGCCAGCCGCTCACTTTATTCACACTTTAAATCTTTTATTTTATTTCTTATTTTATCTTCTATTTTAATATAATATATATGCCATGTGTATTTAGTTCTCAATATTATTTTTATAAAAAAATATTTAATATATATTATATATTCATATAATAAAATAAAAAATAAAATATATATTAGAATACAGAATTTAAACTGTTTCATTCGGGTGGTTTCACATAAAACACACGCTCACACACAACATAACCACCCCTTGCCCCTTACGAATTCGCTTTCTATTGCATTTCTCTCTAACAAGATCTCCATCCCTCGTCCTTACTTCCTCAATCTCGCCGAAGGAAACCTCAAAAATTTGGAAACCCATACAGAGAGAAGAAAATAAAAGGAAAAAACATCATCGAATCTTAACAATGGCAGCCTCGAAATCCTCGACTCCGCTGCTGAAAGATGAGCTAGACATAGTGATTCCGACGATTAGAAACCTTGATTTCTTGGAGATATGGCGGCCATTTTTCCTGCCGTATCATCTCATCATAGTACAAGATGGCGATCCGACCAAAGTTATTAAGGTTCCCGATGGCTTCGATTACGTGCTCTACAACAGGAATGACATTAACAAGATTTTGGGTCCCAAGGCAAACTGCATTTCCTTCAAGGATTCTGCTTGCCGTTGCTTTGGATATATGGTTTCTAAGAAGAAGTACATCTTCACCATTGATGATGACTGTTTTGTAAGATTCGCAAACTAAATATTTTCTGCGGGTGTGTTGAATGTGCGTTTCTCTTTTTATTTTTATTTTTCATTTTCTTTTGTGGATTTTGTGTTCATTTGGTGCCTTTCATCAGTAGAATTCTGCTATAAATGATTTGGGCTCTGGACTTTTTCGTTTTTAAGTTCATTTTGGGATCAAATACTGGATTTTGATCCGAAGGCTACTGATTTTCTTTTTCTTTCTTTTTCTTTCTTTTTTTCGTTTTTTCTGTTAAAAATGATATCGTTAGATATGGTGGTTCGAATTAAGATGTGAATTTTTGTATAGTTCCGACTTTGTCCTGGCGGGGATGTTTTTGGCCGTTACCCCCAATTCTTGATTTGGTGGTAGTCACCTTCTGTGATTTCTTTCTTTTCCCTCTTCCTGGTTATTTGGTTTGTAAATTAAGCCTGGATTATATGGACGGTTGTTAGGCTTGCAATGGGATTAATTTGGCTGTGTTCTGAATCTTTGTTGAATGCAGATCTGACTCTAGTACTTATTACAGATTAAAGATCTGATCTTTTTAAGCTTGGCATCTCAAGCCAAAGATGTTTTTAAAAGCATAGCTTTTACTGAATCATATGATCAGGAAGTTCTTTGAAAACTATGCAATCATATCTGCATTTGGTATTTTTATCTACCAGATCAATTGGTTGGTTGGTTGGTTGGTTGGTCAATTTTATTAATTGAGTTTAGGCAGATAGTTTCTTTCCTTGTATGTTGTTTATGGTCTTTGATCGCCTGAATTCTATTGTCGTAATAACAGAAGAGATAATGACCTTTCATCAGAATTCCTCATCTTTTATTTCATTTAACAACAGAATTCTAAATTCTTTAGTTGCAGATTATGCTTGTGGTTGCTCTAATCCGATTCAGCTAGGTTAATTCTAGAGCTTAAAGACGGATTTTAGACCCTGCTTGTCATTGTATCAACGTAAATTTCGTGTTTACAGAAATTATTTCCAACTGAAATTCCTGAATAAAGCTTAATTTTGTCAAAAGTATTCTTGGTCCTGTCGCATGCATATAATCATTCAGGTGCATTAAGTTCTACTATGGAAATATCAAGGCCACTACGTTTAGCTTAGTGATCATACATAAATAAATGACTTTGCTTTTAAATTAGGGGACCGTTGATTTGTTAGAATTGTGTAGAATCTTTATTGACTCATTTATTGGTAACCAGGTTGCTAGAGACCCATCTGGCAAGGAAATTAATGCACTTGAGCAGCACATTAAGAACCTTTTGTCCCCTTCCACTCCATTTTTCTTCAACACCCTTTATGATCCTTTCCGTGAGGGCACGGACTTTGTACGGGGATACCCCTTCAGTCTTCGTGAAGGGGTACCAACTGCTGTCTCACATGGCCTTTGGCTCAATATTCCTGATTATGATGCACCTACTCAACTTGTTAAGCCTCTTGAGAGGAACACTAGGTATAGCGGAAATTCTCTGGGCACAAGTTTCTCATGCTGCTATCTGGATGTAAGATGATAATAATATCTGGTGATTTTCAGGTATGTTGATGCAGTTTTGACGATTCCAAAGGGAACCCTGTTCCCAATGTGTGGCATGAATCTGGCCTTCAACCGCAAATTGATTGGTCCGGCAATGTACTTTGGACTAATGGGTGATGGCCAACCGATTGGACGCTATGATGACATGTGGGCTGGCTGGTGCTCTAAGGTAGACACTTTAGATATTGCTTTTACATATCATGGCTATATTCTTTTATTTATACACACGTATATCAGGAGCCCATTAGGTTTAAACCCTCGATGTCACACTTTATGTGTGAAACTAATGCCATAGGGCCAAATGGCCACTTGGCAACATCTTGCATATAAGAGCTTTCTTCATTTCCTTTTACAGGTGATTTGTGACCACTTGGGTTTGGGAGTGAAGACTGGTTTGCCGTACATTTGGCACAGCAAAGCTAGCAACCCATTTGTGAATCTTAAGAAGGAATACAAGGGTATCTACTGGCAGGAGGAGCTAATCCCATTTTTCCAATCTCTTAGCCTTCCGAAGGACTGCACCACGGTTCAAAAATGCTATGTTGAAATCTCCAAGCAAGTCAAGGCAAAACTTGGTAAGGTGGACGATTACTTCAATAAACTGGCAGATGCAATGGTCACATGGATTGAAGCATGGGATGAGCTTAACCCCTCAACAGCCTCTGCTGGATTTCCCAAGGGTTCTGCCAAGTAGGAAAATTTTGATTAATAGGTAAAAATTTCTTTCGATAGTATGGTGCCACAATAGTCCTCTTTGTTCAAGCGTATGTTAGAAGCTTTGACAAAGTTCATTTTCGGCGCAAAGATAATTGTTAGCTAATTATCCGCTTTCAGAACAACCATATAGTTGATATTTATATTTACTTGTATTTGATGATCATTTTTTAGTGTTGCGATAGCTTTCTGTAACTCAAGAGTGATCAAGTTTATCAGTAGGTTCTAGTTTCTCTTGTTTTGTTTGATTGTGATTATGACTTTTAGTATCTAGTCCAAGAGCCTTAACTGAGAAAAACTGAACTTCCAGATGGGCTTGTACAGAAAACACCACATTACTAGGGGAAAGAAGTAGCTATTGAAATTTATTGAGCAAAAGACAATGTGATGGTTTGGATCGGCCGTAAAGTATTTATTTATTTATTTGTAAATAGAATATCACAAACAATAGCATAATTTTACAAAAATATCCACTGTATATCAAGATAAGAAAACATTTATATATGTAAACATACATCTGCACGTAAATACATATACATATACATCTATAATTATGTGCATATATATAAGTATAGAATATATATATATAAGTATCGAATCCCTCATTGCCCACAACTTGCCCAAAAGGGAAGTATCTTTCCTTTTGGGGTAGGAAAATTATGATCCAAATAGCAGTCAAAGAACTATGGAACTTAGGTGTGGGTCTTTGGAATGGCTTTTTCTTTTTATTTATCATTTATTGTGGATGATGAACTCATTACACATAGTATGTCCTTGACCCATCAACCTATTTTTTTGTTTTACGTCACACAACTCTTCCTTCTGGGTAGAACAAATGACAAAAGTACAAGTATTAGTTGCATAACAAAAATGCCTACCTCGCCATCAATATGTTTGCTTGAGGAAATTGTGAACTATAAATGATTGCACCTTTGAGGCAATGCATATCTATGTATATATGCACTTTGAGTAGAGGAGGAATAAGGTCAGTGTGGCCATCATAGGCAAACGTGGCTATGGCAACTGCTTCCCACTTTGGGCAATCGGCTGTAGCTGCATTGGCCACATGGTAGCTATTAGTAACTTAACTTAAAGCATGGGATACTGTTGAAGAGACAACCCTTGTGTATTAGTGAGCTTTGTTGACAACATGGTGTAACACAGGCAAAGGCCAAGTGTAGGCATTGATAAAACCTAGTGTTAGAAGGTTGTGGATAGTTGATGAGTTGCTCACACGACGAGCTAGGTGTCAGGCAAGTAAATGTTGCACATACTTGAACAAGTTTAGACGGACGCACTAGTAGGAACGTTAGATGGTGCATACCCGAGCTATAGGCAAACATTAGCGTACACACACTGTGTGTGCGTGCGAGAGATGGTTACTTGAGTCAATGAGATGGCCACTCGAGACAGTGAGATGGTTACTAATGTTAGTGAGAAATTGACTTGGCGGATAATAGAACACCTTGTCGCCTACTAGACAAAGTGGCTTGTGGCAACTGTATAGATTGTGCTGCATGTGTATAATAGTTGCGGCTGATTGGATGCAATGCTAATTGCATGTCCACATGGTGGATTTTGATAGGATAAATTTTTATAGGCAAGTGGGGATGTCAACTACAGTAATTTTGGATAGACTTTAATTTGGCGTAGACCTTACAAAAAATGGTGATATGTGAAGGTTATGGTAGAGAGTTCCTTGTAATATTATTTTGGTTATAATAGTTTATGGTTGGGCTTGTTCCCATAAATATTGTCTTCTATTGTACCTTTAAGCTTTATATGCATTTGATGTGCTTGTATGCATGACTTATTATTGTTGCATTTAAACTTTCACTCAAAGTTTGTGGGCAAGATAAGCTTACTTGTAGTGCACTATTAGGCTACATAGCATGTTAACCTTGGCGTTGGATTCTTATTTGAAAAATACACCTATGACAAGTGGTACTAAAGCTAGGTTTAGGTTCTATTTCAAATTCTGAAGTCATGACGAATCAAATGTGGGAAATTATCACTAATCTAGAAAATTGAATAGTGTGGGTTGAGAATTTGTTGGGACAACCACTTGAGCCACAAATGATGGCATTGTTTTTGCAAATTCATAAGTTACAACGAATGATAAAAGGTTTACAAAAGATTGTTGATGGTTTGTCGGAGCCTATGGAGGGAAAAGTGGTGACAATTTTCAAGGATTTGGGTGTCCTCATGGATAATATTAACAAAAGATTAGACACTTTGATCACGGAGATCAGCGTCTTGAAGAGGGCTAACAATTATGGTTTAGTAAAAGATAGAGCTCTTTTGTCCAAAGTAAGAGTCTTTGAACCCAAGCCGTATGATGGAACGTGGAGTGGTAAGGCGCTAGAAAACTTTCTATGGGATACGAAAACTTATTTCCATGTTGCCAAGGTGTCAGATGATGAAAAGGTTTTAATCACTAATATGTATCTAACTGATGATGTGAAACTACGGTGGTGTACTCGTCTCTCTGATGATGCTACAACTAGTAGAGGTAGAATTAAATTGTAGGATTCACTAAAGAGTGAATTGAAATATCAATTCTTCCTTGTCTACACCTCATAGAATGCAAGGCAATAATTGAGGAAATCAACATGTAAGGGAATGATGCGTGATTACATCAAAGAGTTTAGGTCTTTGATGCTGGATGTAAAAGACATGTTTGAGGAAGACAAACTTTTCAATTTTATGTGAGGATTACAGACGTGGGCTTAAGCAAAAATTTTGAGAAAAGGAGTCAAAGAGTTGTCATTTACGATTGCTGCCACTAGTGGTGGGCATTTGGATCAGGTAATTTGGGTACTAACCCCACCCAACTAGATAATGAATTTGTTTTATTTAAACAAATTGTAGGTTGGGTAAATATCCGATTAAGTTAGGTTTTTTTTTTATTAAAAAATATTATAGGTCAGGTACCTGATACTCGAATAAAATTTCAAGTTGGATGTTAGGTAGGAAGTCCTACTCGATCAAACAGTTTGAGTACCTAACTTTAATATTTATGTAAATAAATATAGATAATACATATGTATATCTATACATATATTAAATGTATATGATATATAAAAAAACTTATTATATATACCATATATACAAATATATATTATATAGTATAATATATAATTAGTAGCAACCAAAGTTTAGCCTCTGTACTAACAACGATCAAATTACAATATTTTCTTTCTTTCTTTTTTTTTTATTTTAGAATTTTTAAATCATATCTATATTAATTTTTTTTTAAAAAAATTCATTCCAGGTACCCAAACCCAAGTTAGTTGGGTACTCGATATATTCAGATACTGAAAGTGTCGGATACCTCGACGATTTAAGGTGAGTGTCAAGTAGCCAAAATTGCTACCTGAAAGTTGTGTATCTGACCTAAACTATCCAAACTCGACCTACTTGATTCAAACGCCCGTCCTTAGTTGCCACTAGTTGGTTGTTGGATTTTTGTGTGGTTGGTGGGTTGGATCCTAAAAAAAAAAAGGAAGAAAGATTTTGGGAAAGAAAAGGAGAAAGCGGGCAAGTTCACTAAGAATGGAAAATTTAGGAAAAAGGAAACATAAGAGGTGCTACTAAAAACAAAGGAGTTCCAACCAATTGTGGACAAGTCGAATAAAACCTATTACATTTGTAACGAGGACCATTATATGTGTGATTGCTTGAAACAAAATAAGTTGAATGTTCCAATTGTAGAGAACGATGATGTGGAAAAAGACAATGGCCTTTTTCATGTAACCCCTTGCAGTTGCTTGGCGCTCTTCAAGGTTGACTCGTTACTCACAAAGGACTGATGTACATTAAAGTTGGTTTGAATGGTCAAGAAGTAATTGCTATGATGAACTTTGGGGCCATTAACAATTTCATTGTCGAAAGGGAGACTCAAAAATTAGGGTTGCGGCTTATGCCCCATTATAGTAAGATTACAACTATGACTTCCAGGCAAAGCCTATCAAGAGAGTTGCCAATATGGAATAAAAGGTGGGTTGTGGCAAGAATAGTGAGATCTAATGGTTGTCCCCCTTGATGATTTTGACATTATTCTTGGGACAAAATTCTTAGTTGATTCAAAGATGCTGATATGTGCTCTTTTGGCAGACTATTCAAAGGCACTAATTTGTGCTTATTTAGGCAGACTGTTCAAATCAAATAAAGAGGGTCATTCATTTGTGTAGGGAACCTATATTTTTTACTCTAAGTCAAGTTTGAAGCTAGAGAATGGTAAGATGGAATTACTCTCAGCCACATAAGTTAAGTCAGATTTGAATTATGGTAAAGTGACCTACATAAACACGAAAGGTGGAGATCAAACATGGATCATTCCAAGGGGTGCCTGATCTAGTTGTAAAAGTGTTGGAGGAGTTTGTGGATGTAATGCCATTGGAACTCTCAAAAACATTGCCCTCCAACAAGCCTTTGATCACAAAATCAAGTTGGAACTAGCGAGACCAATGTTGGTGCCCCATACCAAATGAGCCTTGCGGAATTGGTGGAACTCAAGAAACAATTAGATGAGTTACTAGCAGTTGAATTGATTCAACCATCCAAAGCCTCGTATAGTTCACCGATGATGTTCACTAGGGGTATAAACGAATATTAAATGAATCAAATTCACTGTTTTCATATTTGTATCTATTTAACTTTTCAAATATTCGGATAGGAATATAGATTTGATAGATATTTAAAAATGATATCCAAATTTGTATACATTGGATATTGGTCAAATTTGGATATATTCATATTTGATTATAATTATTCAGATTTATTCATGTTTTATTAAATTTATCCATATTTGAATTATTTTTTTATATTCATACTCAATGATAATTATTTAAACATCTATTTACAAATATCCAAATACGTGAATTTATATACCTATAACAAATACATATTTTAAGTAGTAGAAAGAACTATATAATTTCATTAAAAAGAAAGCAATTAAATAAATAGCATAATTTCTAATTAATAATTGACTTTATAATTGATTTTTAGTACTTATTAATAATAATGCCATTTAAGTATATTAATTCTAAAGTCAACCAATAATAATTATGTTCATTAACTTTATTCTTCAATTTTTTTCTCTATATTACAATAATTTTTTAAATTTATTCTTTTTTCTTTCTAATTCTTCAATTATAATTTATATATACATATATATGGATTATGAGATTTGCATTAAAAAATACAAATAATATATTATTTAATAAATATATATTTGGGGCGAATATTAAATGGATTGTATATGTATTTACCATATCTGTATCCATGTATAATCAGATATCTACTAAACGAATATGGATAATATCCGCTTTAAATGGGTGTAGATAAATTTAGTATACACGGATACGAATGCAAATGGTAAATAAATTTTTGAACATCCATTTATAGGCCGAGAAAGAAACAAAACAATTCGTTGTTAATATGTGTGGGCTACCGAGCATTGAATTAGTTAACAATTAAAGTTAGGTACCTTATTCCTAATGCCTTGGAATTATTGACAAATTGACAAAGGCCAAGTTCTATACAAACATTGACTAGGGATTAGGTTATTGGCAAGCACGAATTGCCACTGGTGATGAGGGAAAGACCACTTGTGTTACAAGATCTTATGAAATTACCTTTTGTGATCTCATGAATGATGTATTATGTGAATTTCTAGATAGTTTTTGTTGTTGTGTATTTCGATGTAACTGTAATTTATTGAGTTCCTTGAGGACCATTTGTTGCATTCAAAGCTTGTTTTTCCAAAATTGTGGTAGCATGAACTCTATGCAAAGAATGAGAAATGCTAGTTTGCCGAGAAAAGGTCATTTTCCTTGGGCATATAATAAGTTAAGGAAAGATCAAGATGGATGGAAAGAAAGTGCAAGTAGTAGTGGACTGGTTTGCTGCATCCAAGGTGACTAAGTAGCGATCGTTTTTGCACTTGGAAAATAATTATAGACAATTAAAAAAAATATTCAAAGATAGTTAGTCCCTTGATGAATTTGTTAAAGAATGATCAGACTTGAGATTGGGATGTAGCATGCAAAAGTGCACTCGAATGGATAAACCAAGTGATTGTGTTTGAGCTAGTGTTGAAGTTGCTCAAGAATGACAAACCATTTATGGTGCAAGTGGATGTGTCTGGCCAAGTAGTGGGTAGTGTGCTTGTTTTGGACAAACATACAGTTGCATTTGAGAGTCACAAGATAAAAGATACTGCGAGGTGGTATAATATTTAGGAGAAAGAAATGCTAGCAGTAATACATTATCTCAATTTTTGGAGTTACTATCTATTGGGAACAAAGTTTAACGTCATGACAGATAATGTAGCTAACACCTATTTTTAGGCACAGAAGAAACTAACCCCAAAATAGGCCCATTGGTAAGAATACTTGACTGAATCTAACTTCGAGTGGACACACCAACCAAGCAAACATAATGAAGTGGCACACACCTTGAGTCGGAAGATAGCCAAGTGTTAGGTGGGTTGTTGAGACGACATAGATCAAGGGAGACACATGATTTAGTATGGGGTAGACATTCAAGTATTGAGCAAACGATAGCTTTGTTGTCCTATCAGTACTATTGGCCAAAGATCAAAGATAATATTGAAGCCTATGTGAAAATGTGCTTAGTTTGTCAGGTTGACAAACTTGAAAAGAAAGGGGAAGTCAGTGTGTTGTAGCCACTGCCTATCCCTAATAGACCATGGCAGTCTGTCTCTATGGACTTCTTTGATGACTTTTCAAAAGTTAAGGATATGGCTTTTGTTTTTGTTATTGTCGATCACTTCTCAAAATATGAAAATTTTGTTGCTGTGCCTAACACTTGTCTTACTAAGATTGTAGTTGAGTTGTTTTCCAAATATGTTGTTAAGTATTTTGGTATTCCTGAAGATACTGTGAGTGACAAGGACACAAGATTCACAAATTGGTTGTAAAATACACTGTTTAACATAATGGGCACAGAGTTAAAATTCTCCACATCCCATCATCCCTAGACTAGCTGTCAAACTGAAAGGATGAATGCACTGTTGAAGGATATAATTTATGTTTTATAATTCTTGTACTTGCTTTTGTAATAGAAAATTTTGTTATGTAGTGCTTTTATAACAGAAAACTAATACACCTAGCAAAGCTACAAACTACAGGAAAAAGATGCCAAAACGCACTATTTAGCTAACTAACAGGACCAAAAAATAGCAAAAAGAAAATAAAATAATTAGCTTACATATTTCTTCACAAAGGATGGTCAACTAGTTTGTACTTGAACTTTTATGTTTTATAATTTTTGCCAACCCTCCCCCTGTCCTAGACTCTCATTTTTGGACCCAACCCACTAGAGAGCACTTTTTTCTTGGGCTTGTAAAATTGGGCATGCACAAGTTGCATACCGAGCCAGTTAAGAAAAGGGTTTGAATAACATTAAGTCAAAACAATAGATCCTATAAATCATATCTCATTTAATAGTTTAATGTAGTCCATTTTATTTTATTAAAAATAAAATCTAGTTAATAAAAGTCAACATGTTAAAATAAAGTTCCAATATTAATAAGAAAAACAGACAAAAAGATTATATATATATGTCATATATGCTACTTGCTTCGCAACGAACATGTCTTTTTGAAGCCACAAAAAACATTAATTGTCAGCTTGACTTGCATGGAATATTAGACTGACTGTGATGCCATCTGAACCTTGAGCGCTCTGATCGACTCTAGAATGCACAGCACCTACCCATGATGTTTAATGGAAAAAATAGTTACAGCTGATTCCCCTTGACTAACTTCGCAATTAATTCAGTTATATCTTACTACGAAACATCATCTGTTGCTTTTAATAATTTCAAAATTTCAAGCGTAATGAGTACCAAGTGTATACCTAAAAGAAATAACGAGTTCCAACTAAATTAATTCTTTTACCCATGGCAATACGCATGGATAACGAGTAATAAATATATATATATATATATATATATATGTGGTGAAAAATATTGTTACGCAAATGACACATGAGAATTACTTTCTTTATAATCTTGGAAAAATATAGAATCAAAGAAGTAGAATACGTCAACAACTACGTTTGAAAACATGAATAACATCAAAGTGGAATGGATGCTTGAAGCCATAGTTGAACATGAAACTCATCACAATAGCAAAGTATAATTGCTTATCCCAAAGGAATAAGTTATCAAGAATTATGGTACCTTTGCAATCTTGATAATTCCCACTTGCGTGCACTTAGTGCATTTCCCCACAGGCGCTTTTTCTTCAATATTCATTATGTTCTACTAGACTAGTTGCTTCTCATTAATTGTCAAACCAAGGCCAACATATGGAATATCCGGTACCGAAAGAAAGAGAAAACCATTTATCATTAGCCACAATTTTGACAGTGCACTCTTCGTATCTTGTCCCGCAAGATCTCAAAGTGCATGAATACTGGTAATTAATGGAAAGTTTTTGAGAAGCAATGCTTTGACAAAATCTTTGCTGAATTAATTCCGTTCACAATAACCTTTTTTTTTTAACTCTTTGAGTAAACATCACACACTTTATTTATGTTTCTTGCAATTGTCCATGCATGACCTCAGATCTTTCTACAACAATAGATTTGGCAAAGCAGAATTTTTTTATCATTTGTCTAGTCGACCGCTAATTGATGAGATTTGTCTTAATAGCTCAAACTCAGGCTCAAAATAAATACCAAGAACTCGAGCTTATTAATAATTATAAAGTTGAAAAGAATATGACTTATTATAAATACATAATAACTATTAAATTCAAATGTAGAAAATATTAAAAACTATATAAAAAAACTCTAGACTATTGAACAACTAGCTAGATTAATGCTTGAACTTAGCTTATTATAAAGTTTGAGCTGTAAGTAAACCAACTTGATGTCTCTTATATCCAAATTATTTTGTACATTGGTAAAATTAATTCTATTTCAAAAGATATATCATGATAGTTTTTTCTCTTTTCTTTTATCTTTTTAATGATTTTGTTCTATTTTT
The DNA here is from genome assembly GCA_014898725.1 of Jacaranda copaia. Classification (NCBI taxonomy): domain Eukaryota; kingdom Viridiplantae; phylum Streptophyta; class Magnoliopsida; order Lamiales; family Bignoniaceae; genus Jacaranda; species Jacaranda copaia. The sequence goes on along the minus strand of JACGDI010000421.1, from coordinate 325,022 downwards.
TATTCTCAACTTAATATTTTTATTAACCCATAAATTACGCACATCAATTAAATAAGTAAGTTACGCGTGGAATCATGCATGTTTCCAGAGAATGTCAACACTATTGACTAAAAATACAAATTTACTTTTTAACAACTTGGCCAACTTTATGGTATTATTCAATAGATGTAATCATAGAGAGAGATTTTAATTTTAAGAAATTCCCATAAGGAAATCAATGTATCGACAGCTCAACAACAAAAGTTAGCAATATGCATGAAAGTCGCACATCTAATTGCAGCATATTAAGTACAAAAATAAAATGAAGTAAAGAAGTGTGTGTGTGTGTGTGTGCGCGCGTGCCTCCTTTGTGGAAGCAAAGCAGCGATTTGAAAAAAGGTTCAGGATAGCTAACAAGTGAGTAAATTGACCAGCGACCAAATTGTTAAGGTGATTGTTGCCAAATTTGTGTAGAACGGTGAATTACTCTTCACGTTACTTAATTACTATTCAAGTAATGCTTTACCCTATTTAATTATGGAAGTACATGTATTAGTGAAGTTTGCAATATTGATTTCCTAATATATTTCTATGAGTGTAATTTTTCAATTCAAATTTTATTACATACGTTAGTACTAGTTGTCATTCTGATGTCAGTATAATTATTTTGTTGCTCATAATTAATTAGTATAGGGTAAATATCCCCAGCTTGTATGAAATAACTAATATAAATGAAAATGCAAACTTAGATGTTGTTTAAGTAAGATCATAAACTTTTCAAAGCATATTAAAAGATTTTTGAGACCTCATAAGATATCACAAATTATTTGATTTTTTTTTTTTGAAAAAAGAGCTTATAAACTTCTAAAATAAGATGTCATTAAAATATATTAAGCTATTTTTTAAAAGTAAGATGCACCAAACTTATTATTTAAATCATAAAAAACCTCCTTTAATCTAACTATATTGATGCTACATGAAAATGGAGTTAAAGTCTTTTATAGCAGTCAGTAGAGTTTTATGTTCTTTTTTTCTAGAATGCGGTGTAGAGAGTTCTCAATTCTTGAGTGTTCTCAAAATTTCGTGAATTCTTGCAAATGATTTTTCGTGCCTAATTTCTCTCGGGAACTCAATATTTATAGTCTTTTTTTCTTAGTAGGCTCATGCCTATTAAGGTTTGGATGTATGCCCTTCTTGGTGGGCTTAATCAATTGGGCTCTCTAACTATTTTGTTCGTTTAATTATTTAATCCATTGCACTTTTTATGTCCTTTTCATGTTTTTATCCTGGTGGACTTCATCTGTCAAGCCCTTCTATCTTCAATTTGAAAATCATTTTCATGTTGAAAATATTATAAAGTCAAATTTTAATTTTTATCTTATTTTAATTTTATAAAAAAGGTTATTAATTAATGAATTTTCATTAATTGCATCAAGTGTGGGAATTTGATTTCACTCAATGACTCAATGAAACTTTGCTTAGTTAAAAAGAGAGAGAGGTGGGTTGCAACAAGGGGCCACCATCAAAGTGCTGACAGCTACCTCAGAGGTGACTGTTGTGGGAATTGTTAAGTAGGCATCCTAGTGTGGCGCTAAGCGCCATTTATTGTTGTGTGCCAAATGCCCAACCATGCTGCAGGGTGCTCAATTGCGATTGGGGCATTGGGCACCCAATTGTGTAGAGGCAGGCACCTAATCGTCTGACCTCATTTAGGACACTAGAGCTTTTTCAACTATAGGTGACATTTGTTCTTTTGCTAAATACAACTATTATGGGGTTCATTTGAAAGTTTTGGTCAAAATATGGCACTCAACAAATGACTTACAAAATTTTATTTGGCTTCATGCTTGAGTGATCATTTTAGATTGTTAGTAACGATCATGGTCTTATCAATTGCTCTCGCTTTCTTCAGAGAACATTTTGTTCATTTGGCATTGGAATGGGACACATAGAGTCTTAAGTCTCAAAGAGTATTTTTCGATATTAGTGATTAACTCATAGAGTTGGGGGAAGCATAGTGTGATGAATTGGTGGCCACAAGGATAAAACTTTAACTACTATAGCCAACAAAACTGCAGACTTGCTGGCCTCCAAGACTGTGGATGCCGAACATTTGATTATCAAAAACAAAATCCAAAGGAAATGTAGACAATATTGATGATGCTATATTTTGTTTCAACTTGAATTTCAACAAGACTTCTTGGCAGGTGCTAAAGAGTCTTTTGCTTGAAAGACAACCTTTTAGTAACATTTCGAAAGCTTACGTGCCCTTAAAAAAATCAAAATGTGCCTCACTTAATCTTGTTGGTTTCTTTATCTTTTTCGAGTTGCCTAGACAATTTCATTTTCAATTCTTCTCTATACTTTTCTACTTTTCTTATTGGTTTGCTTACCTAAAGGCCCAAGCCTCAATAGATGGCAGTCAAGTAGTAGAAGATCATTTTGCTTTCTATTTCAACAAGGACAAACTCAAAAGATAAAGAAAAATGAAAAAGATAAAAGATTTAAATGATTAACCTAATTAGGGAAGGAACAAACAAAAAGTTGAAACTAAGACTAGCTCAAGCAAGAATGGCACTTTCGATAGTTTATTGAAGGATCTTTATGCTAAAGTGCATTTTCTACTAAGAAACATCCCCATGGAGTTTTAAAATATTTTTGCAAGTATTTTCCATTAGCAAGGTCCCTAACTAAGTTCCTTTTTCAGTCATCCAATATGTATGAATTTCCTCTACTAGCCATTTATATGGGGAATTATGCTTCCCATTTGGGAATCCACATTCCATATTGAACATCCCTTTTCCCTGGTATGAAAATGACTTTCCATATTGATTAGGTTGAAAGCTGTTTTAGTGAATTAGATTGTATTTAGGCGAATTTGATTAGGAAAGTTGAATGATCCAACCATAATATCTTCTTGGGCTGAGATTTGCAACCAATAGCAAACATCAGACTAGCTGAGGTATTCCTGACTAAGGCACTTTGACGCTCAAGTTAGTACTGATTGAGGGAGATAATCGAGCAGCAGAGTAAGAGCGTATGGTGTATATGGCATACTTGGAGGATGGCTGGCAATGGGGTATTTATAGCCTTCTCTAGGTGGGTGATATGTTTAAGATGCCCTTATCAAGTATAGAGGGCTCTTGTCCTTGCTTGGGAGTTGTAGGTCATTTCTCAACCCTGTATTATTTCAGGTGGCATTATCCCCTACTTTCTTGGGTGAATAGTATTCTAGAGGCGCTCCTCCTAAAAGAATTAGTGGTAGAGGTAATACTGGGGTGGTATGCGCCTTTAATATGGAGGCATGTTGACTATCAAAGCATTAAATGTGGCAAGGATATAATTCAATGCCAAAGTGAGCACTTTAGTCGACGATGATCGACCAAACAAAGTGGTCGACTAGAGAAATGGCTAAATAGATTAGATAGCTTGAAGCCTTCCATCAAGTAGGGTCAAGAACTATATGTTTAACCTGGCGGTTGTAGTCGAGTAACTTGACCTAGCTGAGTCTGGAAGTGTAGTTGGGCTTCAGATGCTAAGTGGGCCTGAAAGCTTTCTCTAGAGTTGATAACTTATTGGCCTAGGCCCGTTGAGCTATCCCATATCATGAGTCCTCTTCACTCATGGTCCTAATCAAGCTTGTCAATAAGAAAGAGCAAGGAGTAGATAACTAAACGACGATTATGCATCTTCAACTAGGGTTTTTGAACTGTCGACCAAGTTTTTGAATTCTCGATCAAGGTTTTTGAATATTCGACCAGTGTTTAATGCATTTAATGCATCTATTATGTTGAGGTATACGAAGCTCCAAGAGATAGCTGTGTAATTATTACTACCACTTAGGTTCTTCTGTCCGAATGCCTATAAATAGGTGGGGTAGAAATATTCATTTTACACTTTTATTGAATCCAGTTTGATCAATTCTTACATTCAAAACCCTTAATCCCTTTCTGTGTTTTAGAGATTTCCAACAAAAAACTAAAAGTTCTTCTCTGAGTTTCTATTTTCCTTTGTTTGTGTTTTACTCATGTCGAGTACATCAAATTGCGAGGACACTAGGTCCTATAGTGCATACTTTCATAGGGAGGTTGGGGTTGAGAGCATGTCTGAAAGCACATCTAACAGCTTATAGAGCGATAGTTCAACCTTCAGTAGTTCAAGTGATGAAAAGGTTGTCTCTAAGGACGAGGCTAGCTTGAGTGAAATGCCAGCATTGTATGGTTAATTGTTTACAGCTGACCATTATAGCGAGATAGTGTCAAAAATTACTCTTGCTAATTTAGATTGTATTAGAGAAATTTACTATGTTCCTGAGGAGTTTGAACTTCTGGTGCTTGGGCCACAGGGTAGGATAAATTAACCTCTAAGAGGGTGTATTACAGTATTCAAGGAGAAGTTTGGATGTGGACTTAGGTTCCCGCTAGCACCTATTATAGTCAACTTTCTGGGGGGCTTGGAAGTCTACATAATATAGCTCCTACCAAACTACTTTGCCACCATATATAGTTTTGCTGTGCTGATGTATTTGTTTGGCTAGTCAACTTCCTTATCCAATATTTCAAACATGTTCCACCTACCGAGGTCCCAAAAATTAGGTAGCACCAAAGAGTCTGAGTTTTACTATCTAACGGCGTGTCTGCGTTGAAAATTCTTAGTAACCCCCTCCTCATCATATAGCTAAGAGTGGATAAAGCATTATCTGTATGTTTGAGAGCCTAATGAGTTTAATATTCTGAGGGGATGGTGGAGAGGGCACATCAAGATACCAAGAAACCAAACTCCAAGCTAGCCTAATACTTTCATTTATGACTTAGTCGAATTTGGCCAAATTGAGGCTTCAATTCTGATTAAGGAGAGATGTTAAAGCTGGCTGGCTTATCACTGGCCGAGCTAAACTTGTATGAAGTGACCAGCTAGGTAGAAATCCTTATTAATTGTGATAATTGTGTATTTTTATATCTTTCTACTCAGTTCTGATTGCTCTTATTATTATCCTTTATTGGTAGATCGAGAAAAGATCATGGTCCACAATAGAAAAAAATCTTTGGCGAGGGCCCAAAAGATGACAAGCACCATCGGACAGCCGCTCGTTGAGATAGATCTTCCACGGTGGGGGTAGCACATTTGACCACCACTACAGTGGTCCTATAGATTGAACAGGCTCCCTACCCACTCGACCAATTGAGGAGGTTCATACCAATCCCATAGATCAGGGCAAGAGGGTAGATAATCGAGTATTGAGGCTTAGTGATCAAGAGGACAGCAGGTGACAAGGGCAAACAAAAGGCCGCCATGAGTTATAACCTATTCAGCAGGTGTAGCGATGGGGTTTTACTCTAGATACCCAAGTTATCATTACCCTGATTCGGAACTAACCCAACCATGGAGATGACAAATTTAAGCTCGGTTATATCATTGGGGACAATGGGTGCTAGTGTACTTAAATATATGGTAGCCTGGCTCTTTGCTGTTGACCAACAAAAGTTTATGGACCTGAGCTAGGTCGGTATACTCAAGGCTCTAGCCTACCACTGTAACATGGTAATGATAATCTCTGCTTAATGATAATCTCTATTTTCTCATCAAATGCTATAAGGTTGATTATTTTCTCATTGAATGCTACCTTCAATCAATTATATTGTTTATTGATAATCTCTTTTTCAAGTGAGCCAATTTGGGTACCATTTTACTGTAGGTTAGAGTTGGCTCTAGCTGACCATGAAGAACTGCGAGAAAGAGTGGATCTGGAGACTCTGAAGGTTCAACTCAAATCTTTCTAAGTTTGGGTTAACCAGCTAACTAAGGAGGTGGTTGACCTCTGAGAATAGCTCAACATGAAAGACCGATAGCTAGTCAAGGCCATGGAAAAGAGAAATCGAATGGATTCAATGTCGAAGAAGGCTTAATTGGAACTTCAAATGAGCTACATTTCTAGTTGACCAATCGATCGTACTGCTATGCTCGAGGAGGCTCAAGCAATATTCTCTCGGCAACTCCTTTTGATGCAAAGGGAGGCAATAAAGTAATTTATGCTCAGTTCGGCTTTTCAGGATTCGAGCGTGGTTTCTTAATCGATGATGCTTGCGGCACATTTGAGAAGGTGATCAAGCAACTTGAATACTTGGGCTACATCTTTCGAGTTGAGGATAAAGATAGAATAAGCCCAATTCTGGATGAGAAGTTGCAGTATCACCCTGAGTCCAAGGATACCGCGGTCGATGAAGGCGTAGAAGGGGACACTACAACGAATGCTCCTGTTGAGCCCATGACCAAAGCTTAGCAGAAGCAGGTTAAGGCTGAGAGTAGGCTTGCTGATCTAGCAAGGGAATTCATCTTTGTTGATGACTTTGCCTTCCAAATTATGGATGGACAGGTCAACATCGCCCAATACGTGCTGCGCTCAACTAACTTTATGGCAACATGGCAGGCCCTCACAGCTAATACAAGCAGTTCTTCCGTTTACATCAATAATGCTCGAGCTTGACCAGGATTTGTAGGAGGGTACCCAGGCAAGTTGATCAAAGGAGGCTAGGTAGAGCTAAAGTTGAAACTCCTACTATGGTGGCCTAGTATGGGCGTGTTGCCCCATTTGTAATCCTTTTCTTCTTCTTTTTCTTTTTTCTTTAATGAAGGGCATCCTTCAGTTGTAATAAATATTTCACTCAATGAAATACTAATTTGATTTTGTTCAATGTGTATCCAATCAATTTTACAGATTTCTTATCGAATGCAACTATCTCGTCACAAATGTATGGTTGATAACCATGTTAATTAACAAGAAAACCCACCAACTTTATTGTTGATTGAGTTTACTATTACAAAGATATGCATGATCTCATTGAAATACATTTAATGTTCTATTTTAAAATTTCCTTCAACTTTATAGTTGAGTTTCATTAATCTGGTCGAGTTTGAGATTTCTTAAATATACAGCATGGAGTTGATTCATTGGTCAACTTTAGGGTTGACTGTGGAGTTGGGGTCGAGAAATTATAATTGGGCAACATGAAGCTGCTTATTGGGTTGACTACATAGTTTGGGCTTGAAAAGCCTTGAACTGGCAATGTAAAGCTACTTTTGGGTTGACTACAGGGTTAACTTCATAGTTTGGGCTTAAAAAGCCTTGAACTGGCAACGTGAAGCTACTTTTGGGTCAACTTCAACGTTTGGGCTTGAAAAGCATTAGAGTGGCAGCGTGAAGCTACATTTAGATCGACTACAAGATTGACCATGAACTTCAATTGAGAGGCCTTAGTTCTTCAAGTTGAAACTACTTCTTGGGTCAACTATGGGGTCAACTTGAAAATTAAAAGTGAGAGTGGTGGCGGCTGTAGCATTACAAGTGAATGATAGCAGTGTAGCTAAACTTTATTTATATCACAAAATACAAAGATGATTACAACGCATTCTTATACATAGAATTTCTTCAAATGGATGGCATTCCATGGGCGAGGGAGCTCATCCCCATTGACATTGGTAAGTTGATAAGTGTTATGCTTTGATACCTTCACGATCGTATAATGCCCTTCCTATTTTGGTCAAGTTTGTCAATATTCTTAGATAATTTCAAATTTTTGAGAACAATGTCTCTAACCTTAAAACGGCATAGCCTAACCCTTTTATTGTAGTTTTCTACCATCTTTGATCTATAACACTACATGGTGTTATAAGCTTCTTATTTTCGCTCATCAATTATCTCTAGGTCTACTTTCTTTTCTGAAGTATTTCTGATCAGGTTAAAATGGATCACTCGAGTTGTATGTTGTATGAGTTCAGAGGGGATGACTGCTTCAGAATGGTATACTAGACTATAAGGGCTATGACACATTACTGTACAAGGGGTGGTCCTGTACACCCATAACACCCCAGGGAAGTCATCTACCCAGCTTGACCCTATCCCTTGTATTCAGGTTTTCAGGTGGTCAAGGACTGTTCTGTTCATTATTTTTATCTGGCCATTCAATTAAGGGTTACCCACTGAGGTAAAATATTAGGTGATTCCCAAGGTTTCGTACTAATTTTGGGTATTTCTATTTTAGAACTGTATCTCATTGTTCGAAATAAGGATCTTAGATATGCCAAAATGGCAGATGATATTTTTCTAGATAAAACTTTTGATGACTACGTCAATTATTTTTGGAATAGCTTCAACCTCAACCCCTTTCGTGAAGTACTGACTACAATAATTATGAACGTCACTGGCTCATCATCGTTGGTAATGAACCCAAAATATCAATCCCCTACTGGTCGAATAACCAAAAGATCTGAACATTAACCATGGGCGCAGTGGGCTAATATGGAAGGTTCGAATGGACTTGGCATGACAGACATCTTTAAGTAAAATCAACAGCGTCTTTTAGTAAGGATGGCCAAAAGTATCCATACCTAATAATTTTATGAGCAAGGGATCTTCCCCCTGAATGGTTCCCACATATGCTTGTATAGATATCCTATTAGATCTCTGACCCTAGTCAAGGTCCAAATACCTCAGGGGCGGTCCAAAGATCGACCTCTTATAGAGCTAGTCATGTTCATCGAGTTCAAACTTGGCAGCCTATCCTCGAAGGTGACGAGTATCATTTTTGTCTTCAGGGACCATGCCATGACTCAAGTAGAGTTTTATTAGATTTTTCCATGAAGAAACTGTCTCCTCAATACTCCCTACCAAATTCTCCTCGAGAGGGCCAATCAATATTCTATCAGTAACTAGAAACGTTATCATCTTATCTCTTGTGCCTCTAGTCAAGCTAGCAAATTTGGATAAGGCATTTGCATGCTCATTCTCAGATTGAGGTACCTAGTTGAGGGTGAATTTTTTGAATGATTACTGTAATTTTCTGACCTCTGCCAAGTACAAGCTCATTTTTAAGTTCTTGGCCTCAAAATTTCTTTCAACCTATTCTGCTACCAATTGGGAATCTATGATTGTAGCCACGTGCTTGACTCCTCAATCGAGTGCCATCCTCATTCCATTGAGGAGGGCCTCATACTTTGCTTCATTATTGGTGACTACATAGTCAAGTTTGATCACAAAAACATATTCTTTTACTATCGGGGAAGACAGAGCCACTTTTGCTCTTTCCCCTGATATGGTCGATGATCCATTGACGTGCAAAGTCCAAGCAAGATGAGTTTTACTGCTTTTTTTTAGGGAGATCAACCTGCTCGAAGAAAAAGTTGGCAAGACTTGCACTTTGATGGTTGTTCTGGGTTGGAAGGTGATATCAATTTCTCCTAACTTAATGGTCAATTTCATTAACCTCCCTGATGTGTCTGGCTTTGAGAGCACTTGCTTCAATGGTTGGTTTGTCAGCACTATCATGGCATGAGACTAGAAGTATGGACACAACTTTTGAGCAGCGGTGACTAATGCTACGGCAAACTTCTTGATCTCTAAGTAGTTATGTTTTGATCCTTAGAGTGACTTACTACAATAGTAAATTGGTCGATGACTTCCATCCCTGGTCAAGACTAAGACCGAGCTGATTAATGCTTTTGAGATAGCTAAGTATATGTGAAGTACCTTTTTGAGTTCAAGCTTTACGAGCATGGGGGATGAGGACAAGTACTATTTTAATTCAACTAGAGCCCAATCACAATGTTTGTTCCACTAGAAATCTAATTTCTTTGCATTTTTGAGAATCTTGAAGAAAGGTAGGCTCTTGTCAACCAATCAGGCGATGAATCTCCTAAAGGTAATAATTCTCTCGATTAGCCACTGCATATCTCTAATTGTTCAAGGTGGAGCAATGTTTAATACGGCCTCAATTTATGTGGATTGGCCTCAATGCCACATTAACTGATTATATAACCTAAGAATTTACCTTTTTGAACCCCGAACATACACTTGTTTGGATTTAACTTCAGACCAAATGCTTGCAATATTGCAAAAGTGTGATTGACGTCGAGCAAATGGTCCTTGGCCTTTTCTATCTTGACAATCATGTCATCAACATAAACCTCCATAGACTTACTTATATCAATCTTGAACATAAAGGTAACCAGTCTTTGGTAGGTTGCTCCAGCATTTTTGAGTCTAAAGAGCATGACCAAAAAGCAATAAACTCTATTAGGGACTGCAAGAGAGATTTTGTCTCTATCTTCAAGGGCTATGAATATCTAATGATACACTTGGAATGCATCTATCATACTAAATAATTTACAACCAACCATGGAATCTACCAGTAAATCTACTCGAGGCAAGGGGTAAGAATCCTTAGGACAAGCTTTATTCAAGTCAGTGAAATTATTACACGTGTGCCATTGTCCCTTATTCTAAGGGACGAGTATAATATTACAAAGCCAAGATAGATATTGAATTTATACAATATAACCTGCATTTAAGAGTTTCCTGACTTTCTCTTCAATGATCTGGGTCCTCTCAGCATTGAAGGTTCTTATCTTCTGCTTGACCAGCTTATATGAGGGGTTGACATTAAGGTGATGCATGGTCACACTGGGGTCGATTCCCTGGATATTGAATGTCTTCCAAGCAAAGACATTGATATTTCTCTATAGAAAATTGACCATGAGATATTCCAGCCCATATTTGTTCCGATCCTAGTAGTCTTGTTGGGGTTCCTAAGCTCTAGCTCAACTGTTTTGAACTCTTTGAAGGGTCCCACTTGGGTATCTTCCAAATTTCTCTTTTTATTGGCTAGGCCCTTCTTAAGTTCCACTATAGGGGCATCCCCTGATGTGTTCAATTATGATCGAGTCTTCTACTCGCTTGACTCGATCGAAATGGTGTAACATCGCCAAACTTTTTTAATTTTACATAGCAACTCACCTATGCCGATCGAGGTCAAGAATTTGATCTTTATGTGATAGGTCAATACAATGGCACAAAAATTATTGAGAGTTGGTTGACTAATTATGACATTATTAGCAAATGGGGCATCGATAACCAAATGTCCTTCTTTAGGGCACCTTCCCAAGTGACACAGAGAAATTGATGGAACCTTCTAAAATGATTTCTAACCCCCTAAATCTAACTAAAGTGGTATGCATGGGCTCAAATTTTAGTTAGCCTAGGTTCATCCTTTTTAGCGTCGAGAGGAAAATAATCTTAGCTGAGCTACCATTATTGACTAGAACCTTTCTAACTTCAAAGTTGACAATCTCAATGGATACTACCATAGGATAATTAGTTATATGATTGATGTTTTTTGGGCCAGGTCATCGTCAGGAAAGGAGATAGGCTCTACGCTTGTGGATAAATGGAAAGTTGTTTCAATCAAAGAGGCTTTAATTGACTTTAGCCTTCTCTGCTCCTATCTCCCCACTGACTTTATGTCCCCCTCAATAAGATCCCCTGCAATCATGTTAATCACTCCTCAAATGGATGGATGGTTATCCTGGGTAGGTTACTTTCCTTTATTTTCTTTTCTTGGGCTAATCGACCTTTCTCTATGATGTGTTTGATTGGTTTTGCCCCCTTCAGTCTGTGTATCACTGGCCACGTATTTTTTGAAATGGCCCTACCTGATGAGCCTCTCAATTTCATCTTGGAGATTGAAGCAATCACTTGTGTCATGCCCTCTTTGTTTATGAAAGTGGCAATATTTCTTCAATTTTTGTATTGCTTCAATCTCCGTCAGCTTGTTAGGTTTCTTAATGAGGTTGTTTTGTTGGATCATAAATAGGACCTCTCTCCTTAGGATATTAAGTGGGGTGTAGTCATGGAAGCATTTTATTGGATATCTATCTCTCTCCCTCTGCTTTTGGTCATCTTTCTCCTTATTTTTCTTTTTATCGACCTCAATGTTTTCAAACTTCAACTTATTCATCTCCTCCTGGGTTATGTATCTCTTCACCAGGTTGAGCAATTTTTCCATCGACCATGGGAGCTCTCGCTCCAAAGCATTAGTGTACTTTTTATGTTGGAGCCCCAAGAATAATACGTCAATCAAGAATGCGATCCTAGGGTTATCAATTTTCAACACCTCTATGTTGAACCTAATGAAACAGTTATGGAGGAACTCTCCCTCACTCTGCTTGACGATGCAGAAATAGTTGTAGGAGAGCTTCGCCTTTCATCGACTAAGGAACTAGTGTAGAAATTTATCACAGAACTGGTCATAGGAGTATATCGATAAGGGTTCTAGCTTAACAAACCAATCAAGTGCTATAACCTAAAAAATGGTCACCAATATCTTCACATGAATATATACATTATGCCCATGCAGTTGCATCATATGTTTGAACCGCATCAGGTGTTCGTTGGGATCAGTTAAGCTATTATACCGCAAAAGTTCGATCAGAACCTTGGCATTAATGGTAATGCATTCATCGATAATCTCCTAAATAAACGATGACCTTTTCTTTCAATGAGACCATTGGAGGCCCTCTAGGTTGGGCACCCTTTCTATATTTCTCCTCAAGATCTCGTCAAGGTATCTGTTCAACTACTGCACTTGGTGGAAAACTTCTTTCTTTTTCTCTCGATCAACTTGGGTCATGTTTTGATTAAGTTGAAGCCTCACGCAATCATCCCTATCACGCTATGGAGCTCGAATGGGTTGAGCAGCGTGATCTACTAATTTGCCCACTTCCTCACACTAGTCCAATCTTGAATGTTCAACCTTATCACACTGCAGGGCTCGATTAGGTCTAATGCAATAGTCTATAGAGTCAACAATTTCTTTCCTTAACTCTAGTCGCCCTCTTTCTCCATAGAGGCATCTAGGGTTTACTTCTCATTTGGCTAGCAATCTCCAGAACTCCGAGCGACCATGATTATCTTGGGGAAACCTCTCTTATGGCAGCAGTGGTTGTGGAGTTGCATTGCCAACTGGGGTTGGTGTGTGGCTATTCAATGCCGTAGAAAGCTGAGCAAAGATATAGGCAAAGATTTGTTCACTTATATGCTACATTAGTTGAAGTATGATTAGCATTACAACTTACTCTTGTGGGGCATTGAGGCTTAAGGCTTGTGATCTTTGTTGAGGTTGAGGAGGAGGAGGAGAAGATGTTATCCTTCTGTTATCCTCCTTTTCAGATATGACTCTCCTAGTGCTTACCATTTTCTTAGTTGCAATCTCAAGCTTCCCATAGACGGCACCAAAATGACAAAGTTGAAAGTTGTTTTAGGGAATTGGGTTGTGTTTGGGCTAATTCGACCAGAGAGGTCGAATGATCTAATAGTATATCTTCTTAGGCTTAGATCTGTAATCAATAGCAAACGTCAGACTAGCTGAGATACCCTCGGCTGAGGCACTCTGATGCTAAAGTTTGTACTGGTCGAAGGAGATAATCCAGCAGTAGAGTAAGAGCATCTAGTGTATATGGCATACCTGGAGGGTGGCTGGCAGTAAGATATTTATAGCCTTCTCCAAATTGGTGATATGTCTAAAATGCCCCTATCAAGTGTAGAGGGCTCTTGTCCTTATTTAGGAGTTGTAGGTTATTTCTCAACCTTATACTATTTCAGGTGGAATTACATCCTACCTTTTTAGGTAAATAGTACTCTGGAGACGTGCCTCCTGGCAGAGTTAGTGACAGAGGCAGTATAGGGGTGGCATGCATTATTAATGCAAAGGTATGTTGACTATCAGAGCATTGAATGTAGTAGAGATATGATTCAATGTCGAAGTGAACACTCTAATTGATGGTGATCGACCAGACAAGGTGGTCGACTAGATAGATGGCTAAATGGATTAGGCAGCTTAAAGCCTTTCATTGGGTAGGGTCGAGAACTATCCATTTGACATGGCAGTTATGGTCGAGTGACTTGGCCTAACTGGGTCTAGAAACGTAGTTAGGCTTCAGATGCTAAGTAGGCCTAGAAGCCTTCTCTAGAGTTGATAACTTATTGGGTTGAGCATGTTGGGCTATCCTATATCATATACCAAGTTGACTTGGTGGAAGTGTTTCAACCTAACTTTCTTAGAACAATACTTAGCTATTTGCCTTTATTGCATTTCCTCAAAACATGTGCCAGAGGGCTATAGCTCTTACTTTATCAATGTTGTCTAGTTCTTGGATCATCTTCTTGACTGAATTGCTAGAGTCAAAACACTTTGTTCTATGACCCTTAAAGATTCCACATTAATTTGCATAGAGACTACTTTATCATGTCTGTAAGTAAGCTTAAAAAAAAGGCATACACCAGTGTTGGAACACTTGCTAGTTCGATATGCTCAAAGAGCATTGAAAAGCAATAAGTGTTAGTTATATGATTTTTCTTCTATCATTTTTGAGATGATTGCCTTGAGAGTCTCATTGGTTGACTTAACCTGACAATTGCCTTGAGCATAATAAGAGATTGACTGCATAGGTTCAAAGCCATATTGTTTAGTTGAATTCCAGATCCCATTTTGTATAAACATCATACCTTGATCTATCACTATAGTATGTGGTATCCTAAATCTATGGACAAGGTGTTCTTTTATGAACTGAACGACTTCAACTTGGTTTGTTTATTTTAATAGGATAAACTCTTCCAGCCTATTGTTCATCCAAAGTCTATGTGGAGGAATATTCATCACAGAAAATTTTTGTTATTGACATTGAGATATGTATGAGAGATTAATTATTTGGATTGAAAAAATTATTTGGATTCACAGGATTGACAAAAATCATATTTCGCTTTTCTATTATTATTAAACGGTGCATATTATTATTTGGATTATCTATTTGCTATGATGATTGGACTAGCCTATTTCAAACTCTAGATGTTATTCTAGGCATTTAAGTTCTTTTCATTGATTGACACTTAAGCACATCAATAATTTGGTTACAATTTATATTTGCCAATAAACATCTTAGATGAGATGAAGACTATGCATCAAAGTATTTGATGTAGTTTATATGTAACACCCCGGATTTTGAGATCCTAAAATACAATAAAATATGAAATCGATAAGTTTAGCTCAACTTATCGAGATTAATTTTGGGGTAGATTTAATTGAAAATCTAGAAATAAATATTGAAAGTTGAGGGATCTAATTGCAAATAAGAAAAAAACTTGATTGACCAAAATTATAAAATTTAAAGGTCAATGTAAGAGAAATAAAAGTTTGGGGACTTTAAAGTAAATCAGTTTAGACTTAGTTGACTACAATTAAAAAGAACATGGGTCAATATGTGAAAAATCAAACTTTAAATGGCTGAATTGAAACTTAGGGACCAAAGTGTAAGATGAATAAAATCTTTGAGGCTAATGTGAAGTTGGTCAAAAAGTGTTGGGGTCAATTTGTAAAAGGCAAAAAGTATCTTTATTTATATAACTTAAGGACCAATTTTTATCTAAGTTGCCAAAACAACACCACTCCTTGCCAATGTATGAACCACTAAAAAAAGGGCCATAAAACCTAAAAATAACACTATAGAAATCTTCCCCTAGCTAAAAGGAGTTGAACCACACCAAAGAACACCAAAAACCATTTAGTTTATGGTCAAAAAAGCTCACATGACGGTGAACGATGACGGAGGTGATGGTTCCGCCATTTTCGGCAATGGAACGAAGCCAGGCTTGGAGGGGTTCTACTTGGAATTTAATGGGTAGTATGGTGGTGGTTTCCATTTTAGGATTTGATGGTTGACAATGGACAAATTTGAGGTGGTGGCTAACGGTGGACCTATGGTTGCTGTGGCTTTAGGCAACCAATTGATCGGCATAAGAGCATTAGAATCCAAAATTAATTTAGAGGTTCTCATGGGTTTGATGAGGTGCACCTTTTGGTCGGGTTGGCTTGTGCTCAAGCTACGGATGTTGGCGCTCTGACTACTGATGAACTATGGATAGGGAATCGCAATCCAAACTTGTTTGGTCTATTCCCGACTTGAAATTGGATCTCAATTCAATCTAATTTAGGTAGATTTTAATAATCAAATTTTAATTCGATTAGTTTGTAGAATGTAATTGAATTCTCATATCAAAGTTTGATCATGATATATATGAATTAAGATTATTAAACTAAAGTTAGGCTCAAGTTGTGGATTAGTTTTACAATTATTATAGTGTTGAACTCAATTGACTCAAAAGGATTATTGAATTACCGTTAGGACCTTAAGTAATATTTTGACAACTTGTTTACCGACTCATTGAGTTAAGAACAGTGATACAAGACTATGTTAAACATCTAAGTGTAACATGAAAATTGAGGAAATTTTGCCTAAACAAATAAATTAACTAAGGAATTTAGTAAGGACATTAAGTGCATTAGGGGTTACGATTTAGAAATCAACACAGCGTTGATTTAAGTTATTTAGGTATGAACTTTGAATTGATTAAGAAACACGAACATGGGCTCTCCAAACAACTAAGGATTAATATGTCTAATCATTTTAAATATTTAGATATGAAACCAAGACTAACGGAATTATGTTAGAATAACTTTGAATTTGATAAAAAACATCAACTATATTTATACTTAAGATTTAGAGGATTGATAGGATAACAAATTGGGTTTTTTATGACAATTCTTGATTTAACTAGAAAGCTAGGATTTAGGCGACCGTATATCTAGGAACTCCTCTACATTTGATGGATGAGTTTATGCTCAATAGTGTGAGATTTTTTTGTTGAGGAAAGAACATATATACTTGCTATATATCCTGATCGTTTGATTTCTTTTAGTCTATGTGTTCAAAAATTTACCACGCATCACCACTTTGTGTTGCGTATGATTCATGTTGATCTTTATTTATGCCATTTTACCTGAAATTGGAGATCATGTGGGGAAAATTGAAAAGGAATTTTGAAATATATGTTCTATTATTGCCATGCCAATTATTTTGGAATGAACTCAATATAAATTGTTTGATTGCTTGTTTGTCATGGAAAATTGAAATTTTAGTTGAAATGTTGTTGGACATATTACATGATATGCATGAATATAAGTAATACCTTTGGGGTGGGCTCTAGGATCAATTACAAAAGATGATTGGGTGAAACAGACCAATGATGACTATACTTTTGACTGATACATGTGCACGTAGTACTTATAACCCAGTTTCATAGCTAGTTGGAGATAGTTGTCTATGAGCTGACATGGCATGTGGCTAGCCATACCTAAGGCTTGCTTCCTTGTCTAAGCCAGTCACTTAGAATTGAAGGAATAAGGATTTTTGTATTTTTGAAAGTGAAGTAACAAGGTAGGAGAACCACCACCAACAAGATTGTGAAAGTGTTTATTAATTTGTTTTTGGTTAATTTCAATAGTTAGCTATATTCCTTAAAGAAAAATATGTTGATGCTTTTGTCACACTTGAAATTCAAATTTTTGCATAAAGGCAGTAAGTTTTGTAAAGTCTCATCACTGGTGTGGAATGATGGTGAGATGGAACACTTTGATTTTGACTAAAACCTTTTCTCATGGTTTCTAGAAATTTTAATGCTTCTACTCACTTCCTATATATTATTTGGGAAATTGTCACTCTGTTGCTATTGCTAAGATATTTTACTAAGTCATTTGGACTTACATTATTTTATTGTTATTTTTCATTCTTTACCACAAATAAGAATGAGCGATAAAGATAGACTAAGCTAGGTGACACATAAGGTAATGCAGGTGTTAGAAGTACTAATCGTGAATTATGATATTTCAGTTCATAGTTGAACCTTGAATGGATGTCACTTGTAAAAATTAAATACCTTGAATTTTGAGAAATGTATTTTATGTTATTCAGAAGACTTATGTTGTAAAATGGGTAGCACCTCAGACAAGAGTAGGCGCCTCCCGGTCGGGGTGCTACACTATATCTATTTTCATATAGTATATGTCAAACTAGGGGTTATTCAAGATCTTAAGGTTCTTTTCATGGGTTAACACTTAATGATATACCAAAATATATATATATATATACCAATGTAATTTATGCCTTTTTGTAATTTATGCCTTAGTTAGGATACAAATATATATACCAATGTAATTGATACAGTCTATATCCATTTCTATACCTCTAAAAGGTTATTTGAGGCTTGGAAATCCTTTTAATAGGTTAATTAAAGATTATATAGTACACAAAAAAGGTTGGACAAAGTTTTCACTTAACATATAAGAATCTAAAATTTTAAAGAACAACTAGAAGATCCAACAAAACAACAAAAGTAGCATATCCATATACTACACCACATCCCCTTATAACTTCAAAACATGCAAGCAACCAAAAACCAACAACAACAAATCGGAAAGCCCACCCTTCCCCCAATTTCCATCCTTCTTCCCATCCATTAATTCTATCTAAATCATATGCCTAACACATGCTTACTATTCATAAAAATATTAAATTTCTAATACAATAGATAAAACCTAGAAAAGAAGCACTTACCTTAAAATATGTACAAAATGAAGAATGGAACTTGTTACTTTGTATCTACAATCAGAAAAACCTATGTATATTATAAATTAAAACAAATAAATTCAATAATTAAATAATTAAAATTAAAATATATGAATTAGTGTACAATTATATATAATCACATCAGATTCTACAATTTGATTTTAAACACTAAATTGGCACATATCAGATATAATTTCTAAATGCATACATATATCCTCATTTTTGGTTAGTCTATTAACCAACTATAAATATTTTCTAATTATTACATTTAATTTATATAATTTGTGCTAATTAAACCTTCACTATATTTAACTAACAATGATTAATTTCTAATTTCTACTTAATCAGTTTCTATACTCTAATTTCTAGTCAAATGTTTGATTCATATAAAATTTATAATATCTAATCCAGAAACTCAAATTAAAATGCCTAAAATAGCAATCATGATGAATTAAAGCAAAACTCAAATTAAAACTCAAATCCAACCCTAATTCATATATTAATACAAATTCCACAAATTCAAACACAACAAAAAAAATACTATTTTTTCAACAGAAATTTTTGAAGGATATAGATGGATTTTTGATGGAACAACAAATTTCCAACAAACCTCCGAACCTAATTTTTTTAATCAGAAAAATTCTCTTCACAAATTATTTTTCGTTAGTTTCTAATCGAAAACATCAGTTAAGAATTTTTTTGATGGAAATTTAACCTTGTGAACAGCTAAATTTTCATCTATTTTTTTATGGCCATTTCCGTCAAATTTCTACCCGTGCTTTTTGTTTTTAATTTTTTTCATATTTTGACGGTATCTAGATGGATTTTCATTGAGAAATTATTAAAATTATTATTAATTTATAATATATTTCTATTAGAAGATCCTCAAAATTTTCATCAAAAATTTATTCCATTTTTTAAAATAATTTCAATAAATTTAATTATTCCTAACCTATCACCTATTGATACATCTTGTACATAAAATAACTTACACTTATAATACAAATGGAATAATAATTTAAAAAAATGTAATTTTACAAATATAAAAGTCTTAAAAATTATAATACATAATTACAAAAGCAAAAAAAAAAAAAAAATCCTATCTACTGGTCGTCAATAGCATCACCACCGAAATCAAAATAGTTATCCTATTACTATTGGTGGTCATGATTGCCCTGTTGCAATAGAAGCTACTAGTGGTAAGGTGTTAGAGGCAAGGCTTCGAAACCTAACGAAGCATCCCTCTACATGAACAACTAAGAAATCATATTCTACATTGCGCCCAATTGCTTAGAGAACATGCTCCAAATGTCCAGCAAACTAACCTGCAAACTGGATTGCAAACAGGCTTCCAAGCGTGCCTCCAACTAGGCTATAACTTATGCAATAGGCTCTTCCCAAGGCACGCTAGTGTAGGAAGGTGACTACTAAGTAGCTCAGTCCATAAACCCACCCTTTCTTGTTGAGGCAACCCATAATCTAAGTCCACAATTCAACCTGAGACTACTAGGTCTCTACACTGCTCCTAACACTCTTAGGTTGAGACTACGCTTGAGACTAGGATTGGAACTAAAGTGCCTATTGTATCTAAAATGATTTTATGTCATATGTAGTAAACTTACAGCAACTCTCCTCACCCTCTCATCAACTCAGCTCCAATCAACCTAGCTCTAGGGGCTATGAGCAAAAACCTCATCCACTCATCAAAAACTTTTGCAACTCTTGAGCCTACATAGAAAACAAAAACTAATATAAATGTTTTATATATACATAATACTAAACTACAATAAATATAAGATAAAAATTTGATAGAGTCTCCTCTGAAATCGGACTATACCAAAAATACAAAAGCTCAACTAAATAAACAAATAACAAATGGGAAGGTTTCCAAACTTCCCCATCAATAATGTCATGCTAAGATTACAAAAACTAAAAGTTAGAGAACTTGCTATACTATCGGCATGTGTCTCAATAGATATATTCCATCCGGTATGGAGGGGTCCACTAGTCTCAAAAATCTGGATCTTCTTTGCCTACATGGACTTTTTTTAAAAATCTTGGGATTGTCAATGCCATTGTAAGGCATTCCAAATGTCCTCGCCAATCTATTCTAGCCTCTTGCTTGCCTTCTGGGTGTGGCCATACATGTCACTCAGTTGGTGAACCCCTTTAGTATCGAAGGCTCTCTAAAAATAGCCCTCGTTCTCAGGGTCCCAATGGATATATCTTTGTGAAAAAAAAGAAATAAGTTATAAAATGAGCCAAGTTAATTTGTAAAAGTAAATATATAGTAATAATATTTATTTACCATCCATTCCCTAAACATTAAATCTCTAAGGGCATAGGGGATATTCGACCAGGTCCTATAGCGCTACTATACCTTGTTCTTAATCACCCTCTTCAAGAACTAGGTGCTAAGGGTGTAAATGAGATGAGACGATTCACAAATAGTTTGAGCTCGTTAGTTAAATGAGTTAAGTCGAGCTCAATAATATTTGACTTGAAAAGTTCATGAGCCTAAATAAGATTTTTTATATTTTGTATATATAGTTACATATAATAAGGTCCATACAGATGAGTAAATAATAATAATACTTTAAAAATAACAAAATTTTTTGAAAAGTTTATAATTATAGATTTTATTTTGAGCTTAAATAAACTCAAACTATTCCAAACTTATATAAGCTTGAGTTCATCTGAACTTATATGAATTAAGTTCTTTTGTTAACTTGTGACAAGCCTTATTGAGTCGAGCTCGATAAAGCTTCCCCAAGCCTTCGTCTATTCAACGAGTCGAACTTGAGCTTGCTATATTCGGGTTCGGCTCAGCTTATTTACATCTCTACTTGGTACCGTCAAGTGAGGGCATACAGCTGCATAAAATAATTCTTAACATTAATATATAATTATTAAAACAACAATAAAATAACATCTATTTAACAATTTGAACTCACCTATAGTGTCCCTCGAGATACAAGTATATCCTACCAAAATTGTGGAATTGGGGCTCTAATCTCACCTCACCCAATGTTTGGCTAGATAAAGAATTAGTTGTTAGTGATGCTACTATTGCTGATGTGGAATGGTCAAGTGAAGCAATAGCTAGCAGAGGATAGCTAAAATGCTAGGTAAAGTGATAGATGGTGATAGAGTGCCTGAGGGTGAAGTGGATAGTGGCTGGTATAATTAATGTTGCTGTAAGTCTAGGTGTGGGGAACGTTATGTGGATGACCTCATAGTAGTATAAGAGGACAAAGGAGGAGTATTGTAGAGATGTATGGGAGGAAGGCGATGGGCAAGTATAAACTAATGCTAATCGACAAGGTGTTAGGAAATGGGTTGGCTAGCAAGTATATTTGATGGGACAAGAAATTCATACTCCAACCTCGATCTATGGCAGAGGGATGGAAACCAAACTGGCAAACCATCTATAAAATAAAAACAAACATTACATATGACAATTTAATATTTACGTATGTCAAATGTATAAGAGTAGTTAACAACCAAACTCAATAAGGCACATTAGTTAAAAATGAAGTTTAGATATATATAGCATATATCATTCATTCATTGGATAAATTCTTCAATCTTTCTATCTATTCGAATCTATTATTGTAATAAGAGAACAATTTTAATGGTTGATTGATGTTCTAATTCTTGATTGGTTGTTATTTATGACAACATATGTAGGTAGATAAAAAGGCTGAAGACTTTATGTAATGAATGAATGTATTTTTGAAAAAAAAAACATTATTAAGCATGTTCATAGAATAAAGACTAATTAAAGGAGTTGGAGACTCCTATGATGCTCCTTTTCTAATCAAATATTATTTAGTTCAAAAATTATGTAATGACTCCTTGCCATTAATGCCAATACTGTGGAAAATTATATACTCTTCAACTATGATGCACGGATATGGATACGACAACACGGACATGGCGACACTTTAAATTTTAAAATTTTAGGACACGACACAACATCGACACGGTTATCATAATGTATATAGTTATATATAAGTATTTATTAGTCATATTAATGTATGTAATATAAAATATATATATATATATATATCAATGTAATGTGGAAAAAAATCAACAATAAACATTAAATAAGTATATTTTAAATTCAAATAAATAACGAATTCCCTAAATAGAAATAAGTATTAAACTTCATGTAAATTATATAATGGAAATTTTCAATACAAAAAACTATAATATTGGTCATAAAAGAATATGTGATAATATAAAAATTATAACTAATAACATTTGAAAAAATTTATACTTATCATTAAAGATTTGCCATAACTTATCAATGGTGATAACTTAAATACAATTTTTGTCACTATTAAATGTGTAAAAATTATTATTGGTGATAGAACAAAAAAATTTTGTTACTTACATATATATATATATATATATAATTAGTGCCAAGTTTTCTATGATCACTTACTATTTTTTATAATTTTTGTAAAGCTTAATTATAAAAAAAACACTGCCATGTCGAGCACGTCCTTTAACTGTGTCCAACACCGTGTTGGATTTTATTGGACACTTATTTACCGTGTTTGACACGCGTCGAGGCCATGTCCGTGTCCCACACAAGTCGAACACTACACAGAGTGATTTTTTGGCATGTCCGTGCATTATAGCTCTTCAATCATAGATTGAAAATTCACTTGAGGTCGAGCTCAAGTGAATTTCCAACTTATGATCATAGAATAATTTTCTATGGTACTGGAATTAATCTTTATGAGTCATTACATTTGTCTTTTTTAGTGTTGTTAGAGTAGTATTGTGAAGATGAGATGATGAAGTTTTATTCTTATGTTTCTAACTTTTGAATATTTTTGAGATAGATGGGGTTGAGATGAGTTTAAACAGGAAATTTGTTGGTAATAGGCTATTCTATAATTAGAGGCAATGATAATTTGATTAAACTTGGCAACAAAACTTTAGAAATATTATGAACATTAATGACCAATATTAATTTCTCTATGACCTCAACATTAATTATAGTTTCCTAAGATACCTTGGCTATTTCGGATAGTCTAAGTAATCCTACAAGATTATTATTTTTTCCAAAAGTAAATTTTCCACTTTAATTGTAGATTGAGAATTTTGTCCTTGGAAGGAACTAAATTTTAGATTGGAAGCATACTAACATTTAATCATACTAAACTAAATATTAATCTTAAAATAAACATACTAACATTCCCAAAACTAAAAAATTAATAATATCAAACCAATAATCCCAAGTATACTAATAAATTCAATTCTAAACTAAATATACTAACAATTAATCATACTAAACTAAATAACAATTTTAAACTAAACATACTAACATTCCCAAATTACTAACTTACCAAACTAACAAATTAATAATATCAAACCAACAATTAAAAACATAGTAACAAATTCAATTCTAAACTAAACATACTAATAATTAATCACAATAAGTCATATATATCATTTCAAATTAACATGCTAACATACCAAACTAACCAAATAAATAAAGATAAAAAATTAGAAAAAGAATAACTTATCGAATAAATGGAGGAATGGTGAATGGCGGGTGGTAGAGATGGGCAATGGCACGACAGTAGTAACAGACAATAGCGGTGACATGGTGGAGAGCATGAATGAGGGAAGAGAAAATTGAATGGAAAGAAAGAAAATATGGGAAGACAGAGAGGTGCATGGTCTAATTTTATTCAGTTTTCTGACAAAAATTCCATTGAAAAATAACCTTGTTAAAAAATAAAAAAATACAAATTTATCCATCAAAAATGTCCCTCGACAAACCTTTCTAATAGACTTTCGAAGAATTATATCATCAAATTTTCAAAGAACCTACTTGTCTTCATGAATCCGTTGGTAATTTCCCACAGTCCTTTTCCTTCAAAAATTTTCGTTGGGAAAATATTGGCAATGTTTGGTTACGTTTTCTATTTGATTATAACATGTATTTTGGGGGAGCAAATTTTGGGAGTGAGATTGGAGATTGTGAAAGTTCTATTCAGGAATGTGAAGGATTTTTGTTTATTGGAGAATAGTTAGAAATTTATTTTGGAGATTATTAGTATGTTTGTTTATATTTTGAGGGAGACATTTTTTACTATGGCAGTCAAATCAATGCTTTTTTGATGGGTTTTTGCAGTGAAAATGGAATTAAGTAATTTTTTTATTATAAGAATAATAATAAAATACATATGATACATATATATATATATGTATGTATATACTAGAAAGTGAAAAAGGTTTGGGGATAACAAAATACAAAAGATGATATCTTGGGAAAAACTTATTTTAGTGTTTTGGAGGAAAACTAAGTGTTTGTTTTGAGGAAACATAACCAAACACTTCTAATGTATTTTTGTAGTGCTATTAAAACTCTAAACCTTAACTTAAAGTAAAACTCAAATTCAACCCTAATTCATATATCAATCTAAATTCCATAAATTTCATTTAAAATTCTAAATCCTTGTTAAGTTGCATATTTGTCATTTAATTCGTATAATTTTCCCTTACGATTAATAGTAAAGATGCTTAATTGTTGTATTTTAACTTTTATTTTATATTTTGTGAAGTAAATTGAAGATTCGAGCTAAATGTAGTTAAAAATCAAGTATTTGACATGCTTGGAACAAAAATCGTACTCTTGAGGAGATGAGGAATGGAAGAAAAAAATAATTTGAATGCAAACATGTCTTGCTTCCAAAGACTATGCAAAATTTAATTATGAAGCATTCAAACTTTTTCGGCAATTGTATATTTTTGGAATATTTCAATTTATGTTTCTTTAATTTGGAGAGTTTAGGTTTCCCTACTCTAGTATAACTCTTAATTAGTTTCCCGATTGCATTAGGAGTAGTAAGCTACTTATATGGAACTAGGAATCTTTCATAGAGAGCTTTTCATATCTTTCATTCAACATATTTTATTTTCTAGCATTTTTCTTTCAAACACGAGTTGCTAAACTCTTGTTCTAGCTTAAGGGATTATCAAAGTTTGAGTTCTTTAATATTTGTGGGATCTAAATAATTTTATTCGTATTTCTTATTTCTTGAATATTTATTTATCTTCTATTTTCATTATGAATATTCAAGTTAATTGAATTTAGGACCCAAATTTGATAGCTTAGAATATTTGTTCTATCAGTTAGAATATTAAATTAGTAATTGTTTAATTGTTCTAACACTTGTGGTAAATAATATAGTTATGTGTGGGGATGTGCATGACTTATATTATGTGGATAAATAATCCAGTCTAAATGAACCCCATTTTAATGTGTTTGTTGGATAGAGTTGGGTCTCTGTAGTTTTTAATGTTGTAGCTTCTCTTAGTTATCGAGATATTAAGAAAATATTGGTTATTAGGGTGTCCAAGTAACAATAATCAATCTATTTAAGAAAAGAGGAATTTATCTTTACATCAATGATCAAATCTGTAAACCAAATTGAGATTTTTCCTTAGGCTAGGTTTCATTCTCATAGATTTCTCATTTGATATATTTTACTTTCAAAATTCTAAGTCTTTCATTTCATAAAAAAAAAAACCCTTCATTTCTATTTCATTAATAAGTATAAAAGAAATAAAATTTACCAGTCCCTATGGAATATGATCGTGCTCACCATTGATTACAAATATATCTTAGAAGTAGGAATTTATTTTTATTGGATTTGACATCCATCAAATTTTGGCGCCATTGTCGAGGGTTGGTTCAAATAATTTTGTTTCTTTTAATGCCTTGATCTTCTCGTATAGGTGAACTTCAATACAATTTAAGATTGAGAAGACCACTCATAGATTTGCAGAAAGAGACTAGAGTGCAAAAAGAAAATAAATCATCACCTTTAGATCTCAATCTGGATGCATCCAACTTAATCAATTCCAACAATTCGGAATAAGAGAAAACAATGGCTAATTAAAAAACTTTAAGGGAGTTAGCTAAATCGAATTTGACTCAACAACCACTTCGTATTGAATATGCAGAGTTAGAAACACCTTTTAAGTTAAAATTTAGGTTAATCCATCTATTACACATTTTCCATGGTTTAGATGATGAAGATACCTATAAGCATTTAAAGGTACTTCATGTTGTGTTCTTGACTTTGAAACCCCAAGGAGTGTCTAAAGATCAAGTCAAGTTGCGAGCTTTTTCATTTTCCTTGGTAGATAAAGCTAAGGATTGATTGTTTTATCTACCTCTTGGCTTTGTTACTGCATGGATAGAAATAGCAAGATTGTTTCTTGAGAAGTTTTTTCCTGCTTCACATGCTACTAGTATTAGGAAAAAGATAAGTAAGATAAGACAGAGAGATGCGAAAAGTCTTCAAAAATATTGGGAAAAGTTTAAAAAACTTTGCGCAAGCTACCCACAACATGGTATTATTAAGAGACTTTTCATTTTGTACTTTTATGAAGGACATTTACCGATAGAAAAGATGATGATAGATGCAGCAAGTCAAGGAGCCATAGTGAACAAAACTCCAAGCAAAGCTATAGAATTAATTTCTATAATGGCTGCCACCTCCCAATAATTTGGATACTCTTAGGATCTTCCTAGATGAGTCAGTCAAGTAAGTAATCCATCTCTTGAGCATCAAATTTCTACTTTAACTTCTCTTGTTCAACAATTGGTTGTAGAAAATACGCAGCAAATTAAGGCTTGTGGGATTTGTAGTAATGTTGGCCATCCTATGGATATGTGTCCTACACTCCAAAAGGATTTTTGTGAACAAATCAATGTAGTAAGAAGATATTTGGACCACCAGAAAGAGTACGATCCTTACTCAAACACCTACAAACTAAGATAGAGGGATAATCTGAATTTTTGTTACAAAGGGAGACCATAGAACTACCAATGCTTCCAACAAAAACCACCTTCTCCACAGCAATCATCCTCTTCAAATACTTGTATGTCTCTCGAAGAGATTATTAAATCACTTGTGACTAACACATAGTAATTTCAACAGAAAATGCAAGCAAGCATTCGAAACTCAAAGAACCAAATAAGTCAGCTAGCCATCTCAGTGAGTAAAATAGAATCCAAAGAAAAGCCGCCCTCTCAAATAGTTGTCAATCCCAAGCAAAATTTTAGCACGATTACTTTGGGAAATGTTAAGGAGCTAAACCTAGCCTAAAGACACGAGAAAATACCATTGTGGAAAAAATGGAGAGAGAGATTGTCATATCCCAAGATTCAGTTGAACATTTGCATGAGCCCAATGGTAAAGTGACAAGCTCATTAGTTGTACACCCTCCTTTTCCAAAAAGCATGAAGAAGAAATGGAGATCTTGAAACTTTTTGCAAGATCGAGGAAAATATCCCATTACTTGATGCAATCAAGCCTTCGTATGCTAAATTTCTCAAGGAATTGTACACAAACAAAAGAAAATTAAAGGGTAATGAAAGAATAGGTGCGGGGGGAAATGTCTTAGCAATGATATAATGGGAATTGCCCCCCAAATACAAGGACCCAACTATGTTAACTATCCCTTGCAAAATTGGCAATGTTGGAATTGGAAACACTATGTGCAATCTTAGTACTTCAATTAATGTCATGTCTCTTTCTGTCTACTCTTCCTTGATGTTGATCTTTTGAAAGATACAGGAGTAGTTATTCAACTTACTAATAGGTCTATTATATATCCCAAGGGAGTCCTAGAGGATGTGTTAGTACAAGCTAATGAATTGATTTTTCCTACTAATTTTTATTTACTTAACATGTCTGAAGACAACTCTCCTAATTCATCACAAATACTATTGGGAAGACCTTTTCTTAGAACCTCTAAGATGAAAATTGATATGCATGATGGTATACTCACTATGGAGTTTAAATGTGATGTGATTAAATTCAATATCTATGATGTCATGAAATATCCTAGTGATATGTCTTGTGTTTTTGTTGTGGATATCATTGATACTTTGACTATTGAAACTAAGGTTGTTAATGAATTAAACGTTTATCAAACAATTTGATATTTGAATTCGAATAGCATATACAAATTCAAAATTTAACGGATTTGAATTTGAATTCGAATCTAGTATAATATTCAATATATAATTGAATTCAATAATATTCGAGTTTGATATTTGATAAAATATTTGAATATATTTTATTCTATATTACATATTATTATATATCAATATTTTTATTTCTCAAAAATTAAATTTTTGATGATTTATAGTAATGAAGCCATTAAATATTATGTCAACTATTACATATATTTGATATTTGCTTTTTGGATAAATCAAGTATTTTCATTTTGTGACCATAATAAAAGGTGAAAAATCAATAAATAATTCAAAATTCAAGAAAAAAACTGAGTTAATCAAATATTCGACTCAAATCTGAATATATCAAATAATTACTCAAATCAAATTTGAGCCCAATTTAAGATTCGAGTTGAATTCGAATATGAATAAAATACGAGTAAAATAAATCAAATTGAATCTGAATCCTCATATATTCGATTTGATTCAATTCATTAACAGCCCTGATAGAAACCTTTGATTTGAACAATGATGATAATTTTGAGATGTGAGGAATAGTTACATCTAGCTAAAAATGTTAAAGAGAAGTGTTTTTTGGAAGGTAACCCAAACTTTTATTTTGTTGTTTATATTTCTTTTAAAAATATTTCTATTTTTTTAACACCTTTAATTTACTTTATTTTAATTTTAATTTTTTTTATGTAGGAGACATCTTAAATTAGTCTATGGGCATAGTTACTTCAGACATAAAAGTTCTTCAAACTACCCGTGCCCATGTTCTGTTCAAGAACCTCTTCTAGCATATATAAATTAGTTGATAGAAAAGCTCTCCAATCTACCTTTGCCCATGCCTTGTTCAAAGACTTCTTCTGGCACGTTTGAATTATTTGATAGAGAAGCTCTTTAATTTACCCTCTCCCACGCCTTGTTTAAGAACCTCTTCTGACATATTTGAATTATTGACAAAAAAGGTCTTCAATTTACCTGTACCCATACCTTATTCAAAGACCTTTCTTGGCACCATTAGAAGTATTTGACAAAAATACTCTTATAGCTACCCGCGCCCACGCCCTATGTTGCTACCTCTTTCGCCACCAGCCATTACCTCCAAACATCACCACCATCAATATTGTTGCAACACCACAAACTACCATCTCCAACACCATCTTTCTATTGCCAACCGCCACATCCAAACACCGCCTCTGCCATCAACCATCACTGTGAATCAAATCCACTCCTCACACCCCTAACGCCACCCAGTCCTTGAAGCCATGTGAGCCATGTCTCCTTAGGGGAGTCCCTCTTCCACTTTTCTTACGCTTTTACATTCTTATTTTGAAACATTGAGGCTAATGTTTAGCTTAAGTGTAGGGAAGGAAAATTTGGATTTATGATTTTATTTTTTCTTCAAACATGCAGGAAATGGCTTTTTATTCTTCTTATTTGCTTCCAAAGTGTGCTTTAGTTCTTGATTCATTAATTTTTTTTCATTAACCTTTTGCCTCTTTTCGATGCTTGTCCTTGAGGTGACATTTAAATAGTTGGGTTAAATTAGTACACATTGTAAGAATTGCAAGAATAGTTAAATCCTTGTTTATTGCACTTTGACTTATTACCTTGTTGGTTGATTTGGATGAAAGTTGTATGAGGGAATTAATACATATCACCCTTAATAATTGTCATGTATGGTGGGTTAACTTTTCTAGAATTTGCCTTGATGAGCATATTTGGGTTGAATTATTGAGCTAAATATACTAAGATGATGAATGTGACTAGGTTTGACCATTTAACCCCTTTCACAAAAATAAAAAATAAAAAAATGGCTTGATTACTCCGCTAATCACTAAAAATTAAGTGATTATGAGTAGGGATAATAACTATCTAGGTTTGTGACTAGCTGAGTAATCAGGAGCAATTATCATTAATGTTTGTATTTATGTAAAAAAGTCATATGACATGCCAGGAAAATTATGGCCGGCTAAGTAACCCTGTGCATTCATCACCAATATGTGTTTTCACGTAAAAAGGTTGGTCTACTCATCGAATTTAGTGCCAAAAAAAGAAAGAAAATCGAATAAGGTTTTTTCTTTCATCCTTTATGTTTTCATACATTCGACTTGCTATTTCTCCCTGAATATGTGATATCATTGCATGTTTTTAATAGTTGATCTTTTATGTCTTGACTTGAAATGAACTTAATGAAGAAGTGTTAAATCCCTTTTACATTTCTAGTTCAAAGAGATTGCTAAGGTGACATGTTATCTGTGTGATGTATAAGGATTCTTCCTATGAAGTACATGTTCCTACTTGTATCTTGATTTAGCCCTCGAAAATTAAACAATTTGAACTATATTGGGGACAAACTGAGAAATAGGTAGAATGGATATTGAGAAAGGTTAATAAATTAGGGCTATTATATGCTTGAGGACAAGCATTGTCCAAGTGTGGGGGAATTTGCTAAGCTACATATTTATCATTTAATTCGTATAATTTCGCATTATGATTAATAGTAAAAATGCTTAATTGTTGGATGTTAACTTTCATTTTATATTTTGTGAAGCAAATTGAAGATTCAAGCTAAATGTAATTGAAAATTGAGTATTTGACGTGCTTGAAGCAAAAATTGTATTCTTGAGCAAATGAGGAATGGAAGAAAAAAAAATAATTCTAATGCAAACGTGTCTTGCTTCCAAAGACTCTATGCAAAATTTATTAGGAAGCATTCAACCTCTTTGGGCAATTGTATATTTTTGGAACTTTCAATTTATGTTTCTTTAATTTGGAGAATTTAGGTTTCCCTACTCTAGTAGAACTCTTAATTAGTTTCCCAATTGCATTAGGAGTAGTAGGCTATTTATATGGAACTAGAAATCTTTCATAGGGAGCTTTTCATATCTTTCATTCAACATATTTTATTTTTTGGCGTTTTTCTCTCAAACATAAGTTGCTAAACTCTTGTTCTAGCCTAAGGGATTATCTAAGTTTGGGTTCTTCAGTATTTATATCTAAATAAATTTATTTGTATTTCGTATTTCTCAAATATTTATTTATCTTCTATTTCCATTATGAATATTCAAGTTTATTGAATTTAGGGCCCTAATTT
The DNA here is from genome assembly GCA_014898725.1 of Jacaranda copaia. NCBI lineage: Eukaryota > Viridiplantae > Streptophyta > Magnoliopsida > Lamiales > Bignoniaceae > Jacaranda > Jacaranda copaia. The sequence continues at coordinate 293,655 of JACGDI010000421.1, read as the reverse complement.
GATAGTTTAGAATATTCGTTTTGTCAATTAGAACGTTAAATCCATTATTATTTAATTGTTCTAATAGTTGTGGCAAATAATATAGTTATGTGTGGGGATATGCATGATTTATGCTATGTGGATAAATAATCTAGTCTAAATGAACCCCACTCTCATATGTTTGTTGGCTAAGGTTAGGTCTCTCTAGTTTTTAATATTATTGATAAATTAAATCCTCATGGCTAGCTTGGTTCACATGATAAGGTAGGATAGAGTGTTTTTATCCCACCTTATCATTTGTTTGGTTTGATTGATAATAAACACTCAAGCCCACATTAATATCAAAAGCCCGTGTTTATATATACAATTCCCATTATAAATTAACCTATCACCCCCTTGGGTTTATTTATCCACAGGCTTGCTTCTTGTGCTGAAATTATCTATTTACCCTTAAAATTTTAAACCAATTTATCATAATACCCTTTTTTATTATTTAAATAAAAATTTATCTTCTATTCTTGCATTCCCCAAATCTCAAAATCGGCGTTTATCAACCTAGGGCTACAAGAAATTTCTTTTGCAAGCTACAAGAGATATCTCAATTTTTTGTGAATGTGTTTTTGTAAATCTTGGACAAGATACCTCAGCCTTCATTTCGATCGAAAGTCTGATAAAATTTCTTGCTTTTCATGTTCACAAATTTTTACAAGTTCAATTGTGAAAACATAACCGGTAAACTCTAGCTCTTTATGATTTTTTTTTTCATTCTCAAATCTATTATGCATATGAATAGGATTATACTCTGATAGTCTGTTTGTTTGTGCGATGTTTCTATTTCTTGGTCAATAATTCACTTTCTTTTTTGCATCTATTTTGTAGATGTTGTTGTTATGTGAGTTCTTTTTGTCATCAAAGAAAGAATGACTCCATTTGAAGGAATGCAGTATATGAATGTGTTACTACCCACCCCTAATGTAAGTTCACTAAAATTTGCCTTAGAACATAATGATGGTGTTTAAATGGTCACACTCAAATTTCAGCTCAAAATCTTCTCATATATTGGAATGACAAACATGCTGAAATCAAAAATTTCAAATTTTGCTGGTGGGATGGATGTTGCGAATTGAAAGAAATTATAGCAAGGCAAAAAAATTACAAGCAATACATACCAAATGTGGTTAAAGAAGAAGACAAATGAGGCATATTAATATTTAAATAAGAGATAAAAGGCTAATTTGATAGGTATAATCAAGATATTTAAGTATTGAACCAAACACAACAACTAATAATCATGTGGGTCCACTTAAAAAAAAATCATGTCAACTAAACTATGCTGCAATGATAAAAAATCACACAAATTATCACATGATAAATAATTATGAGATAACTTAAAAATCGAACCAAACTAGCCCTCAGAGTGTTTCTTTAGAGTTGTTTAGTGGCAAGAAAAATAAATAACAAGCTTCTCTTTGTTATCAATATAGTAAGGAGATATTGGTTATTAAGGTGTTCGAGTAACCATAACCAATTTATTTAAGAAAAGAGGAATTTATCTTTGCATCAATGATCAAATCTGTTAACCAAATTGAGATTTTACTGTAGGCTAGATTTCATTCTCATTGATTTCCCATTTGATTTATTTTACTTTTAAAATTCTAAGTCTTTCATTT
>JACGDI010000421.1:277010-291919 GCA_014898725.1 Jacaranda copaia | reverse complement strand
AGTATAAATTTATTTTTGTTGGATTTGACACCCATCAATCCTAAACTCAAATTCAACTATAATTCATATATCAATCTAAATTCTATAAATTCCAACATATTAACATCACAAATTCCAAAAAACATAAAAAAATATATATTTAAAAAAAAAGAAGAAAACTAATCATGAGGACAACCAATTATGCAAGCAATACGTGGCAATAGTGACAATGATAGTGGTGGCACAAGCAAGAGTGGGGAGAGGAAGAGAGACACCAAGTGCAAGGAAAAGAGAGGGATAGAAATGGGAGGAGGAAAGAAATCATAATGGTATTTTAGTTTTACTTTTTGACAAACTTCCGACGGAATGTTCCATTGGAAATTAAAATATATTATTTTTAGAAAAAAATAAAAATTTAGTTTTTTGATGAAAATTCTATTGGAAAATCAATCAGAAATCGATAGACAACGATCTTAATTTTTTAATAAATTTAATATTTTCTTCGACAAACATTTTTTGAGGGAGTTTTTGTCTGACAATTTTCCAAATGGATAGACTAGCACACACTTACACAACAATTTCCCACCAAACACCCATCATTTTTTTCCTATGGACTACTATCAAATTTCTATCGAACAACAATTCCATTTGCAATCTGCTGCAATTTTGTTAAAAAAAATTTATGGATTGTTTCCTCCAAAAATTACAGCAAAAAATTCCATGCTTTTTTGTAGTACTACTAATTAGTAATTGTTTAGTAATCATACACATTTATTTTGAAACATCTTATATGATTAGTGACTGATGTTACTAATACAAATTTCTAATGAGGATTTTTGTGATCAATCGAAATGGTCACCAAATCAGTCACTAAACTCATTAGTGATTGATTTTTGCTTATTTAATGATCACTTGAAAATCTTTTTTTTTTCTCTTTTTTGGCAGTGTGCCATTTTCTCCTATATTAATTTTTTTTTAATACTTCCACAACTAATCTTTTTCATAAAATATAACAAAAATATTACTTTGTCTAAGATAAATTTTTCCTAATACTATGTCTAGGATAAAGATCGATTTGGTAAAAGTGAAAGAGAAAAAAGAAATATTAAGAAATTATGTGATTGGTAAAGAAAATGTTAAGGAAAAAAAACTTGAGGAAAAATATAATATAATTGGAAAAACTTCATTTTTCTCCCAAATTGATGAGCAAAATGAGATGCTAATCTAGCTATCCTCTTTCTTCAACACATTCATCACACATATTCTCTCAATTTCTTTCATCGTTATTTTTTTAGATAACTGAACAACCATGAAATTTTATATTCCTTATATTTTTTCCCTTCTCCTTGGCATTTATCGATCCCATCCAAAATTCTTGAACCAAAGAAAGCATTAGTGTAATCTAATATTCTCCAATAAAACTATAAAGTTTTAACTTAAAAATAATTGAAACTAAAACTTTACATACGCTTTATATATAAAACAAGATTATGCATATTTCATAATTAGGAAAGCATGGCTTTGTTTGGTTTAAAGATTTTGATGAAGAAAGAAAAATGTTAAACAAAAGAGAAATAAAGCTAAAAATGTATATAAAATTTCAAATTTATTTGGTTGCTAAAGAAAATAACGAAAAATAGAATGGGGGAAAAGATGGGCGATCGATCAATGTAGTGGACGATATGGGTAGGGTCAACCTCTCTAGACCAAGATTGGGTTCAACAACCACTGTCACAAAGTCCATAGCAGAAGTAGCTTGTCAACCTACAAGATTGATTTCTCGCACAAACTCGACCTCTTGTGAGACAAATGCCACAGGAAAAAAGAGGTTCCTAGGGAGCAACACATTCAACTATTTCAACCTCCTTAGGTCAACTGAATCTTACCCTTAAGCGTAGCTATATTTAATGCATTCCCTATTCACACTCAATCGGTTGCCTCCGTATTAAATACAGCTAAACCAACATTCTATCCACATTAAATACACTGACAAACAGTCAATACTGCATTAAATGTGGAAAATTTGCCCTATATTTCCTTATGGTAAGAAGTATGGCGATTGATTAACCCTCAAAAAGACCTCTAAGATTCCTACATCCTACAAACAAGTTAAATCCAATTAGACTATAGGCAATAGATGGTCATTTCAACCTCTTCCTTTGCCACGCCAATGAACGCATTATAGATACCTCCAATTGGTGAACTTCTAAATATGCTTTCATACACACCTTGGCCCTCATTTTGCTATTTTCCCCTCTTATCAAACTTATTTTGATTTAAGTATTGGAGGGTTTTAGCTGATGGTCACCTTGGCAAGCCTTACATACTTCTTTTGATTGCTGGACTCAATCTACACCTTTACAGTAACCCTGAGCTAAAGCCTAATTAGGTCGATTGGAGCAAGCTTCCATATCACATCCAAAATCCCCCAAAATTTAACATCATGAATGGAGAAAGTTAGAAGATGACCAAAATAGGCTTGCTTTCCCCCTTTTGGAAAATTTTTCATCATATGTATTATATTTTTCTTCAACTTTCTTTTTTGATATTTTCTTACTAATCAAATACTCAAAATTGTTTTCTTCTAGCATTTTCTTATCATTTCTTCACCAAAATTCTAAAATTAAACATAGTGTAGGTAAAAAGTAAAGAAAGATAAATCAAAAGAATTTTTAAAAAAGAAATCAACTGTTGAAAATTGTGTGGATAGAACAAAAAATTAAAAAAGTGAAAATAAAATTGGCTTTATCTAACTTTCAAAAACGCAATTGAAGCAACATGTTTTAATTAAAAAAAAAGAATAATCATTAAATTTAATTTCAAGCACATTTAAGGTCAAAGCTGCTGAAATTGAACTTAAAGCACTGTTGCTTTGATCGGATGAAGGGCTTGGCCTTAAGTTATTATTGATATTAAAGCTTTTACATAGCAATAATGTTTGTTAATTTAATAAACTGTTTGGCACAATTTTAAATCAAATGAAATTCAAAATACCAATATCAAATCAAAATATCAAAATTTATGATTTTTTTATTGAAAAAAAAAAGGTGTAACTTTGTTTCAGTATGGTGTAGTTTTATAAAATGATGAAAAACCTATCCAGGAATTCTTGCATCTAGTTAGGAAATATCCTTTTTACTAGATATATCTTACCTTGTACAAAAGTGCTTCATGGGTTTATCATAACTTGTTAAACCACCTTCTTTTCTCCATACACTTGGCATAAATATAGTAAGTTAGAATAGGAGATGGAATAAAGGATCCAAAGTGCCTTTTCTATTACATACACAATTTTGAATTATGCCCAATTTATTTGTTTAACCAATCAATTAATCAATCTGGGGTATGAAACGTGAGACTAATATATGTTTTGTAGAGTGAGAAAGGCAAATAAAAGAGTATGCAAGATGTACAACCGTATGAGATTGTAGCAGAATACTTGAACTAACTAGATGACTATCCAAAAAAATTGAATTTTGCATAACAATTGAGATTGAAAAAAAAATGTCATGTTCCAATTACTTAAAACGACACACTAAAATGGAGGATCACAAAAAGAAAAGTACCAAGCACTTGCATGAAGAAAAAAGTTATTCAATTAGAATTGAGATGGGGAGTAAAGGTGAATTAAAGAAAGATTGTCAAGCCTGAGGGAGGAGCAGTCTGGCAAGTGGACGAATCACCAACAGACCTTGCCCATCGAACGTTTTAGGGACTTATCATCTATTTCTCAGCTTTTGAATGTAGAAAACCTACTTTTGATTTCTCTAGAGAATACTTAATTGATTAGGTAAACATAAACTAGGAAAAGGATTCAATTTGAGAGAGCAGGGATAACTCACACATCTCAATTTGACCTACTTAATAAAACAAAATTGATCCTTGAATCTAAGGCCTTTTTAGGAGTCTTTCTAGTTAACCGTAAGTTAAAGTCTTCGCAGGACTAAAAATAACAAGCATAAATGCTTAAAAATCATTGCACGTAAGTTTGTAGATCACAAGGTAATCACTATCAAATCAACTGATCCAATTAATTGACTATTTCTTCATCAATTAATGTTGTTATAATTTAAAAATAGATTTAAGTAATTAGTCCAACTCTTTAATCTATCCAATTAATTGATTATTTCTTCATTAATTGTTATAATTTAAAAATAGATTTAAGTAATTAGTCCAACTCTTTAATAGATTAAAGGCTAATGAATAAATTAATCAATTAAAATTCTTGAATTTAGTTATCTCAAGTTGAAGTTAACTAACTTGACTAAGTACACGAGAAAAAATAATGTTAGTAATAAAATAATAAGTGACAATGTAAAACTTATCACTAATAATATATATTAAGTGACAATAGCTTTTATTTTCTCACGATTGATTTTTTTTTTAAGTGACAATAATTTTTATTTTCACAAGATGGCTCAATGGTAATATTTTAAATTGTTCATCATTGAAAATTAATGATACTCATATGATGGCAACCCAGTAACATTAAATTGTTGGAATAATACCCTACAACTAATTAGATTGACATGTAAAAATTATTTCACTTGTGATATAATCTTGATTGAATGACATTCTTATTAAATAGTCATCTTCATCTTATGCTTATTATACTTTACTAGCATTTGGTTGAAGCCCCTAAATCACACAAGACTATGGAACTTGGTCACACATTTGATGGTGATCATGAAACAAGTATCTATGGTCGTAATTTTACGTATTCCAAGTCGTAGAATCTTATGAAATAGAATATTTAAGATTCGAATAGACCTGCACTAATGATGCATACTACAACGAGTTGGATATTGCTGCATTTCATTAGCAATACATGTTAAATATAGATGCATGTTAGTGGTTGCTTGTTAAAGAACAAGTTCATTGAAAACCCACTTTAAGAATCCACTACATAGTCAGAGTGGCAAGTCACTAGTGGCAAGTTCTCCAACTTACACTAATGCATATAATTAATCCTTGGACCTAAAGATCTATGGAAACTTTGTGTTTAGGTCCTTATGCTTTGACTCTTCTCCAACCACATAGCGGGTCATCCGAGGTTGACAACTGAGCATGAGCTACTTAAGCATGGAGGTTTGTGAGATCCAAAATGGGATCCATCTCTTAGTTGTTGTGAAGGATGAGTGCATCTCCTATGTATTCAATAATGGTCGATTCCAAGAAATTCTTGAGTAAGGTAATATGACAATTTGGACAATGAGTTTTCCAAAGTTGAGGTCATAAAGGAGAATCGAACATTTGAATATAGAAATATAGTTATCAAGGCTATTAGGGAGCTCAAAAATATATTGCCCTAGAACTCTTTCAGGAGATAAGAGATGGAAGGGCCATACTTGCACGATAAGCATAAAGATAGAGTGGTTCATCAAGACATAATTTAGTCATCCAATTAGTTGGACTCCATGGGCTTGTTTCTAGACATTTACTATGGAGATTGGGTACTCTTCGATTAATGAAGATTAATTGAAAGGGTTATTAGTTTAAAGGAGTTTAAACTAATATGAATATTTTGATATTCAACATATCATAATAAGTTGTAAGCTCATGTCCAATGAATAGGTGAACCTAATGGGTCACACACAAAAGCCTATAGGAAGTTCTTACTTGGTGGGAGGAATTTTCTAAGAAGTCATCTAGGCATTTTTGGAGAGAAAACGGATGACTATTTTATTGATCATCTTGGCTTGATTAATTTAATTATTAAATTAATCAAAATAATTTAAGGATTAAATTAATCAAAATAATTTAAGGATTAAATTAGGCAAATTAAATTAAGAAGTTAGTATAATTGGTGTCATGTGACAATTAATTAGTCAAGTTAACTTAAGAAGTTAAGTTAACACCAATTAACTTAAAGAACTAAGTAAATTGACTTGAGAAGTTAAGTCAATTTAATTAATTAAATTAAAGATTTAATTTAATGAAAATGAGAATTTGGATTTTGCAAGGAAATCAAATGAAAGAGTTCATTTGAATTTAATTAGAGTTAATTTTGCATTGCATTTCATTAGATGAAATGTAGAAGCTAATTAAATGCAAATACATGTGAAATTCAAATTCACATGCAAGTTGGCAAGTTGGCCAACTATGCATGAGAGGTGTAATGCCAACTTGCATCCTCTCTCCTCTATATAAAGCCATGTGGCCGGCCATGTGATGGTCCCAATTGACATTCTCCATTTCTTGAAGATTCACACATGCTAAATTCTCTCCCTCTCCTTTTCTTCTCCAAAAACGCCACTCCCTCACCTTCATCCTCATCTAATCTAGCATATTTGACATTGATTTAGAGCTTATCTTGAGTGTGTGGACTAGATCATTAGAGGCCCAACACTTGGCGGACTAAGAGTTCCATGGTGAACCGTTGTTGTTCAACAAATTCGATGGTAGATTTGGAGGACCTAGGAGGTTCTGACTTGAATGTAATTTTGATAGCTTCTACCTGGATGTGTGATGGAGTTATCTACCAATTTTGAGGATTTTTGGAGTTGTGTAAGATATTCAACCGTTGACATCTTCTGCAGTGCATGGATCATCCATTGAAGTATTCTTTGGAGTGATATGTCCCTTGCCTTTGAATTGATTTGCAAAAGATAAATTTTCTGCAACTAAATTCTTATTATGAGCATGAATAGATCCTTGTGAGTGGAGTAGCTTGATTACATTTTGCCTGTGTTTGGTTTTATATTTTGGATCTCAATCCTATTACTTCTTTCATAAAATTGTCACTATATTTTATCGCAAGGTTTTCATTGATATTAGGTTGTTAGTGTAGGTGTGTCACTTATTATCAATGGTGACAATTTAAACATCATTCTTATCACTATTTAATTTGCAAAATCATTAAGGTGTCAAATTAAAATTTTTTGTCAATTATTAATAATTTTTTATTATCATTTACTATTTTGTCATCAATTTATCTTTTTTTTAGTAGTGGTATGTGACCCCTTATGTTAATTAACAAATTAGTGGTAGGCCAATAATACTTTGATTTGAGCTAATTAAATTGCGCCAGCTCATTAAACACATTAATTATAAAATATGTCTAGCAATTTTATTAAGCAAGAATTTAGTTAGAGATTAAATTACTAAAAAGTACGAAAGACGAATTTTTTTTTTAATTTTTCGAGAGATAAAATTTTAATTTTTTATAAAATTATATATGTAATATAACTATATATAAATTTGTGGGGGCGGTGATCATTGGACACTGCAGCTTGTGCCAAAAACAGTATCTCAAAAGTGACTCTTTTTAGTGTCGATCAATTAAGATCAAAAGACCCAAAATTTTCTAGTAGGCCAACTCCTCAATTTGTCCATGCAACCATCGCCAGTTCACCACACCTAAACGTTTTACAACTTTTTAAATATTTTAAACACGTATGGCACGAGATATACAAACATATGATTACGATTGCAAGCAACATTAAATGCTTGCCTATTAACAAATTAATAACAAAAGAGTAATTTGCATGAACGCCAGGCACATTATATATATAGAGAGAGAGAGAGACTTGGAATTTTATCAAAGTTGTACTCACTATTAAATATCATGAAATTGCCCTATTAATTACTAGGCTGGGAAATTTACCTAATTACTAATAAAAATCATTAGCTCTACAACATACATTCACTTTTCGTCGTGGTTAATTATTAATGAAGATGATGATAACCAACAAGGTCGGGGTCCTGTTCCTGTTCCGTGTCCTGGTCCCTCTCAGGTTGCAAATGGAGTGATCCACTTTGGCGAGGGACCAACACCCTCCCCCCGCCCCCCGCCCCCACCCAAAAGAAAGAAACAAAAAGCGTATGGATCCTTTTTCCATGTGTCAATGAATTTGAGCTTAAAACAAGGACAAGGGACAACTATGATAAATTAACAAATCCATATATTCACTATGCTGTAGCCGTTTGAAAAACAAATGGTATGCCGACACGTAGATATTAGGAGCAGATTTCAAATGAGACTTCGACACGTGGATGGGGCAAGAGAATACCAATAGGGAAATGCTTGTGAGGCCAGAAAGGAAGGAATCCAGAAGTGGGGACGGCAAGTTTTATAAACTATAAATGGGTCCGAAATGGGTCGTAAATTATTTATTTATTTATTTATTTTTTGTATGAATAAGTACATGAAATTATGTGTGTATTATATATTACTCATATGTATATTGTAAATTTAATATTTTTATAAGTTTTTCAATCAATATAACATTACTAAGTATAAGGTTTATACTTTTAATATGTATAGTATTTTTTTTTTTTCCGCTTGCATGCAACGCATAAGGTTCATTAATATTCATATTTTGGAGCTCAAATGTGTGAAAGTAATGTCGTTGACCTTTCTAGTCACTCGGCTTTAATATGTATAAAATTAACAAATATTATGTTTGAAGTTTTTAAGATATAAAATAAAACATGCATAAGAAAAATTTAATAAATATTTATTTTTTGTTAATAACATTTCTTTTATACTTAGAAATTAACAGTAATATCGTTTTACAAAAATATTGTTTTAAATATTTCAAAAACTACAACATGAATCTAGTCTGTTGAATTTCAAATTTGAACTACAAAATTGAATATCTGAATTTCTCGTCCATGTAAATTTTTCAGACCTCAAATTGGCATAAATCAACTCTGAATTTTTATTTCGTTGTTGTTCCTAGACCACAATATATAATTGACCAAAACGAAGCAACCTTTTTCACCAGACATACATGTGAACCCTGACAGGATTACATTCACCCAACAACTAATCATTAGTCATCCATCAATCACTCTCCCCTTTTGTCAATTAATCTATTAAATAGGAGGTGATGCAGAAAACGATAGAATTCGTTTGTTTGCGAATTGAGGTATTTTGTCAAAAAATTTCATCAAAATAATTTTTGGAAATTAAAATTAAAAAATGTAATGGTAATTTATTTATATTTTGAGTAGTAGGTAAAAAATAAATTGAGAGAAAATTATTTACTTGTTCGTGTTTTGGGATGGAACAAAACTATCAATAACTTTTTGATTGGTGATGCTGCTACGAGCTAGAAGGTCAAGTATTCTGATGGATTTGAGTGTTTTTGGGCTTGAGATCTACAACCACGAATACACATGAACATAGTTCTTTCCCCCTGCCAGGGGGTTGAAAGTCATTTCATATTCAGAATCTGATACAGTGCCAGGTAGCTAAATCTCCAGCTTTTCCGGATAACTGTGCCAGAAGGGCCACATGTCTGTCAAAGTTGTTAGTAGGGTTGTTAGAATTATTGGCAGTAGTTACATCGGCTACCACGTGTCATCAACGTGGAAATATTCGACCTGCCAGATAAGCGAATAGAGGATGATTCGGTGGTCGATTTGTGTCGACCAAAGACAAGAGCTCGCACGCGTGGCTTGATCCTGAAGTCGATACGGGTTGACTACGGATGTTGCCACGTGGGGTCGATATAGGTCGACCATGAGTGCTGTCATAAGGGATCGATTCAAGTCGACTAGACACTTATTATCTGGGCCTCGTGGGCTTTATTATTTGGAATTGGGCTTATTGGACTATCCCATATCAATTAGATTGGTAAGGTAAAATGAATATTTTAAAAGTATTTATATATATGTATATATAGATTGAATGAGTGATAGTATGTATATATGTGTGTGTAATGTGAAGGAGACAATTTATAACAAGTAATATAGTATTAAAGAATATGTTACAGTGTGAATAGTAAAAATATTTTTGAAAAATGAATTTTGTATTTTGGAAGTGGAGTTGGAAAATATGTATTATTTATGTGTTTAAATTTTGGAAATTGAAAAATATTTTAAGAAATTGTGAACAAAAAGTCCCATAACAAATTTTTTAGTCATCCTTTTTAATCTAAGCAATATATAATATAGGAGATGAGTGGAGAAAAAAGTATAATTTTTTCTTTTTTTGGAGTCAATAACTACTATAAGGTAACTATTGAAGCAACTGTTTATGGGCAATTTTTATTCAGTTCGGATCCCTTCTTTTAATTTAAGTTTCATCTTTTATTTAATTTTATAAATATATAATATGTGTATTAAATATTTTATTATAAAAATAATTAATTAAGAATTTAATACACTTAACATATATATCATGTTCAAAACAAAAGATAAAATATAAAAAAAAATAGAAAATTCAAATAAATACTTACTTGTCTGGTTGCACAAAGATGCGGCTTTTTTATTTTTATTTTTTTGGAGAAAAAAATGCGGCTATTCAGACCCCTTAATCACAGTCACACCATTAATTAATACGTCGCTCTCACACAACTGAACCGACACAAGAACTAGAAGCGAATTTGATCATCCAAGTCAACGAGTGATGACGAGCCAACTATTTTATTAACTTCATTTTCTGCGCAAAAGTGCCTGTCAATCGAGCCTTTCAAAATTACAATTTTTAAACTACAGAAAGTTAGATTAAATTCCAAAATTGAAATTCATAACACACAGGTGATTGGTACTTAGGTATATATGAGATTAGGTAAAAATGAAATGATTTTAGAAAATAATCAAAATGGAAAAGAAATAGTATTGGTATAATTTTATTATATGCTTTGTATGTAAAAAAATGCAACCGTCGTTTCATACTTGACTCAAATCTCATTATCATAATTAGCAACAAATGATAGAAATGGAATGAAATTTTTTTGAACAATCAAATTATCCTTTTCATAAAAAATTGTTACAGTAAAAATATTTATTCATAAAATTTTTTTATATGTTGTTTTAAAAAAAATTGTGGGGTAACTCTATTATAAGGCAGTTATAATATCTGTTTAACGTTATTCAAATTACATCAATCAATATACACATTCTACATTTTATCAACTATATTATATATATTTAGATAAAAAGTATAGACGTAATTTACTTTTGAAATTACTCTTTTTATCATTATAATTTCACAAGTTCTTTTAATTTTTTTGATAAAGTATTTTATACATACATATATATATACAAGAACCGAGAAGATGATGCCTCTGCTTTTTTGTTAAAAAAATTGATAGGCGTAAAATTACTCTTTTTAATTTAATTTATTGATTTTATTTTAATAGAAATTTATGATATTTTAATATTTTTATAATATTGTTAGAAAGTATATATGAGTAAAATATATAACCAGATAAAAATACATAGCAATCAAGTCAATTGAAACAAAATATTAAATATTTACAAAGTGAAGTTCTTTTTTCAAATATGAAACTTTTTTTTTAATTTTGAAGGATAATTTTATTAAAGAAAAATATAATTTCATTCCAAATGAATTGAAAATAATTAAACTCGTAGAGGAGAAAGGAAATAGTTAAACCTGTACTTTTGAATTGGGGATTCCTATCATTTAGAATGAATTGGAAAAATTTCTTATCATTCTGGTATCATCATTTTTACCCCAATTTGTATCATTAGTCTTGTGGATGAATAGGTTGAATTTGCAGCATTTTGGCATCTTAAATTTTTACGATATATTTTGCATTAATGGTTGTTTCAGATGAACTAAACGAATTTCTTAGAATTTTTATATCAGCAATTTTCACCACATTTTACATCACCATTCATTTTCGATAAAACTATCAAATTTCAAGCATTTCGATGTCATAAACCAAGATTTTGAAAATCAAATCGCATCAGCTATTCCAACTAGTCGAACAGGTTATTAGAGGCCAGTTTGATCTAGTTGGAGCATAGAAATCGATAGTGGTCAAAACTGGTCCGATTCAATCGATTCACTTTTTTTTTAAAGTTTTAAATTTTGTTTTTAAAGTAGAAAAAGTAGAGAGAGAGAGAGAGAGAGAGAGAGAGAGAGAGAGAAATTATGAGTTAAAGATGATGATTAAAGATTTTGAACATATAATTTTTTGAAACATGAATTTATTTTTTTGAAATTTAATGAACTGATAGTTATACGTGAATGTTTATTTTTAATTAGTTATTTTATTTTATTTAATTTTTCTTAAATTATGTTAAATATTTAATGTAGAAAAATTTATTTGTACTTAAAGTTGAAATAAAAAATGAATGATTACTTAAATTAATGTGAAATATTATTTTTTATTCATTTATACTTAACTAATTGTGAAATAGTATTATTTTCTATAAAATGAACTTAAAAATAAACAAGTTGAAATTTTTTTCAAATAATATTATTTCTATATTAATTGAAAGTTTTATTTTTTGGTAATATTAAAATATTATGTATATTTATAAAATTAAATATAATTATTATGTCATATGATATCATACTGGTTCACCAGTGGTCAAATTGGTTGAACAAATTAAATTAGTAACCAGTAAGATCACGGGTCCATTATTTGATTTAATTTTGAAAATATTGTCATTAACTGAAACAACACCAACACTTTGCTAATCCTTAATTCTTGTCATCTTTAGCAAAATAACATTACTTGTGGTTTTATTTCTACAATTTTTTTCTTTATCAAAATATACATAGAATATGATGAGACACGGCGGCGCCAATTAAGTGCCACATAAGCATATTTTGATGTTAATTGTACTTTCCAACAAGCTTTTCTTTTTTCTTTTTTTTTTTCTTGTTTTATTCCTCTTTGCCGGCTTTAATTTTGTTCTTCTTTCACAAAATGACCTTATTTATGATTTTATTCTTGTAATTTTCTCTTATTTTTTGTATATTTTTAAAAAAAATATTTCTCCAAAACATTAAAAAGCAACACCAAACGTAGCCTTCCGGCCGTACATCTCATGACGCACCTAGTACGAACGGTTCCCAGAAACTTGTGGCCCTATATAGTAGACACCAACAACTACACTCCCCTCTTCACCAATCAGAAATCGACAACCATTTTGACGAAACCACCCTGGTTTTCCAATACCACTCATCGTCACATCTGAGACTACTTACACATCCTGCAACATATTCCAACGCAATCACGCACACAACTGTGCGTATATAATGTAAATATATATATATACACACTCATAGAGAGAAGATAGATAGTCAAACAAAACACGTACAAAAAATTACCCCATGTATATATGTGGGCTACCTTTTACCATATGGGGTGGGAAAGAAAATATCTGAGTGGTGGGAAGAAAGACAGCGCATGTATATAGAAACGGTAAAAACGAGAGCAAGTCATCATATAATAGATTGAAGTTGCCTTTAAAGATATATATACATATATATACACTCTTTATCAGTTTAAGGGCTGGGGAAAAAATAAAAAAAAAATATTGGAAAAAAGAAATGGGGAGGGGAAGAGTTCAGCTGAAGAGAATAGAGAACAAGATTAATCGGCAAGTGACATTTTCGAAGAGGCGATCAGGGCTTCTCAAGAAAGCTCATGAGATCTCAGTACTTTGCGATGCAGATGTGGGTTTGATTGTGTTCTCAAACAAAGGAAAGCTCTTTGAATATGCCACTGATTCATGGTATTCTTCCATTTCTTGCTTTTTAATATTATGTATCATTGTCTTTTCTTTTCTTTTTTCTTTTTTCTTTCTATTTTGTGTGTGTGTGTGTGTGTTTTCCTTTACTTCAGTTTATGCTGGTAGTTAGGTCAATCAAGATATATGTGTGTGTATATATATATATATTTATATGTTTCTAGGTTTTTGTATAAGCTGGGTTTGCAGTAGTAGATTTCTTTTTTGATGCGATTTTTCATTTCAAAATTGTTTCAAAAATTGATATTTTTGTTGCAATATTTTTCTTTTTTATATCACATTCTTGCTATGTTAAATCAGAAAAATACTTCTCCTTTTATCAGTCCCTTTTCTCTCTTACCTCTAAAATTTTTCTTTTTTCCCTTTTTATGTTTTCCTCTAGATTTGCAATTTTTATTTTGGATGTCATGGTATGCATTTTTTTTTGCCTAATATTTCTTCTCACTGTTTTCTTGCTAGATTATTTGTCTGTTTTTCCCCCATGTCTGTACCTAGGTTGATGAGACTTGGGAGAAGAGATTTTAATTATCTTTCTTCTTTTCTCCTCGTCTGTAATATATACACACATAAAAAAATCTTTTCTCGAAAAAATTATTTCATAAATACATACATACGTATTTTGTGCATATATATATATATTTATAAAATTATATTGGTATAAATATCTATTTATGTGCAAACTCCACATGTATCAATTCAGTGTTGTGTAAGCTTGATTAGATTCGAGTGCGTTTTGATTTTCTGCAGAAGCTTCACACAATTTTGCTTCTTGTATTATTTCTAAATATTTTTCTTTTGAATTTATAATTAATATTTAATTTTCAAAACTATTAGTTCTTTACTCTCAGAAATCTAGTGACTTTTCAAGTTTATTTTGTTTTTCTTTTTTCTAGAGTTTTGGAATGTCACGCATTGAGAGCAGTTCTTTTAAACAGTTTCCATTATGCGCTTTCATGCAAAACTTTTGTACCATATTTTTACAATTTTTTTTTTAATTTTCACAGGTCCAATAATAAGCCATTTCTTTTGGCACTTTTGTCTCTTTATTTTCATTTTGAAATATTGGAATACAATGTAGCATTGGACGAAATGTTTCATCAAGAAAAGTGTACATTTTCTGCATGAAATTATGTAGAATTTCCTATGTTAAAAATCAATGAAGTTTTGATGGAGATGAGGATTTAATTTCTTTGGAGACAGATTGTTAGCATAGTACGTATGTTCATGTACTTTTTCTGGATTTATTCTAACTTATTTGTCTATGCCTTATTCTATATATCTTTGCTCCCTATTCTTATTAAATGTATAAAATCTATTTGCTTTAAATATATTATCTATATAAATAATATACTGATTAACATAATAAAATGCTTTGTACTGTAAAGTTACATGTACCTAATTATTGAATAGTATTCTAACTTGAATATTATTTTAACTTTCTTGCAAGCAATCATTAACAGTCTTTGCGC
>JACGDI010000421.1:243598-269183 GCA_014898725.1 Jacaranda copaia | reverse complement strand
GAGATTTAGCCGGGAATTGACATAAACAAATTTAAAGTAGATGTTTTCAAGCTTAAATTTTCGTTGATAACCAATTCGTCATTGATGATTATTCTTTCTTTATACATATTAATTTCTATAAGAATAATGCATAATTAATTTAATATGCTTCTGACAAGTAAAATCATGAATTGATAACTAATTGTTTTTATTGTTTCTTATTTAAAAAAAAATTACGAGTGTTATGAAAATTTATAACTATAATTTTTAGTTATAGCTAACAAGGAAATTAATTTTTTAACAATTTTTTCATAGCAAATACTTAATTTTTTTGGTATTGTCTTTTACAAATAGTTCCCAGAAGTTACATAGAGATAAAAAGATGATAACATCTCTTCATTGACTGCAAATTTTTTGGATTATTTGTGCTAAAATATGTCTAAGTCTGATGCGTAGCGCATAATGCAGTGAAATATACATAGCTCCAGCTGGAGAGAACAATGGAGAAGTTGAAGCAGCTCCACGCCAAAATCAGTCGGCTAATTCGGTAATACCCCCGTGGATGCTACACCATGTCGATGGATAAATATATATATATATATATATATGACGACCCACGATATGTCTTATTAATTGCTGTATGCGAAGCCTCTTTTCTGCTAAAACTACTGTACGCTATCGATGGCTGATTACATAGCAAGAAGCTCAAACTATGTAAAATGAGGAAACACTAGGTGAAATTTATTGAAAAGAAACACTAGGTGAAATTTATTGAAAAGAAGAAGAAGAAGAAGAAGAAGAAGAAGAAGAAGAAAGAAAGAAACTGTGTTAGTCACCCTGTTATCTTTGTGATAAACCAATATGAAGGAATTCATGTACGTAAGATACTGCTATTCTGTGTACATAATGTGTTGTCGAAATGTTATGTACTAATTAGCGTTAATTAATATATATCGTCCAGTGGTGCAAATATATACACACACACATGCTGTTGTGTATGTATATCTCAATGACAATGATATATAAAGTTTATGTAAGTTACAATTGTCCTTGCATGTTATGTTTTGTGCAGTAATTTAAATTCTCTAATTTAATTTATATTTTATTTTATTTCATAAATATATGACACATGTACTAAATTGACGGTGATGTGAATGGCATTAGTATCTTTATCTCTTAGGTCAGATGGTCAACCTGAGATTGGGCACGGGTATTGCTCTGTGGTTAGTTCGCTTGCGAGTTAAATACGTCATACAGTAGGGTGCTGAATTGCATTAGGTGAAGAGCAATATGGTAGACTTGCTTTCCTCTTGTTTAGTGCACAACATGAGGGGTGGGTATTGATAGTTGTCGCTGATGTGTCATTTCACTATTTGTTATGCGCGTCTTTCTATGTTGTGACCATGTAGTGCTTCTTGGATGGCTAAGATTTTGTCTTCTCATGGACCTACTTCGAGTTGAGATCCAATCCAAATTCAAGTGCGCTGACTGGAAGGGCGTGATTTAGTACTTAGTAGAATCCAAAATGGATGGTTGAGTATAATATCAAAAAGAAGATTTGGTGGATTTCTTAGAAATCCATTCAATTAATAAAGTTTGCTCAAATGTGTGTGCATATTTTTGTATTCTTTTAAAAATATGATGCATGTAAATGTTGCATGGAAGTTTCTGCTTCTAAATAATATTAGGCTACATTTGATATAGAAAATTATAATGATCAGTCCTTTAATTCATGTTAATAATCTATTGAATAGAAAAGATTATGATGATAGGCCGAGTCAAGATTGGCTCCGAGCCTACACCAAGCCCGTATAATTTACACGAATAAACCCAATTGTTGTCTGATGATTGGAGGTGAAGTTGTAGGCTGACCACATCAATTAAAAAATACAAGGACGAATTTGTTTCTCATTTTGATATAGACAAATGAGGGCAATAGTAAAATTTAAAAAAATAGTCTTTTTCAATTTTTTAAATCAAACGGGAATATAAAATTATAAAATTTGTAATCTGAACTACAATTTTCAATATCAAACAGGTATATTAATCTATTCAAATAACTGTGAATCTTATAAGGCCATGATTAGGTGAGATTAATAGTCTTTAGTATCAAACGCAACCTCAAGATATTAGTTCAATTTATTGTTTATCATGTTATACTAGACGATCATTTAATCTTATTGTTTAAGGCTGCGTTTGATATGAAATACTATTAATCGCACCTAATTTTGGCCTGATAACATTATGAGTTATTTGAATGGATTAATATGTCTATTTAATATTAGAGATTGTAGTTCAAATTGCAAATTCCATAATCCTGCATTCCTATTTGATTTGAAATATTAGAAAGACGATTTTCTTAAATTCCATTATTGCCTCCATCTCTAAAAATTAGTTGTCAAAATGAGGGATAAATTCGTTTATATATTTTTTAGTTGATCTGGTCATATTACAATCTCACCACCAACCATAGGGTGACAATTGAGCTCAATCGCATGAACAGAATGGGCTCGAAGCCAATCTTGGCTTGGCCTATTACCATAATCTCTTTTATCAAATAGATTACTAATATGGATTGGATAAGTCACTCACTGTAATCTTCCATATCAAACACAGCCTAAGTATATTAATTGATATAGATTGTTATACCACCCCATTTCGTAGTAATATAAGTCGAATTTGATACATGTAAAATAGAAGTTTCATTCCCAAGTAACATATAATGTTGTTTTCAAAGAAAAACGAGAAACAAAAGCAGTCTATTTTCATGAAGAAGAAATGCAAAAAGGTTTGGAACTATGATTGCACATAAAAAAGGTATTATGAAGATTGAGCAACTTGTTTTCTAATTGGAGAGGTTGTTAAAAACTAATAACAATTAGGATACTTTTCATATAACTTTGTGCCTCTTTCCAACTTCAGTTTTTTTTAGTAAAAATAAATTTTATTCATAATGAGTTATTACATAATAATTCAACGGTAAAAGGGGAGGATTATTATTCGAAGTCCTAGCTATGGCACTATTGAATTCACAAATCTTATAATTAAACAATTTTTTTTTTAATTTTATAATGAAACAATTTGAAGGTGAAGAAGTTCCTATTTAAGTTTTTCACAATCATCAGTAATGTAGCCAAGAGATGAAGAGTACTCCCCTTTTTCATTTATTAATTTAACTACTTTTTGTGAATCAGATTCTAAGATAATTTTTTAAAAACTTGATTGTCTTATCCGACTCAAAGTTTCACAAATACCCAAACACATAGCTAAACGTGCCTCCAACACTCCTTTGAACACCATGTACCCCGCGCTAATAAAAAGGCCTTCAAAATCTTAAGCAACCTAGCCCACACCAAAAATGCCTTTATTTCTAAAGATGGCTGCATCAACATTGATCTTAATCCATCCATCATTTGGCTTTGGCCAAAATTGTCTATCCAAATCACGGGCAATTTTTGTTAGCCTTTGGTTTAGCTCTTTCCCGTGCCTTCCTCCGTTATGACAATGATGGCTCAGCAAATTGGAGAATCTGATTTATTATCCTACTTTTCTCCTTCCCAACAATATTATTTCAGTTGTTCCATAAGCTTTAGCATATCATTA
Organism: Jacaranda copaia; assembly: GCA_014898725.1. Taxonomy (NCBI): domain Eukaryota; kingdom Viridiplantae; phylum Streptophyta; class Magnoliopsida; order Lamiales; family Bignoniaceae; genus Jacaranda; species Jacaranda copaia. Next base: position 265,601 of record JACGDI010000421.1, on the reverse strand, counting down.
AAGCTAGTCCTAACACATCAGGCGAGCATGTTGAGCTGATCAAGTTTAACCAATCTCTAACCAGGTTACTCATACCATGAATGAAACCAAAACTTGAACACACACATCCAAACTTCCTTTGCCACGGTGCAGTCAACAAGTAAGTGAATATTTGATTCATCTTCCAATCCACATGTCAAACAAATGCTGTCCACATTCACATGCTTATCCTTCAATCTGCTCTTCATTGGTAAAACAATTTCGAGCCACCCTCCAAGCAAGAATCTTAACTTTTGAGGGTAGTGAGGCCTTCCAAATTTTATTCCAGAAAGAAGCCCATCATGTTGCGTGTTGTTTAAACTAGTGAGGTACCTGTAAGCACTCGTAACTGAGTATTTACCTGATTTTTCTTTGCTCCAGTACCACTGGTCAACCGTGTTTGCCAAGCTGATAGTAATTTGTAATATAAGCATCTTATCTCGGCTATTAAAGATTGAATCAATAGGCTCAGTATTCCACTCTTTCCTTTCTTGATTCAACAGATCCGCCACCTTCATTTCTCTCCGATTCCTCACATTTAAAGAACTGCAGGGATGTGAATCATGCTGTAGCCACGGGTCATTCATGATTTTAATAGTAAATCCATTGCCCACGCTCATTCTGCCGCCCTCTTTGATAAGCATTTGTGCTGCCATAAGGCTCCTCCAAACATAACTTGGATTGGGTGCAAGTTGAGCTTCCAACAGAGAGCAATTTGTGAAACATCTCTCGTCTTGAAAATCCTAGCAACCAGTGAATTTGAATGTGTTAGAATTCTCCATATTTGTTGTCCTAACATTGCCAGGTTGAATTCATGCACCTTTCGAAAACCAAGACCTCCCTTAGCCCTAGGGTTACTTATTTTCGCCAAATTGAACCATCTAATTCCTCTGTTTTCTGTGCCCCCAGAGTTCCCCAAAATTTGTTCATCAATTTTTCCAGTTTAGAACATAGATCAAGTGGAAGTAAGTATACATTCACAGCATAATTTGGAACTGCCTAAGCAACTGATTTTAGAAGTACCTCTTTTCCTGCTCTTGACAGCAATTTCATATGCTAACTTTGGATTCTTTTCCATATTTTCTCATGGATGAATGAAAATACTTCCTTCTTTTTCCTCCCCACGAAAGTTGGTAGGCCCAGGCACATGTCCTGTTCCCCATCCTCAAGAATACCAAGCATGTTGCACACCTCATCCTGTTTAAACTGGTTCGTGTTGGAGCTGAAATAGATGTTTTATTTTTCCACATTAATGATCTGGCCTGACACTCTTTCATAATTTTTAATAGCCCTATCAACACAAGAAGCCTCAGATGAATTTGCTCTAAAAAAGAATAAGCTGTCATATGCAAAGAAAAGGTATGAGATTGTTGGCGCTCCTCTAGCCACTTTTACTCAACAAATCATACCTTGGGCGTGACAATTACTCAGAGCTGATGATAACCCCAAATGCCTAAGGCCATGATGAGGGATGATGGGGCCACTCAACTCGTTTCCTTTGACAACTTTGTGTGTTACCAATTTGATACACATACTCATCAAGTCAACTTATTTCCTACAAAAACCTATTTTTAGCATAACCTGCTCCAAATAACACCACTCCATTTTGTCATATGCCATGCTAATGTCCACTTTCAGTGCCACAAACCTCTCCTTTCCTAGTTTTTTTCTTTTTAAATAATGCATTGCCTCTTATGAGATAAGGATATTACCCGTTATAAGTCTCCCAGGAACAAACACACTTTTATTATCAGAAATGATTTCACGAAGCACTTTCTTCAGTCTATTTGCAAGTACTTTTGAGACAATTTTGTAAATCACATTACAAAGTGAAATTGGCCTGAAGTCAATTATGTAAGAGGGCTTTTTCTTATTTGGGATCAGAACAATAACCATCTCATTTAGTCCTTCAGGCAGAGTCGCAGAGTCAAGATGAGAAATGCAAATTTTCCACAATGTCCTTCCCAACGATTGGCCAAAAATTTTGATAAAAACTCAGGTTCATATAATCAATACCCAGTTCCTTTTCTGGATGCATCTGGAATAAAGCCGTTTTATTTTCCTCTGGAGTAGACTCCCTTAAAAGAAGTTGATTTTGTTCCTCTGAAGCCTTACATCGAACATGTCGGAGTATCTATTCCATTAAACATTCGGAGGATGAAAATAGTTTCTAGAAATGCTCAATGACAATCTTGTCTAAACCAGATTCCCATGTTTGCTAGTTTCCTTGGTCATCCTTCAATCACGTGAACGAGTTCTTTTTCTTCTTTCCATTGGCAACTAAGTGATAAAATTTTGTATTTATATCTCCTTCTTTCAACCAAAAAATTTTGACCCTCTGCTCCCAATGCACTCCACGCTGTCACAGCACCTCATAGAAACTACTTTTTGGTTCCTGGAATTCAAATACTGATGAAGCATCTCTTCTGCCCTGCAGACAAGACATTCTTCTCTTTAGAAGGTCCAGGCGCTCTTTAAAATTTCGGTTTATTCCACTCACCCATTTTTGCATATCAATACCACAGTTCTTAATTCTTCTCTGGATAGAGACACTTTTATTACGATCGCAGCTTTCTTTCATAGTTTGTAAGCATCCATCCTCCCTTACCCAGCAATTTTCAAACTAGAATCTGTGGTTTCGAGATTTACTATCCCATCTCTTTGGTTCAATGGGAATTGGATAATGATCTGAAAACATGAATTCAATATTTAAAACTCTATAATTCGCAAACAAACTTACCCAATTGGGGCTAGCTAGAGCACACCTAGGTCTTTTTTCTACCCAGTTAACCCCCTCCTCTTCCTCTTCCCTAGGTAAATGGATACCCTATCATCCCCAAATCCACACGTCCTCCATCAGAAACTGCATTTTTGAATCCCTCCATTAAAAATCGTGGGTGGGTCAGTCCTCTTTTAGCCGATTTCATAAGAATGTCGTTAAAATCCCCCGCACAAAGCCATGGAAATTGCGACCTCGATGCTAGAAGTCGAATGAGGTCCAATTTTCTCTCTCATCTGCAATCCCATAAAAACCCGTAAATCTCCATGTCTGCATTTCCTCTATCTGAACCTCAACATCTACATGGTTTCTAGAGTATTCCCTCAATTGAACATTATTTTGATCAAGACCGTGACCGTGCGAATTTTAATTCGAATTTAATTTGATAATTTAAAATTATTAATTGATAAAATATTCTATAGATATAATTTGATTAAAAATTTCATAATTTAAAATAAATAAAATAAATATGAATTTAATTCAATTCGATTTATTAATAATTCAAATTTAAATATATATAATATTATACAAATATATACGTAGGATTCTATAGCAACGCCAAAATAAATTTTTGGACAAAAAAAAGTAATGAGTTTCTATACAATATATCAAATTAGTTAATTTTTATATAAAATATTTTATTTGAAGGGTATCAACATCATAATTGTATCACTTATTTCTCTATTTTTGTAACAAAAAATTATGTAGGAAAAACAATGAACAAGAACTTAATGTTGTTATATAAAATAATGCAATGCAAATCTCAATTTGATTAAAATGAATTTTTTTTTTATAAAACTTTAAGTTTATAATTAATTGATTGAAAAATTAAGTATATATGCATTTATAATTTCAAATAAGTATTATTATTAACAACAGAACATAAAATATAATAATATGATAAATGAATGTAATTAAGTTATATTCTATTATTATTTTTATATGATAAATAGACTTGAAAATTTATTCATTAATATATTGTGTAAATATTTTTTTTTAAGGATGAATGTTTTAAATTTAGATTCTACTAATTTTTTAGAAAAATAACAAATATATAATTTTTGGGAGTATTTGAATTCAGATCTTTTTTTGGATATTCAATTTTTATATGGATCCGATTTTGATTATAACAATCAAGATCTAATAGGATCTTGAGTTAGATTCGAATATAGTATATTATTATTGAATTTGAATTCGTATACAACATGATTTGATCCAAATCCAACGCATTAACAACTTTAATTTTAATTATTACATAATAATGCAAGCCCACCACTATGACCCAAGCAACCCACAACAAAAAATCCATCGTAACCAAGGCCCAACCGATAAAGTTTCAATAAAAAATATTAAAAGAGGCTTTTTCCTATTTACAATGTCCATGAGGACTACATGAATTGCACGTGGGTTCCCAAGCCCACAATTAGGGTTGTCAATAGATCGAATTCGAATCAGATCATGTTGAATTTGAATTTGAATTCGAATCCGATAATAATATGTTATATTCGAATCTGACCCAATATCCTATAAAATTCTGGCTATTATAACCATATCCAAATTTATATAAAAATTGGATATAAAAAAAAAAATCTGAATCTGCATACTTCCAAAAATAATATATTTGTTATTTTTTTAAAAAATTAGCAAAATCTAAATTTAAGTCGTTCACCCTTAAAAAAACATACACAAAGTATATTAATGAATAAATTTTCAAATTTATTTATCATATAAAAGTAATAATAGAATATGACTTAATCATATTCATTTATCATATTATTGTATTTTAGATTTTACTGCTGATAATAGTACTTATTTAACATTCTAAATACATATATACTTGATTTTTCAATCAAATAATTATAAACTTAAAGTTTTATAAAAAAAATAAACTCATTTCGATCAAATCAAGATGTGCATTGCATTCTTCTATATCACAATATTTAGTTCGTATTCATTATTTTTCCTGTATCATTTTTTGTTAAAATAATATAAAAACAAGTGATGCAATTATAATGTAGATGGTCTCCAAATCTAACATTTTATATGAAAATTAATTAATTTGATATATTGTATAGAAGCTCATTACTTTTTTCGTCCCAAAATTCATTTTGGCATTATTATAGAACCCTGCATATATATGTATAATAGTATATATATATATATATTTGAATTTGGATTATTAATGAATCATATTGAGTCAAATTCATATTAGCTCTATTTATTTTGAATTATAGATTTTTTTAATTAGATCATATTCGTCGAATATTTTATCGATTAAAAATTCTAAATTATTAGATCGAATTCAAATTGAATTCGAATTAAAATTCGTTCAATTGACGGTGCTGCCTTCGATGCACACTCATGGTCCTGGGCAGGCCTGGACTCCAGGATCTGCATCTACTTTACTATTTTGGCCCACCTTCCAAAACATTTCCACCTGCAAGCCCTAGACGTTTAGGTCGCTATTTTGGCAGAACCAATCCTCCCCTTTTCCGTTCATCTAGCGCCGTTTTATGTTATTAGTGATTACTCCGGCATTCTCTTCTATGTTAACTCCATAAACTCCGGCATTCTCTTCTATGTTAACTCCATAAGTTCCCTTCGTTATCATTTGATGACTGTTTTGTTCATGTCCCCCAAAATCACTCCTGTTCCGCCAAACCCCCTAACATCCACCCACGATTTCCTTCCCTTTCCTTTTGTCGAAATATCCGCCCTCTGAGATAGGCTTTCCTTATTAGTTTGGAGGTCACTCTCCTCCACCTCCGGCAATTCCGTTCGAAGCCATTTTTCACCTTATGAGACTGATTTCTTCGACTAGGAGGAGCACGCAACCAAATTCCATAGGCCTTTTCAGTATTAGCACTTGGATCATCAAAAACAATTTCACAAAACTTGTCACTATGGCCTATTTTGCCACAGACAAAGCAAAATGTAGGTAATCCAGTCTCCTCCTGTCTTTTTTATTTTCATTCTTCTCTTCAACGGTTGACGAACATCCACTTCTACTCTGATTCTCACGTATGCTTTCCATACTCTCCCAAAATTATTATGGTCTGATTCAACATAATTTCCAATAAAATTTTCGACCTCTTTGCCGATCCTTTCAGACATAAATCAAATCAGTAAATCCTATACAAGGACCTAGAATGGTGCATGAAATAATTAGATCTTCTGAGGCTGATCATGTGGTTGTAAGAGTTTACATAGAAGGATATGATTATCAAGCGTCCATGGGCCATTATCCAACAGTCTTCTCGTATCAATCTCATGGAAGAATTGAAAAAGATATAGCATATGACCGATCTCTTTAATACGAACTCCTTTAACTGTCCTCCAAGGTGCTACGAGAGTATTCTTCATGGCATTGAAATTTATTGCCCGATCAGTCAAGAGTCGACCCACTACCATCCGCTGAAGATTAATGGGTGTCGCATCCAGAATATCTTCAATATCCATTCAATTGAAATCTTTGAGAAATTTTTCGTGGATTTTTAGGCACCAAAGTACCAACTATTCAAGGGCAGAGGGTAGGAAAACCAAAACTAAATTAGATGAATATTCAGAAGCTTACAACTCGAAAATTGTCAAAGATGACAAGAGAACCAAAAGTTATCAAGACGACAAGACCCTCTACATCTTGTTTCACTTAATTCTTTCGAACTTCAAATAGGACACAAGTTTTTTGAAGTAATCTTTTTTAAAAAGAGAAAAACTAAAGCTTTCTTGGGTTTTGTTTTGGTTTGCTTTGAAAAGTATTTTGAGAGAATGTATTTTAAGGAGGTTGGAAAATATAATATATGTTTGGTTATATTTTGACATTAATTGGAGATTGTTTTGGTGTATGTTGTTTTGTTTTAGAAGGAGAAAATGCTCTTTTATCTAGTCAATAAGGTAAAAATATAATTTTATATTAATATTTTTATATATGTATAATTATAATGTTAGAAAATATATATATATATATATGTATATAAATGTAACGATTATATTTGTTTTAGGAAATGGGAAGAGAAATATTTTGAAAATTTGTTTTGTGGATATTTTGGGAAGTGCCCTCATAAATAACCAACATGTTTAGTTTTATCTTCAGAGTTGAAAAGTATTTTAGGAAACAAGACAAGACCAAACACACCCTAATTTTCTTTGATTTACTCTTCTAATTATCAATTTGGGTCAACTACAAATACCGAAATTTTATTCAAATTTATACAATTAGCCAATGACATGTTTCAAGGCAGATTTTATTTTTGGAATTGAATACAACACACACACAAACATTAAAGAAGCAACAAATAAAATAAAATAAGTAGAAGAAGGAATAGAAATAAAACTCGATTCAAGACATGAAAAAAATTGCGTTCACTTTAAAGTAGAATTCACCGCTTCCCCAGTGCAAATAGAATTTGATGTTTTCTCCCAATATACAACGAACCTTTAGAAATCTTTGATGTGCATTTGAATAAGAATCTCCGTGAACACTAATATTTCCACAATCACATTATTTAATAGAAATACTCGAAATTTTTGAAATGGACATTAAATGTGTGAATAAAAATATATATTGTAATACAAGTTGTTGGAAATTTCTCTTCTCTATATTTTTTAAAATAACAAAAAAGTATATTTATAGCATTATACATACCCCTTCGAGAAGTTATATTCCTCTTCGAAAAGGATTTTCAAAGAAAATATCCAAGTTTTAAGAAATAATTTTTAAATTTTTTTAATTTTTCTTTTATTTTAGAAATACAATTAATTTATAGTTAACATTCGCTAGATCATTTATCAAAATATTTTCTCCACTGTACTTGGTTGTTTGACAGCAAGAAATTGTACACTCAACTTTTCATTAAATAACTACCCTCTATCCACATTAAATATATACAGTTAGCTATAATAAAATAACGAACTAGCTAATTTTTCTTTCAACAAAAAAAAGAAGCTAATTTTTCGATTAATTATTATATTTTTTTAATAAATAATTTCGAATTTTTTAAAACTTCAAAATTATAGTATTAATTTTTCTTATTTTTTATTTTATTATTATAAAAAAAATATTTTTAAAGAAAATAACTATCATTATTTATCACAAAACTAATTAAATTAACCAATCAATAGCACCAACTAAACATTCAACTCTAGATGGAGGAAATATAAATATTTTGGTCTTAAAAATTCTTTAAGTATATGATGATACCTGTGTTCTACATTAAAAGAAGTCAAAAGGTTTGACATAGTTTATAAACTATTCATCTTTTGCATACTTCGAGGCATTTTTTCAGGACAAAACCCTCCATCATATGCATGTGTGTGGGACAATATCTCGAAACAGTTGGTTCTTCATATTTGGGGATAGATCTACCCAACATCAGTATCATAATATATGAATATTTAGACTTTGGCATTTTTCTATTTCTAAATTATTGATTTTCTTCCTTCCTTTTTTTCTTTTCTTTTTTTTTTGACTTTGCAATTGCTTTTCTTTCCCCTTGTGTGTGTGTGTATGTGTGTGTTCTCCTAAGAAGAATGGGTAGAGTTGTTGTCAATCACGGCAACAAGATTAGATGGAAGATTCCCAAAAGACTAATCCAGATGGTTAAACCCTATTGTCAAATCTTATAGAAGGTTATACAATCAATGTACCAGCTGTCGAAGTGATTCTTCTGCAGACAAAGATCAAATTAGGTCAAACATGAAATCATTTGGCTCTCTAAGAATTTTCAGTTAACAATATATATGCAGTCTAAAGTAATTAATCCACCCACACTACCCCCATTAGTTAGGCATCCTATATGCTCTTAATGTGCTTATATACTAGCAAATTAAGAGAGTAGAGATCACGAATCCTAAATAATCCACTCGATCATGACACCATTTCCAAAGATTTTGGAGTATTATAAGAGTTTTGACTGTATATCATTAAATATGTTATATTTGTTTGCATAATCACTACAATAAAATCAAGCATTAAAGACACTAAAAAATGCCACTTACATAATATTATAATAGTAATTTTATATTTAATAATATTTTCTAAAAATGTCACTTGTAGCAGTGTAGCTAAATATATAAATATCACCAAATCACCTTTGTTTGGCATTAATAAAATGCAACAAAAATTGCATCAAATGACATGTCAAAATGTCATGAAAAATGCATTAAGTAACATGTTAAAGTGCCATTAAAAATTAATTTACATGACATGCTCATACGCCACTAAAAATTGCATGAAATGACAGGTTAAAATGTTATAAAAGTTCATTTAAATAACAAGGTAATATGTCATAAAAAATACAATCAATAGCATGTTAAAATGTCACAAAAATACTTTTAAATGGCATACTAAATGTATATAGTGATGTTAAAATTCCACAATAGAATTCTTTAGATAACATACTAATATGCCATAACATTAATTAAATAACATACTAAATTAATTAGCAAAAATATTCTTTTGAGTGGCATCTTAATTTGCCTCTGGCACCCCATTTATGAGACTCTAACATGATCTAATTGCTTTGTATAAGACTCAAACAGACAACATCTTTCTTGGAAAAGTATGAGTTTACCATCAAGTCACCTACCAAATGTTCATTATAAATTTTCAAAAATATTATTATATTTTTTATATTTTAGAGCATATTTTATCAATTATTTAAATATATGCTCAAAATTATTTTATTAAATAATATATTTTAAAAAGTGTGAAACATTAAATTTAGAGAGAAATATTCAAAAACATAATGAAGAGGTGAGGAGAAAAAAAGGGCAAAAACTTAAATTTTTTATAGTTCTTGAAAAATATGGTTAATTTAGTTGATACATTAAAATTATATTAAGTAGTTAATTTAATTAATACATTATGATAAAATATAAATTTATAAATTTTACAGTTGTTAATAACTATATATACTTTATCTATATTTATATATTCATTTCATGTCACACCAAAACTAAATTATGAGTGATTTCTTTTTAGGAAAAAAGTAGTGATGCTAGTTAAATGCTTTTAACATATAGTTATATTTGTAATTTCAATAAAATTATATTTTTATAATATTTGTTAATCAATTGCCGCTAAGTACTATATTATAGTGAAATTTTTTATTACTATCACTATATTATAATGTGCCACTATACTAAATAGCGTCAAATCAATGCCACTAAATAATATGTAGTACGTTTTACAAATGATACCACAAATAAATATGAGTGGCATTTTTTAAGAAAATATTAGTGGCACTATTTAAATACCTTGCAAATATATTTATGTTGGCATTTTCAATTAAAATCACTATTTTTTTGTCACTTATTAATCAAATGCCACTAATATATTGTATTACCATGATATTTTTTAATAATTATCACCATATTACTCTTGTGTGTTGTTACATTACCAAATGTCACTAAATTAATATCACTAAATATTTTGTGGCAGTTTTCTAAGTGACACCATAAATAATTATGAGTGATACTTTTTAAGAAAAATTAGTAGTACTAGTTAAATGCTTTTAAATTATATTTTTGTTGGCATTTTTAATCAAATGTCACTATTTTATATGCCATGTAATAATCAAATGCCACTAAATATTTTATTATAGTTATATTTTTTATGACTATCAATATATTACTTTTGTAAGTCATTATATTATAAAGGGATAATTGTATTAAACCCCTCCAACCTATAGCCCTCATTACACATTGCCCCCCAATCGTTGTCGATGTACAATTTCACCCCCTGAATTAATAAAAATGTTCGCTGATACAACTTTTGCACTACTCTGATAGAATATAACCAATGAGCATTGGACACGTGGATTGAAAGTAATGGAATATTCTTGTTAGATTTCACCGGAATAGTGCAAAATGTGATATTAACGAACATTTTAATTAGTTCAAAAAGTAAAATTGCACATTTTACACATTTTAATTAGTTCAAGGGGTGAAATTGTATATCAACAATGGTTATGGGGCAATGTGCAATGAGGGTCATAGGTTGGGGGGTTTAATGCAATTAACTCTATTAGAAATGCCACTAAGTTAATGTCACTGAATACCTTATAACATTTATCTTCAAATAACACTGTAACTACATACTAGTGGCATTTTTCTAAAAAAAAAAATAGTGGCACTAGTTAAATATTTTTGAAATACATTTATTTTGGTATTTTCAATTAAATTTTACTATTTTGTTTGTCATTTAATAATCAAATGGCAACAAATATTAAATTATAGTGACATTCTTTTACAACTATCACTATAATACTTTTTTATGTCATTATATTATAAAATGTCACCAAGTTAATGCTACTAAATACCAATTTTCTTGCAGTGAATTTTGGATTATTATGGATTTTAAATTCTTTAACATTAATTTTCAATTGTTCTTTGAATAATCACTACACGAAAGTAGGGTTTCAAAGACGAAGTGTTTGACATGGAAAAGAAATCTATCTCCAATTTGCATAAATTAGTGACAAAACAAGAAAAAGAGAAAAACCAAATTTCATCATAAATTTATAAAGTATAAATTTAAAAATAATTATTTTGATAAAATAGTGACAAATTGGATATTCACATGTTATTTGTTTGAAAATTAATCTTGACCCCTTAATGCAGCAAGAAAATACAGTCATCAAAATTCCAGTATGGTACGTGCAGAAACCCACTTCCACATGCTCGTAAATGTCAAACAAAATGAGAGAAAAGTTATGGGGCCAAACCCCACTGCAGCTAATCATCCATTTGAAAGGGACCCCAACATCAAAGTAGTAAGAATATAATTGAGGTACACGAGAGCATATGACTCGTATAAAAGACAAATGTGAACATGAAGTAAATTGAGTAGGAGTCAACCACTAATCCAACAAGAACTTTGTCTGGCAAGCGCCTACCAATAGTTGATCTATCCACAACATATAAATTATACAATATCATATTAGTTACCATATGAACTAATGGTACCCGGCCACTAAAATAATAAAATCCTATAGTTTTTCTATGAAAGCAATAAGCACCGAAATGCATGCAATCTCTAATGCGTGAGTGGGAGATATAATAATCTTAAAAACTAATTAATGCTATGATAACAAGATGAACATTGCAAAAATAGCACATCTAATGTGCCACTTCTTTCATTTAGCATTTTTGAAAAGAAAATTTTTAAGTTTCAAGGGAATAATACTCCAATTGTAACTAAAATGAAAATTCTTTGGAATTTGTTACTTAATGACATTTACTATACTATAAATAAGTAAATACGTATCACTAAAATTCATCGTAGTTAAAAATAATTCAATTGACTCTGAAGTTTTAACATTAACAAACACTGGGGCACGAGGAACACGAGAATTAGAGGAATGGGGACTATTATAATGTTGTTCATCATGTTCTAGAACTTTCCTTTTCTCCTTACTATTACAAGCGATGGTAGTTGCAACCAATTCATTTAATTTATAGGATTGAATAGCTCTAACTGCTAAAGTATGAGGAGCAATAGAAGCACAGAGATTGTCGTTCTTTAAATTGATAAACACGACTTCTATAATATTGTTCACGTTTTTCCAAAAACTTATCTTTTTTCTTCAGAACTTATAGTACTATACACTATTCCAGCCTTGCAATTATGTTTGCCCAAAATATCTTCCTTCCCATCCGTTTTTGACTTAAATATATTCAAAAAATTAAAAGTTAACACTGAAAAATCATACACCACAAAATATAGCAATTATAATCAATATGCAAATTCATTAAACGACAACTTAACAACCATTGAAAATAAAATTCACATGAAAAAATCAGTCTCCATAAAACATAGCAGTTACAATAAATGTGCAAATTAATTGAACAATTCTTTAGTACATATTAGAAATAAAATTAACATCAAGAAATCAAGCACTATAGAACATATCTATTGAAATAAATATACGAATATTTTGAATACAAATTAATTACTATTGAAAGCGAAGGGGCTTGAAATTGAAACCTAATGAATTATTAATAATATGTATTTTGTTTCTATCTTAACAAGCTAATATTTATCCTAGCAAATATTTATATCAATATATAGAATTTAAATATTGATCTAATATTTAGGATTACCAAAAATAAAAAATAATGGCAATTGCTAGACTAACCAGAGAGTTGTCCTGACTTGACTTGGACAAACAATCCATCGCCATATGCACGTCTACCATTGCTAGACTGTGAGAAATCAGTGTGAAATTATTATGTTGGATAGTCCTCTTCCAATCAATGTTTTCCATCCAAAAGAAAAGAAAGTAAATTAATATCAATTTAGGGGTGGTCTAAAATTAGGTAGGCCACGGTAAGTGTTTAATATTAGGCACTTTAACGAGAGAGTGTCTCCTACTTGTTGAGCAGGTTATATTTATCTGCAACTTATATTATTAGTTATTAATGATTTTAACCATGTGAATTTGAATCACTAAACTGAGCATATCCTATTCGTTAATCATTAAAGTATTTTCAAATGCCCCAATACATCAAATTTATTCATAAAAAAGACTTAAGACTATTAATTTATTTTATATTTGGCCAATTCTTAAATTTTGACCCAAAATGTAAATACTTTATAGTTCATTTATAAATCAACGTTATCCATATTTTAATTCTATGACTACATTTTATCCTTAACACTGGAAATAATTTCAAAATAAATTTAATCTCTTATAAATCCAATTATACCTTTTGCATACAATATTTAAAGCACATTACTCAATCAAATTTTGTGTAAACATTAATCTTCAAACCATAAATAAATCCAATTTCCTCGTACAAAATAGACTCGGTTGAATAGAATTTGGTAGGAACCCAAACAATAGGCCTGTAGAAGTTTTTATTTTAATTTATTGTGTCATATGAATAAATTATGCATAGGAGAAGACAACACTTTTAAATGAGAAATTTACAATTGGGGTGTGATTTTTATTAGCCAAGTTTAATTACTGAAAGATTTGATCCACACCTTTTAATTTCACTTTTTAAATTTTAATTGAATGAATGTAGGGATACATCTCTTATTTGTTTCAATTTTAGTTAGTGAAAATTGCTCTAATTTTGCTATTTTTAAATTAAATAAAAAATGCTAAATATATCGTGCTTTATAACTAAACATGAATTCCACCTTTCGCATTAATGAAAATGAAATTGTTGATGGAATAAATATTAAAATAGTATTTAACAATAACTTTAGCAAAAACATTAAGTTAATGTCAGTAACTGCGTTAAATTGCTTTATGAAATTTTAATTCTTTATATATATTTTTTTGTTATACACTTTTTTCAATATAAAGAAACTTATTGTGCTAAAAATGTGTCAAAAACAAACCGCTAAGCGGATAATAAATTTAATAATTTTATTTTATTTATAAAAACACTAATTAATATATGGTATCGAATACAATTTCAAAAATATTAGTTTAATTATGAGTTTGTTACAATCTACAACTATAAATTACGATATGTTGAAATATATTTTTCCTTGTGTAAATGTTGAGTTGGTTTCACACTATAATTGGTCATTACGTATACTCATCTACATAGTATTCTTCATAACAAGACACAAAAATATTGTAATATAGTAACAATACACATAAAAATTAACATTTTATCTAGATCAATTCTAGGAAAATTTTCATTCTTTGAGAATGAATAGAGATATATCTTCAAGATATAGTTTTTTCTTTCAAAATATTATTTAAAAAATTATTTATTTCAAATTATTACGTCAAACAAATCTATATATACTTATATATTTCAATTGTCTGTTAATGTAAATATATATAAAACATTTACCTGGATAGATTTTTATATTAAAATTTGTTTTTCTCCCAAAATCAAATCAAACGTAACTCCATGCTCAATACATTCTCCCTTCCTACTATCAAAAACATATTCTTCAAATTATTTAACCAAAATCCTTAGAATATTATGTTTTAGTTGCAAATGAAAAATGTAACTATACTTTATTCAATTGTATAATATACATAATATAGTTAAAACTATATTCAATATACATTTTATATTTAAAGATTGTAACACCCAGATCGGGAGGTGCCCGCTTCCCACCGAGGTGCTACCTACGTTATACCTCCACTCCAATGTATGACAGAAAATATATTTCTCAAAATTTCAAAGTAATTAAATTCTACAACAACATCTATCGGATGTTCAATTCTGAATTGAAATATCCCAAATAGCACATAGTATTTCTATCATCCTCATTATCTCGTGTTGCTAGGGTTAGTCTATCTTTGTGGCTCAATCTTATTTGGGGTTAAAATTAAAAGAAATAATAAAATAATGTAAGTTCGAATGACTTAATGAGATAATTTAGGAATAACAAATAGTGATAATTTTTCGAATAACATATAGAAAATAAGTAGAAACATTAAAATTTCTATAAGTCATGAGAGAAGGTTTTAATCAAAATTAAGGGGTGATCCATCTCACCATTGTCCCATACCAGTGATGAAACTTCACAAAAATTCACTATCTCTCACGAGGTTTTAAACTTTAGCTACAACCAAAAAGGTCAATGTGGTAGTTGAGTAATCGTTTACGTTTGGCAAATGTTCGGGATTCATAGCATAAGCATCAAGAATATCAATTACAACTAGGTGCACATTTTCACATAAATGAAGTCGTTGGCAATTCTCCTACCTTGTCCCTCAACTTTTGAAAGCAAGAAAATCCTTATCCCTACAAATTTCCAAGTGATCGGCTAGGATAATGTACTATAACTAGTACGCATGGCTAGCTACATGCCTTATCTCCCCTAGAGCTAGCTACCTCCAATTGACTGTGGAGCCAGATGTAATCAGTGGGGTATTGACAAGGGATCATTGCCATCAGTCCGTTTCGTATCTTATGATGTAAGGATCAATTTATCCTAAAACTCATGACTTAGACTCTTTATAATCCTTCTATTCCTTCTCACTCCTTTTCATTTGAATGTTGGTGCTTTAACTTGATGTACTATGACCATCATTAATAAGAATAACCCTAATGTAATGAGACAACCTAAGATAGCGAATTCTATAATTCGAATGGAACAATCTTGTTTCCATACTTAAATTCCTTATGATATATGCAATCATCTCTTCTTAACTATCTCTTTAGTTGGCATGGATATATGAAAATATCATGCACATTTTGGAGGAAGGATGATAACTAACATGAATTAATCTTAGTACTTAGTTCACAAAATCATCTCATATCTTTATTCGTCCTTTAAGACCATGAATTCTTTTAACTAGATTAATCAATGAACTTATTATCATAAGAAACCCCAAGCACACTCTTAGTGTTAATTTGATAAGCCCAAAGAGCTCTACACCTCTTACATAATTACATCCTAACTCTTTCTGATCGACTATAACCTTAACCTTGTAAGATTATCCTGATGATCCTTTGTGGTGTCACATACCTTTAAATGTGTCTTTCCTAATCGATACTCGATGAACTTAATGCACAATTGATATTCCCATGGTTATCTATGACACTAAGTAAGGATGTAGTATGATTCTTTCCTAAATTCCAAATCCACCAATTATCTTGAATAAATTTACTAGAGCTTGATCCGATAAATCAAACATTCTATATCTCATATCTACAATTATGGTGGAAGTCTAACCACCCAAATGACATTATATGAATCCCTAGTACCTGTATTACAGACAAGAGGTAATTTCCAAAATACTTTTTCCACTGACTTATAACTAAGAATAGTTCAATTATGTTTAATCTTAAGATAAACTATACGCTCTTGTCTTGGGCAAAGTAATGTACCTAGAGCCAAGTATTAGGATCCCATATTCAATGAGGTTTATTTAATTTCTATCCTTATCCCACATATTCTTATATTCTAATTGCTATCCCTTTCAAAATCTCCATAAATAATGCTCAAGCATTTACCTGAAGTCTTTTCCATGAGATCTTTTACAATACCTTTGAAATTACTGGGTGTCTATTACTATTCCACAAAGGTAGTGTTTATCGTTAAACTATAGAGATTTGGTTTCATCAAGGTCAGATTCCAACTACATACCTCTCAAATTCTATCCAATTCTCACTAACTTAGTTGCGGTTGTCAATAACCCATAAAAGCGTCACGCCGTCCCCATTAGATCTCATGTTCAGCTTGCTTGCCTTATCCTTCCTTAATCTTGACTTAACGATGTTGTTGCTAGCGTCTATTTTTTCCTACATGTTTCTTATTAGAGTATTCTCCACATAACGTGAAAATCTATTAATGATCACTCATTACTATACAAGTGCCCTGTATTTGCATCTAACCAATACTTTCAATTAGCATTAGTTTCTGGCATGTCAAAATTTTAGTTTGAAGGAACAACTTAAACTAATTTAACTTGCACTATTCAACCTAAAATGTTTATAAGCAATGGGGAGGTTACTATGTGATCATTTAAAGAGACCTAACAGTCGCCATCACTTGCATACAATCATTAGTACCATAGCTTTCCATTTATATAATATTTACGTCAAAAGTGACTAGATTCAGACCTAACATCCTAGAAACAATGTGACAAATCATACACTTAGATATCATAATCTATCTACTCACCCAGGTTGTATTAACTTAAATGACATTACTGACCTAGAATTTACGTTATCATCAATATCAAGGTCTTAATAACCTAAGTATGTACAAACCAAAAAGTTCAGCATAATTATATATCCCAAAAATGCATAATAAATTCAAGTCCATAGTTGTCGTTAACATCAAGCCCACATAAGCATAAATGCTTACTCGAGTAATTCTAAAGTTCAAGATTACATATACAATATTTCACATAACCAGGCTAGGTTCAGTACATTTAAAAACCCAATAATGGAATCATTTACGTTAACACCACCTGAGATCTCATGACGAATCAAATACTCCCATATAATTCACTACTAATTTGCAAAAATTATATATATACTGGGTACATTAATGAGTGGTATGCTTATGACCCTTAGATTCCATCTATGAGATAAGGCTTAGATTACATAGAACTAGATTCTCAATTAACATCAAAACTTAAATAGTACCTTCAACTTTCTATGTGCCCTTGTCCTTCAAGCATTTGAGGTTGACTGCTTGACTTTTAGGATAATCTCAAACAAAATGTTCGTCGCTATCATACCACAAGCATTCCCATGCTTCTTCCAATTTGAGCTCTCATTATGAAGAAAGTTGCCATAGAAGCTATGAGCTCCTATTGAAGATAGTTAATGTATCCAAGGTTATCCTAATGGTTTATTACATTCCCAGGTAAATCTCACATATTACCGATGGCATCATTTGGTCAATCACACTTGATATTCAATCTCCATAACTTAACATCCTACACTTCTGTTGAGAAAATCCACTCATGGTTCCTCACTTCCATATGGGGGTCTTTAGTTGTCATTCACACATCTTATATCTTCAAATTTCAATGATCAGTTACGTCCCACCAGAACAATAGCCCTCATCTTTCTTCAAATCCTTCTGAATTAAGACTCTATCAAAATGTGTCTTACCTCATCATTTGCACTCAATTCCTCTAAATCCCTCCTTCTGGATTTTTTCTTTTCTGGTACCCTTACTTGACATTTCCTTCCAGACTCCATTACTAACCATATACATCTTCTGCATTCTTCAATAACTTCATTCTTATAATCAACCTCTCCCTCATTTATTTGTTGTCATCTTATAATCGCATCAATGAGTTTTTCTATTATTAATGAACTAACTTCCCAAATGATCAAATTATGCCCACATCTCTATGATGGTCATCTTTACTATGAAAGATTTCCTTATGAGAATTATTCCTTATTTTTCTTTCAAATACCACAATATGATCATGCTAATCAATCCCATTATCAAAATATTGGTTCCTTTGAGATAACACATCATATGGACTTCAACCATATATATGAATCAAAATACGGATTACCTCAAAATGATCCCTCGCTTCTCAATTTCTCTCATCACTAGATATATCTGCACAACAATGCAATACTAAAAGTATTGCTCCACTAAACATTAATGAAGTCATATGCTTAACATTTTGAGAGTAGTAGATTAGATATTAGTTGGACATTTCAACACCAATCCTTTACTCTCTTATTATCAAGCAATATTCCAAAAGTTCACATCCTAGTCAAATTTTCATGTCAACCCTAGCCTCCATTAATCTCAATATTCCATACACCAAGGAGGTTTAAATCATCAACATACTAATTCCTAAATAACCTTATCTTAGGTTACGACACACTTTTATACCCAAAGCAATGACCCACCAAGATCCTTACCCATCAAACTCAACTTTATCTAAAATTGTCATCAGTTCATATACTAATTAAAATGTTCCCAACAAGTTTGTACTCAACATAGTTTCCCAAGGATATTATTCTTACCAAACATAAAAAGTCACATGCTCGATACCTTAGGAGCTACGGATTACACATTACTTGCACACCCCAATTATAACCCTTCATGTCCTTCAGATCGAACATTATCCAAAAATTCACATCCTAAATAAAATTTAGAAACACACTTAATCTCCACTAGCTAATACTTTCGTGCCTCTTTCAACCTCAAAATCAAACTTACTCTTTACCAATCAAACCTTTCATATTTCAAGAATCATATCCTAGCATAGCTCAAGTTTTCAAACCTAAGCTCTGATACCACCTATAAAGCCTTGGCTAGGAGGCGCTTACTTCCCATCGAGGTGCTACCTACCTTATACCTCCACTCCAATGTATGATAGAAAATATATTTGTCAAAATTCCATTGTAATTAAATTCTACAACAGCATCCATCATATGCTCAATTTTGAATTGAAATATCCCAAATGACGTATAGCACTTCTATCACCTTAATTACCTCATGTTGCCAGGGTTAGTGTATCTTTGTGGCTTAATCCTATCTGGGGTAAAGAACAAAAGAAAAAATAAAATAATGTAAGTTCGAAAGACTTAGTAGATAATTTAGGAATAACAAATACTGATAATTTTTCAAATAACATATAGAAAACAAGTAGAAACATTAAAATTTTTAGAAATCATGAGAGAAGATTTTGATCAAAATTTAGGGATGATCCATCTTACCACTATCCCATATCAGTGATAAAACTTCACAAAAATTCACTATCTGTCACGAGGTTTTAAATTTTAACTACGACCAAAAAGGTCGATGTGGTAGTTAATTAATCATTTACGTTTGGCAAACATTTAGGATTCAAAGCAAAAGCACCAAGAATATCAATTACAACTTGGTGCACATTTTTCAGTAAATGAAGCTATTGGCAATTCTCCTACCTTGTCCCTTCACTTTTGAAAACACGAAAATCCTTATCCCTCCAAATTTTTTAGTAATCAGCTTAGCTAATGTAATATAACTAGTAGGCATGGCTAGCTACATACCTCATCCCCTTTATAGCCAGTTACCTCCAGCTGACTACGAAGCCAGATGTAATCAATAGGATATTGACAAAGGATCGTCGTTGTTGGTTCGTTCTACCCGATTTGTCCTAAGCCAATCCTAGGGCCCACCCCTAAGGGTATCAATAATCAGTTCAACATAAGTGATTAGTAATCAGTAATTAGTGCTCAACAACATTTCATATAGCATGTCACTACGCCATGACAGCTAAAATTCGGATGCTCAAACAATTTTGACCTGTTTCTATGAAATGGTCATAGCTATGACGGTACATATATTTCTAAACCAGTATTTCACATAACATATCAAGTCACCATGTACCATAAAAACTATCTCAGCGTCAGGCTAGTTTCCAAGAAAACATGGCGATAAAATGTATATTTGAAATCATTTTTCAGCTTCCTCAACACAATTGCCAAGTTAAGATAAAGCAATATCAATCACAATCAACAAAAGCGCTCAGAGTAAAAAGGTGATGTGGAGTATTATTTTCGACACATAGATTAGAATGAAGCAAATGACCAAGATATAGCAACAAGTATATAGATATATATTCTTTTCCCTAGCAATGAATCTCATACTATTAAGTCTAAACTCTCCTAGCAAAGATAGAAAAATTCCTAGTCATGTAGTCACTCAGTTCCTAACTTCCTAGTCTACCCGAGACCTATCATAAGATAACTTGAGTTATCATTCTATCAATCCTCTGATCCTTAACTATAAATATCTCAAACTTTTTTATCAACTTAAAGGTATTCTGACATAGACCTAATAATTCTTAAATGTTTAAATAGCTCATGACCTTGTTTCCTAATTGATTTAAAGTTTAGATCAAATAATCTAAGCCCAACGTTGATTGCAATATCTAAATCATAATTCCTAATACACTTAAATATCCTTATAAAAATTTTCAATTACTCTAACCATTTAGTTATAATTCTCAGATTCCATGCTACACTTAAATGTTCAAGGTAATCACATGTCATAGTTTTTAACTTGACAAGTCGGTAAATTGGCTGTTAAAATCTCATTTAAGGACTCAACATCAATCTGATAAATTTATTTCCATCCCAACATTCACATAACTTAAAACTCTAATTTGGACATAATGCTACTCAATTTATAACTTGTCTTATTATTAGGTCCATGGATACAAATATAAATATATCTTTCTTAACTTACCATGATTAGGTTTTACGATTAATGCTTAGCTCAATTCTTATAAATTTAAATCATTGGCTTGAGTCAAACTATAATTTAATAATCTTGACTTAATAAGATTAATCCATAAATTAGGCTAAACTATAGTTTAGTGGTCTCAGTTCATAACAAAATCAGACTTCAATCTAAAAATTTAGTTATATTTGACAATGATGTTGCAGAGAGCTAGAGAGTTAGGTACTCCGATTGATTCAAGTGTTTTGGGCTTGAGATCTGCAATCACGAACACACATCAACTAGCCAAGAGGCCCTCGGCTATGGCACTCTGATGCTCAAGTTAGTTTTCGGTAGATCGGAGAATATAGAGAGAATATGTAGTGAATAATGTAAATGGCATTACCTTGAGAGTGGTTGTGCTTGTAGTATTTATAGCCTGCTGTGGGCGTGATTTTACCCAAGTACCCTTACTAGGTGTACTAGGCTTTCTCCATGACAGGGGGTTGGGAGTCATTCTTTGCTCAAATTCTGGTACTGTGCCAGGTGGCGCAATCTCCCATTTTCCCGAATAACCATGCCAGTAG